>JAWLRI010000262.1:3930003-3945975 GCA_034781795.1 Crypturellus tataupa
TTTTCTTTTCTTTTCTTTTCTTTTCTTTTCTTTTCTTCTCTTCTCTTCTCTTCTCTTCTCTTCTCTTCTCTTCTCTTTTCTTCTCTTTTCTTTTCTTTTCTTCTCTTTTCTTTTCTTCTCTTCTATTTTTCTTTTTGACACTTTAAGAATGTGCGATATAATCTACTAGGGTAAACTTGATTATGAGCATGCCAGTTCTCCAACCTAACAAGCAGACTTATGAGCTTATTTCATGTTATCTGATAAGAATTTGTGAAATTGTTTGTGTTTCATAATTATTATGTCTCTATTGCTACAATAAGTTACACTAGGAACATTATTCTTAATACCAACCAAAGGCAAGTGGTCAGATTTCTGGCATAATTTAATCAACTAAAAAGAAGAAATGCATTTGGAGAATTTAGTCAGCTCCAAACCTAGAAGTCCCTGTGATATCAAAGAATGGACCCTTTTCTTCACTCTGATGAGGGATGTGGAGCAATAGAGTGTCCCATGTTCAAGCACTAGGATTTACTATAGCCCTTCTCTCTTCATGTGAATAGGCCAGCCAGTTACCTAAAGACCTAAAGACTTTCTCACACCTCCCTCTCATTTTTTTATTTTGTGCAACAAGAGGATGTAAATCCCTAAGAAACAAGTGAGCAACGAGGATGGTTGGGAAGAATTGGAAGGAGGGGCAGCATCACGGTACCAAAATGTCTCCACATGGTTCTCAAAGGATTTAGCTACTGACTCAGTTGAAGCTACTGCCCCAGAACTACTCTTCGCTGCCAGGGCTGGATGAGTATGAGATACCTGGGCTGGTATCTCTCATCAGGTCTTGCCTGGGAAGTTTATTCATTCTGGTTTTTACTGCTCCATAAGGCACAGCTCCCCAGTCACTAGGGCATACTTTCCTTCTCTGCTATTTGCTGATGTTCAGAGAGTGCTTTTCCTTTGAATGCCAGATTTTATACTTTCCCCATCACAATCAACAAAATGAGAAGTAATCAGAGATAAAAATCACAAGTTAAGTCATACTCAGGCATTTATGGTGTTAAACATATCCCATGACTAAACTCCCCCACTGCAGCAAGTCAGAGTTACTGCATGAAGAGCCTGCAAACAGACTTCAGAGGAAAAAAATTCATTGATATTAGATAGATGCAGGAGATGGTAAAATAGAAGATGCCTACAGTCCAGAAGGATCCCTTCTGTCTGTGGATGGTTTATGAGCCAAGAGTGAGTGACACACAAGGTTCACAGAAATGATTTTTCAAGTATTAAGCACAGAACACCTCATGCTAGACTTACTGCAGCCGACGAATTCAGAGATTTTGTCAGAGAGAGAAAGTAACAAGCCCACTAGTAAAATAATGCCCACTAGTTTCAGAGAGGTTCTTCTGGTTTACATTGCTTCCGTAAAGAGACTAGTTTCATGGGCAAAAGCTGGCTTTAATCTCTAAGCAAACTAGCAGAACATGCATATGTGCTCCGCATGTTCAACACTTCCATGCCCGGAGCTCAGCAGTCTTACGGACTAGCAGTGTAGGCAATAGCTGTAGTCGCCCTGGGGAAACCCTCCTCCCTCTGGTCTGTTTTGTGACCTTCAATCAAGCACCAGCATTTTTAGAACTGGTGCGTGAAACTAACCACTCTCATGATGTTCGGGTGTGATTTAATCAGCAATATCATTGCAAAGGCACCCCTTGCCAGCAGCTTCTACATAGGGTTTGAGGAGACATCATTTTTTTTTCTTTTTATCCAGAACACCTCTGGTGTCCGTGCAAGATATTATTAAACAATGATTTTTGAAAAATCGCTCTGTAAAAAAAGCATTTCTATTTAATAAACAATAAGATATGAAATGAAACACCTCCATGTTTAAGCAATCTGAGTGTGAGAAATGTAACAGAATTACAGAAAATATATCTGAAGCTCAGGGACAGATCAGCTGTATCTCTAATCTAATAGTTATTTTTAAGACCTGGAGGGGTGGAGGCTTCACTGACTCGATCGATTTATATCAGTATATTTTTAATGGTCCACTTGAATTCCTTGCTGTAATTTTGCTTCACTGATTTGGACTGATCTGCAGTGAATTTGAAGAAGAGACTGTTCCCTTCCTTTTTGGCAGCTGCCTTTTTGCCTGTTCCAGACTGCAACCCTGTTTTCCTGCAGCCCGCTCTTTGCTAGATTACACAACTTCAGTCCGCCGGTCTTTTCTGCGGCTGTCTGTCCCGGACTGCCTTCAACCATCGCTCTGTGTCCTTCTCGAAAGAGGCTGCCCAAAGGCGGACACGGTTCAGCCGTGGGCTACAGTGGATGGCTTAGAGGGGCGCTACCCTGGTGTTGATCCCGTGGTCATGCTGGTCATTTCCATAGTAGCACATTATTAATTCAATTAATGCTCCAGTTTTGATACACTTTACCTGCTACATGCCCGGTATGGTGGTGATGATGATGATGATGATGTCCAACGCGAGTGGACTACAGCTGCCACAATGGAGACCCCAACACTTGTCCTCTATTGAGCTGTGTCCTGTTACTTTCCAGTAAGCCTTTCCACTACATCAACGTCATTCTGAATTTCGATCCTAGCTGTCAAGACGGTCTTTATCACTGTGGGCATCCCATTTATAACCACAGAATGTTTCTTTTGCAAGCTCATGCAGCCTTGGAGAGGCTGCAGTGATGTGACTGTTATTATACCTCCTTAATCCCGCAGAATGAGATCTTTTTCTCTCTCTCTGACTGGAAGCTACCACAAACAGATGGAATAGAAACCCTGCTTTCCTAAGAGCATTTCAGAGCATATCAGAGCAAATCAGAGCTAAACTTCCCCATTCATTTTTTTTTTTTTTTATATGCAAAAGATCTTTCTTGAAATGGAAACAAACAAAACCCTGATGAGAGTCCTCCAATTTCAAGGACAAATATGATGTAAAATCCTACATGCTTCTCCTTATTGCCTTCCCAAAGGTGGGAGCTGGGTCTGCGTTAGTGGCTGCCCAGTGCAGCGACTCCAAGAGCCCCTTTCGTCCCACGCGCCCCGGGCAGCTCCTCGCTGGTGAAGGTCTCTTCCCGAGGGCCCGCAAGGAGCACCAGTCACACTGCAGCTGCAGCCCTCATCCTGCTCCTCCTGCTTTCCCTCTATCCCCCTCAGCGTGGATCGGTGGCAGGAGCACAGAGATCCCAAACAAGAGATTTGGCACACCAGGCACCTCCTGCTAGGATGTGAACCCAGGCGCCTCATGCAGCTGAAGCACGGGAAGGCTGTGAGGAGGCAGAGCTGGAGACTCGTGGTCCTTCCGCACGTACCTGCTGCCACCTGTCTCCTCATGCAGCGTCATCAAAAGCAGGAGTCTGCCAAAAACAGGGAGCGGGAGCAGGCTTTGGGAGAGGAAATGTATGGAGACCCTTCTGGAAGATGGCTTTACCTTCATAACAAGTAGTTCTGCTGAGACACGTGTGTATTTTTTCACTCATGGACTGAACAAGTTAATGGTAACGTACATGTTGTTGCTGTTGATATGCCAGGCCTTTTTTTTTTCATTCTGAGCTCCCCTACATTACTCTCTTCCAATAAAACTGCTTCAAGTGTAATTGCTATGACTTATCTAATGATCTCTGCAGAAGAGCAGCAAGCTGGCTTCCTCTGTGCCATGACATGTAGTGTCACACGGGACAGCTTTTCTAGGCAAAAAGTCTGCAGAAATATGGAAATGCCATGGTGATCCCATCCGTATTCACTGCATCTCAGGTGCAGCATCAGAGCTGGCCATTTGGTGAGGAGAAAACAGGGACTTCACAGTCCTGCTTGGCCAGGAGAAGCCTACAAAGCAGCCAGTGAAAACATATGTCTTGTGCAGAGGGATGAACAAGTGGCTTTGGACAGGCCCGGGAGGGATAAGATGCAAGTGCTCATCCCACAGAAGCAAACGTGCACGTGTACGTCCTTAATCTTGCGTTCAGAGGATCCGGATGCTTTGGAAACATGAGCAACTTTCCCACCTCTTCCCATCGCGCACACTGCCACTAGGGGCCGTTTGGTCATCATGTATCGCTCGCCTCCCAGTTTTGCTTTTCCTTGCAGTCGGTCCGGCTTGCTTTGCAATCTTGGTTGCATCTAGAGCATGGAGTTGCTGTCAAAATTGCCTTCCCTATCCACTGTGGCTGGGAAGAAGTGGTTATTTCCCCAAATTTATCCGAAGGAGCCAAGCTGTCAGTATTCCTTACGAAATGAGGCAGCTGGTTATTTCACAGTTTGCTGGAGCAACACAAGAAAACTGAAGACTGCCTCTCATTTTAGTGCTAAGTGCTGAACACAGATGCTACTAGTGATTTTGTGAAAATATAAGTAATATGCAGACATTGCAAATAAAGCTGGAATGAATATCAACATCTGCGGTACATGATAATGTTTTCTGAAAGGAAATACGTGCAAGGAATACATTTTGGAAGAAATTATTAAAACCAATTAGCAAAACTCACTTTTAACTCACTTTATTTTTCTTTTTTTTTTCCTCTTGTTCTTTTTCCAAGGCTAACTCACTGGTTTAACCCAACTTACTATCCACTGAGCTATCTATATGCTTTTTTTCTCTTCTCTCCAACGCAGACTGAGCAGCTGGTGACCCTGTGGATTCTCTTTATTGTCACCATCGCTGGAAATGCCATCGTGCTGTTCTCCACCTGGAAGAGGAAGCGGAAATCTCGAATGACCTTCTTTGTCACACAGTTGGCGATCACAGGTAACGTGTGGGAGCGAAAGGGGGTTCCCAACTCCGCACCTCTCAGTAGCAAAATGATAGAAGGTGTTTGCATAAATGAGAAGATTCAAGGTGAAATCTTGAATAGTGGAAAATTCGTCCGCCACCGAATGTCTTTATCTTGTCTGCAGCTTGTCACAAGATAGATCAATGACTGCTTATCTTAGGGCTGTCTGCCTCTGATCTAAAAAGATGTTACTGTATATAATATCTGTGTCAGACAGCAGCTGCAGCTCACTAATTTCATTGAATCTTATCTCCCAGCCTCAATTTGCATCCCCATTTTCAAGTAGTTATGTCCCCAGCTGCTGTCACAAAACTTCTTAAATTACCTCATAACAGTGTTGTTCCATCAATTTATATACACGCATTGAAAGGAGAAAATAACTTCCTGTCATCTGGTTTGGCCAAGTAATGTAGATATAAAAATATAAATGTTGAGATGAATGCGTTTTATTAATTTCTAGAATGAGGAAAGGGAAGTTGATTCAAGAACGTTGTCATTTTATATGTACAGGATATACAGAGTATACTGAAATATACAGAAACACGGTTTGAAAAGGTCAATCTCAACAATCAGGAATAGAAACAGAAACAGAAATAGCACTTCATTTCTCTCTGGCCTAGAATGGCCTGAATTTGTGCAGTTTTAATAGTTTCCCAGAGGAAAACATCCGCTGTTTCTATAACAATGTCCTGCTACTAATCCCAGCTTATGAAAAAGCTGTGCTGTATTGTTAGGGTATGTTTTCTGTTGCTTTTATTTGTAAGATATGGGAGGAGTTATAACACAGTTCTGCTAAAGAGAGTGTTCTCTCAGCAATTTTGAGTCCTCCCTTGATGTCTGCGCTTCATATGTTTACCCTGAAAAAGCGAAGGACTAGACTGCCCAGTTTTCAACATAAATGTATTCTTGGTGAGTGAATGAACTCCTTCTCGTGGTCTCTAGCATATTTGCCCAGGAGCTCATGCTGCTGCAGATACTACCCCTCAGCTGAGAAGAGATGCAGCAGCATTTGACGTGACTCCTCCTCTGAAATGCTGACAGGTTTCCCTGTGAGTCATCCCTACGCAAAGTTCTCACTCCTTATCTCTGTGGACTTTCTTGTCACTTCCTCTGTGTGCCAACAGAAAATGCAATTAAGTCATGTCGATACGGTCTCATGGTTCAGTTTAGAAATTCTCGTCAGACACCAAGAATTACTGTACTGACATCAGTTCCAAATTCCCCAATCCCTGCCCAAAGCACCCCCGCTCTAGGATGAATGTGGGAGAAATGGTAAAATTAGGCAAACAAGCAGCAGTATTGGAAAGAGCAAACCCAGGTGGTCACAGCCCATTTATCCCCTACGTCACCCTCCTTGGGGAGCACTGCTGTGAGATGGGCTTTGAAGGAAGAGGGCAGAAAAAGACCATGTGTGGGGCTGCACCATGGGCACAAGAGTTGGGTCATTGATGGAGAAATGGCATGGGTGATGTGGCAATAGGAGAAGAATCCCACTACAAAGAAAGAAACTAGAGAGCAAAGGGCCATGTCCTGGTAAGACAAGGATTTATTACAGCAGAGAAAGCAGCAATGAAGGGAAATAAGCACTCAAATTTCCACGTCAGAGGAATAAAGCAAGAAGTGAACAGAAGTGCCTTGACCAACACAGGTCAGCAGAAATCTGGTCCATGTGAGATGTACAAGAAGGGGGGCTACTGTTGCTGCTGTTGATGGGAGTTTTGGTATTTTTGACCACTAGGAAAGGCTGGCCTTTAGGATCAAAATGAAGACAAATAGCTATTCACTAGAGATTTGAATATAGCCTGCACTAAGGGAGCAGAAGGCCTTAAAAGTGCAATTTGGAGGGAGTTGCAATAATCAGTGGCAGAGACAACACAGCTATTTGATGTTTACTTGTCAATAGGCTGATATCCCATTAGATGTGGGCAGCAAATAGTGCTTTGCAGCTAATACTGCTGTATTGACGAAGATCCACTTGCCACACTCGCTGATTCTTTCGACCTCTCCTTTCCAAACCTCGTCCCTGACTTCCAAAATCAGAACTTTTAAGTCAGTGCTGGAGTTCATCATTTCTTCCATTTCAAATCACAGAAACTCACGCAGAAAATTCGTTTGACATTCACATCTGCAATGTTAAAAGAATTAACAGCAAAGCTCTTTTCAAGCAGTGTTGACTTTGCTTTTGAGATACAGGAGTCAGACCTCCAATTTATCTTTCCTTCCCAAGAGTTCCTGTCAGCATTCTGGCGCAAAGAAATGACTTAATTCCTGAAATGGAGCCATTTCACTTTTTTATCCTCAGAAGTATTAATAAGAACAAAGCAAGCTGGCAACAGTCATCCTTTTACAACAAGTTAGGAGGTGTACGCAGAACATTATGAAAACACTGCCTTGTCACATTGCTTTGACATGCCAGACATATTTAAATCCTCCTAATCTCCTGGCAAACAGTTTCTGCTTAGTCAGTATTACTACTCCCATCTATTCCTGAATTCTTAAAATATTTATTATTTCTGCCCCAGCAGCAGAAGAAAGAATGGATATAGCTTTATCAATGCAGGCATTTCAAAGCCATCTTATAACTTTTTTTCCTATTGATTTGTGGCTCGATAGCTGAGTAGAAGCCTCAGTTCTCATATATTTCCTTTAGTGTAGTACAAATATAAAATGAAAATATAGCCCCCGTGTTAGAATAAACAAGGTATTCAAAGCAAATTATGCATAATACATGGATAGGAAATGAGCACCGTTGTTGTGCTTGACTTGCTGCCAAGCCAGATGCAGAAGAGAAGTAAGAAACTGATTGAGGTTTCTTTCACCACCGCCGAATTCAATGGTCCAATCCACTTGGCAAATTCACAGATAAGAGTCCCTTACTCTACACTAATTCAACATCGTGCAAGAGGCTGCAGTGATCTTTAGGAATGTGAATAATCAGTTCAATTCCGATGTACGTAACGACCTTGCTGAAGCCTGTGTTCAGAAAGTGTTTCATATTAAATCTACGCCTGTACAATTCCTATGTCAATACTGCATTCAAGCCTGTGTTTAACTCTCAGCTCATGCATAAATCCCTTTGAAATTAGCTGGGAATTAAGCACTGAGAAATCAGCTACAAGTTAACAGCTGAGTTGAACAATAGCACTAATCATTAGCATCAGCTAATTTAGCGGAGAGGAGTATTGCCGTGTTCGTCTTGCGTTCAACTGGCCTTGGGCATACTCTTTCTCTAAGTTTTTGTTTTTTTCTAGAAACAAATTGTTCTGTGAAGACTGAAACTAAAGGCAGGTTTCCTATAGATTTCTGCATCCAAGGCAATCTAACATCTCAGAAAGTGCCAGCTCTCTGGATTGCCCGGTTAGGGGAGTTTATAAACCCCTCTTGCAGACAGTTTTCCTGGTGCTACTCATGGTGTGGCTGTCCTTACCGGTTGCAAACCTCTCAGGCCTCCCTCCTCTGCTCAGCACCGCTTCACACAACTTGCAGATTTTCGAGTCCTTAAGACTTCTGCCTCTAGCTGAATTTGCCAATTTGTTCAAAAATGAAAAGTGGTGTCTGTCAGAGAGACAAATTCACAGACACTGTTTACTCAGGAAATTTTCAAGCGGCTATATTCAGAGAGCATCGTTTCTCCGTGTGATTATTTCCATTTAGAGCATTTTACCCAGCTCTATCTAATGAAGGCTCTCATGTCCCCACTCCCAAAATGTAAAGGGAGCAGAACTGAACCTATATTTTTTCTATTTCTAATAGGATTTTTTCAAGTACAATTGGGCAAATAATGCCACTTATTGGCTAAACTATCCTTTCAATTAAGAAAAAAACTTATTATTTATACCAATTCCAGAGTTGATCAAAAAATGTATGAAAAATCTGGTTAAGAAGTATTTTGTCAGCATTCTTCATCTAATTTCAGGTGTTAGAAGAAAGTGTTTAAGTTGCTATTAGAGACAAAAAGTTTATATACTTGTATACAGTCTTAACTTTTATTCAGAATTAACATTTGGAATAGTAAAGCTGGAAATGTTATGACCATTATCTCTATGATATTTCCCTTTTTATTCCAGTGCTTAGGAGAAATCAATTTCTTAAGAATGGTGTTAGGCTTTTGTCTAGTATTACAAGTAGAACTGCCTGTAGGTACTTGACAACATGCTTGATTTTGCATCCTAGGCCTAGAGACCTAACTGGAAATACATGCTCGCTTAAGGAATTACTGTGGACATAATGAAAAAAGGGAAAAACAAAGCATGGCAGCCAACTTCTACTGTAGTGTAAGCAGAAAAAAACAAAACAAAACAAAATCTGCAAATTTTTTTTACTACAGTCTACACTGTGATAGTTTAAAGAATAAATCTTCAGGGATAATTTGAGAATAACATTGGAAAGATAGGGAGGTATTTTTGAAAATGTCTGTTCACATCATCTCCATCTTCTTCAGTTACTTGAGAGAACAATTTGCCCTTTCTTTGTTATTCTTTGTTTTTGGATTTTTTTTTCATTTGTTTTGTTTTTCCTGATCGGTCCCTTGGCCTAATCTCCTCCAAATGTGATCTCTCGAAGTGATTTGGAGAATAAACCTACGGGAAAGGAGCTCTGGTATGACATTCACAAACCACTGCTTTCTGCTTTCATGGGCTGTACCTGTCCTTCCTTGTTCTTTCTTGTCTATGGGACTTGAAGGAATGGGGACATTTTACTCCCTGATCTGTACAACGCCCAACACAATAAGATCATAACCAAAATTAATATGTAGAACAATATTAACAGATAATTCTCTCTGCTCCAGCTTTTCATCTGGAAAATGGTACTTACACCATTTCATCCCTTCAGAGGAATCCTAAGTACAAATGTATCAGCACTGCAAGTACTTGACGCATTGCAGTGATTAAGATCATTGAAAGATTATTGCATCGAGTGATTAACAGCTAACTCGGCAAGTCACCTTCTTGGAGGTGGACTGTTGGCAGCCAAAAAGCCCACAAATTTCCTGGTTACTCTGGCAAATGTATACAACCCCAGCTGGGTCTTTGATGGAGCTTGCATGATTTACGTCACTGTCTACCCACAGCACAGAATGCTGAACTGAAATAGCATTTATTTTACAAATATCCAGGAACCTGTGGCTTTCTCCTCTTTCTTGTGCCTCTATTTGCTGCTTATTTTTGTAGGGAAAAAAAAAAGAGGTCACAGGAAAGGAGATGTTTGGTTTTCATTTGGTTTTACATTACGGAAACGGTTCAGTATCCAGCATACAGGAAAGAAAGTTGGAGGAAGATATAATTATACAGTACCATTCATCAAAGCACTGAAAGATACTGCATTTCTTATATTTATTATTTACTAAGACATGCTGAAAGCTTAATCAACATATGGTAAGAAAACAGTCTCTGATCACAGATCGTCTGTGCTCTGCATGAAATGTTTCACTGACTATAGGGCAGAGGTGAGAAGGAGGTGACACTTTTGCCCTTATATTCTACCTTGAAATGCACTTCAATATCCAGTAGGGGCCAAATTTCCCCACTCAGAAAAAAAACTCCAAAATTTTCATTTGCTACGGCTTGTTTCCTGAATATGTAGGCAGAAATCTAACAACTCTGCAAACAACGGTAATGTATACACAACCTGAAAAACAGGGAAAGTATTAGATTACATCCACCTTTCCCTGCAGGCCAGAACAGCTACAGGGCTTAGTAAAACTGTCATTTTTCCATTCCCAAAATAAATGAATATCAATTTACCAAGAGCAGAAATGGTTTCAGGGAATAAACACAGCAATATTAATGTTACTTTTTCTGTTCACCTCGCAAAACTATGTTCAGTTTTCTAGTCAGGGAGTAAGAAAATTCCTTGCATGATTTCATTAGATACCTGGAGAATTAACTATCACTCTCCATCCTGATCCTGTCAAAAACACTAATCCAACAGGATCAGTCTTTGCAGTCACTGGAAAATGAACTGAGAGTTACCTTTACATTAAGTACATGTTAGCAATGTCCACAAAATATAATGCAGGTGATGATATAAAAGTGGTGGGGTCACTGCTTACAAAACCCTTCATGGCAAACCAGATTCAATAACTATTGCCATTAATTTAAATTTCTGGCAATTTAAAGCCACCAAGGAGAAATTTGAATTCTCCTTTGAACTCTTCCTCCAGCTCACATTTGAAAATGAGTCACAGTGTCCTACACGGTGATAAGTAACTTGGATACTCTGACTTTACACAGTGCCAGTTTGATATAGTGAGTCAGGTTTTGCTATCCTCTCAGACATCCTGTATGAACAGACAGGAAAATAACTGTATGTCTGTATGTAACCAGCCTGTGTCTGCATGTGTGATCGGTCAACACAAGGCTCAGTCTTTCTTGGGGAAAATAAAGGGTATGCAATATACATATCCTCATTAAAACACATATTCTCCAAGCACCAATCTTCCAGTACATGGAGTAGGAAATGGACTATCTCCAGGAGTAGGCAAGGAAATCTCATATAACTATTAACAGCAAAACTGAGAGAGAAAGGAAGCCTTATGTGACAGAGAGGACAGAGTCTCTTGGGGGGAGTTGGGACCTCTATTTCACTGGATTGGTCATACAACCAAAGGAAAACAATTATGCAAAACTTGGTGGATTTATTCTTTTTAGAGGTGAAAACATGATGCTAGGGACCTGGCACTTATACAACCTTACTTATACAATGTTATACAACCTCTTTGTGTGGCTTAAAGTAAAAGAAATTGTGCAGAATGTCCATATTGTATCCTTCAACTGTCCTTGAAAGACAAAGTTGTGCCCCGACGTGACTGGTTCAAATCTCGGTGTCAGTGCTCCTGGTGGACTAGCACGTTTGATCTAAGCTTGCAGAGCATAAAATCCGTCAAATGGAAATATTCTAATAATATTTAATATTAATAATATAATTTAATAAATGGTAGCATATTTAGCAGCTTTCTTAAAGGTTCACTGGAAAACCCAGGGCTGGATACACCAAGTGTATTTGCTGTTTGCTCCATTGTAGCTCACTGCAATAGGAAAAAATAGCACTGACCCATATGAAACACGGGTGAAAAAATAAAAAGCTGAAGTGTAGAAGGTCAGATGAAATGTCCCTGCCATTAGTGGAAGCATAAAGATAATGAGCTCTCCAAGTTTACTACTGAAAGTAAGTATGGTCATCCCCCTAAAACGCCTGTAATGACTGTTATTTACATAGCCTACTTTAATCTTACGAGTGCAGGAACAAGGTGCTCATGATTCACGGTCTGTAATTAATGCATTCACAACCCACTAGGCAGACGTGCCGTAAGCAGCATTTTTCAGCTTGCTGGCTCTGCACACCAGTCTCCGGTGCCTTACGGGTATCCAAACCGCACTGCAGCGCAGCACCCACGCACAGCGCTGGTCCCCGCAGGCAAGGAGGACTCGTGAAAAACCCTCCTCTTTCCTATTTTCTCCAAGTAGAGCATCTAAACCCTAGCCTAAATTGCCCCAGAAGGGGCCAAAAGTGTTCACAGCGGGGTTTTCACAATGATACAATTTGTATATATCCTGCAACCGCAGGGTCCTTGAAGCCCTCTCCCAGCTTGCCAACAGCTCCAGGACCAGTGGCCAGGTCGGAGATGGCAACATGGGCTTTTCACATTGCACATTGTCACTGTTGTGATAATCCCGTCCCTCAAAATTCATACATTGATCATACATTTTAAAACCAAGATGGAATCAGTTGCACTGTTTGCTTTTCTTGGATAATAAGTCATCTCTAAAAGGATTAAAAAATGCTGAACGGACCTGCGATGCCCTACCTTTACACAAAGGCACCATCTTCTCATTGCAGCAGGTGCATGCAGACTACGCTTGATTCCTCTCCCCCACCTGCAGATTGCCACGCAGGAGCTCCACATTAACCAGTGCTATTATTTCAAAAGGAGCTGTCATTATTCAATAACGCTTTTCCTGACTAGAGATCCGTGCGACTAAAATGAAAGTATTTCTCTTCAGCCCGACTTTGCTAACAGCTTCTTTTTGTTCCTTTCACCGCCGATGCAATTTCTCTAACCCTGCGCTGGGCAGCTAAATTACAGGGCCATCACAGCGCTGCTGATCCCAGTATAAGTGTGTACGGATTATAAGGGTCTGACTGCAGCACTTTTGGGGGCTGTGAGACCAAAATGCATTATGGTCTGTGTGCATATGTCAAAATGACCATACAATACGTCAAAGAAAAGAAAATAGACAAAAACCACCACCAAATTCTGATCTTAGCATCTTACCTGTTTAGCCTACAGAAATGTGAATTATGGGAGTATCTTTAGACACCTGATTTCTCTCATAGGTGCCCTAGGCAGTTGAGCATTCTGGGGACAACGTACATTCCCACATCTTTGAGCAAGACAGGATTTAATCTGTGATCTTCCTTTCCTCCTAGGGCTTTTGTTATCCAGGGCTCTATATCTTTTAGGTTTGATGTCACCATTACTCGAAGGGAAGCTGCTCATTTAGCTGGTCACGATGTTTATAGCAGCAAGAAGAAGAAATCTTACAGCTCAGCTTCAGCTCTGGCAACCAGAGTGAGCCGCAGGTTTCATAGAAGTAATTAGGTTAAACACTGTTACTGCATCGTCTCACATGGGTTTTCATTTTAGGGGTTGTTCACACAAACTATTTTAGGCCCATCACTTCTTTAGATACAAAGGATAGGGAGCTACTTTCCTTATGCTCCATTTGTAGCCAAGAAAGGAAAACGCTCCGAATTGCCATTTAGAGGAGCCTAAGATAAGACTCACTGATTGCACAGGAAGAGTAAAATCCTAATTTAGATCCCTAAAGTTCACCAAGTATGTCAAGATGACTACTCCTCTTTGACAACTAAATATCTAATCCCACACCATTGGGGTGAAACCTCACAAGGCTTTGAGCCCAAACCCACCAGCGACTAAAGTTTTATAGAGAAGCTGTTCGTACTCGTTTATTTATCTAATTATTTACTTTTAGGCACAGCAAGGCATATTGATATGTTACCTGACAGAAAACACGTAATTACTTTTTTACACTCAGCTGTGTTTCTAAGCAGCCACCTGGGACTTGACCGAACTTTTCTGGGCTCTGCCCAAAAGACCAGTTATTCAAGTGGGGTCCAGAAAAAAAAAATGTAGCTTAAACAGTAAATGATTTTCCAGACCTGGGCAGTATCAGCACAGCTGCCTGATTAACCTCAAAATCGAACCTCTGCCCTGCAGCTAACTGCCATGTCCCACTCCATTAGCAGAAGGAAACTCTTGATATAACCAAAGGATACAGTGCAAATATGGACATATTTTAGCAGCTCATTTTGTTTCTGCACATACCGAAAACACACACAAACTCTTAACTATTAAATTTAGGTAGCTAAACTCCACTGCCTCTCCACTTGCAATACATACAAAACTTGGAGGTAAATCACATTAATATTCAGCATGAGGGAATAAACAGGTAAGCGGTTGTTAGAAAGGGAGATGGGGGGACGAACAGAAGTAAAATCTGCTTAACCACAAGCACAGAAATGCTTAAAATAGGATGAAACCTGCATGTGGACATCCCCCATACACTTAACCTCCTAGGCTATTTTTTTATTCCTATTTAAGTTACTGGGCTAATAGTGCTGAAAAACAGAAGCAGGGGGTTCATTCTGATAATTTCTTAGACGCGGAGGTTGCTGGTAATAAGTAGACATATCTTTTTCTTGCAAGATGTTTATACTTTCATTGTAAACTGGCGAAAAGAGAGAAGTGCAGATGAAATATTATCCAACATGAAGGAAACCTGAAGACTAGGGATGTTTTGAGGAAAATTTTTGCTTGCTTTGTACCTCTAGGAACCCAAAGAAATTTGACAGGAAGAGGAGAAATTTAACTATTTCATTAAAAAAAAAAAAAAAAAAGAGTCAAAATTTTATATATGGAATACTTTTACCACAGGAACTGAAGGAATAATGTTAATACCAAGGCATATTTTTTACCATTTTTTAAAATATGCTTAACTAGGAACATGAGTACCATACCTCTACATTTTAGACGGTGCTGTTCCTTGGGTAGATGTTTTCTAGTCCTGATGCAGACTCTGATTTCTATCAGTTTTTAAACATCCAGCCCACATAGGCAGGGAGAAAAACATGAGTGGGCACCACATGTGGAATGAATGGAGATCTTTCCTAGAAAATAGCTGTCCAAAGCTTCAGAGATGCATATGATATCAACACTGATTTTCTAATGTGTTATGATGTTACTGGAGTTACTGTTATGTTACTAGTAGGCAAAGGTCCAGAAAACCATTTCGAGGTATATTATACATGATCATTTCACACTGCTCCCTGTGAAATTTTATCTGGTAAACCTGCTGCCCGGTACCCCAAAAGCAATAAATTTTCATTCATTGCTCTTTCTTCTTTGGTTTATGGAAATATACAGACGACTTAAAAAAATCAAGGGGATGTCTCTCCTACCCGAGTATCTTTAATCAGTATTTAAGTAACTGCAAGTGCTTGGTCCTTTGCTCATGGGAGCCAGAGGAAGATTCCTGTATCTGCAAGGCAGAAGTGTCTCTCTGTTCAGCCCTGGCCTCAGCAAAGGTAACTCAGTGTTTTGGCTTCTGAGGCCAGCTGGCCTCCTGCAGGCCAGCATCACCCAGGCCCAGCGAGAGTCTGTCCCATTCCTCTGAAAGGAGGACACCCGCGCGCCTCTTCCACTTCTTTTATAGAGTCAGTTCAAACTTGGGGTCCTCTAGCTCCCCGAAACTCAGCAAGGCTGACGCGGGCACATTTTAAACACCGGGCATCTTAGTCTGGGTGGCTCAGCTAGGTAGCTAATCCGATATGAATAAGTCCCAGCAACAAGGGATGCACATCAGCCTTTTTTCCTTGAAGGGTCCTCTCATTATATTGTACCGCAAAAATATAAAAAATACACCTCTGAAATACCTAGGTCTTTGCAATGAAAAAGCTGTGGATCCTGTTGGCAACACGGCTGCAAATACAGACTGTGTCTAAGCCTCTCCACATAGGTGAATTGGTACTGGTGTTTTGGTAAGGAATAGAAGCCCCACACAAACCAGACACATGTTTTTCTAAAGTCCCTTCCAAATGCCTGGTTGTTTTCTGCCCACCTCTGTTCAAAAAAGAGCAAGACATTATATATCATTCTTCTTGTGGGGGGGGGGGGGGGGGGGGGGGGGGGGG
>JAWLRI010000262.1:3945985-3966938 GCA_034781795.1 Crypturellus tataupa
CTTCTGGTGCCCCCCCCCCCCCCCCAGATGACTCTCAAAAGCACTTTTGTCTCTTCTACAGAAATAACTCTTCTGCAGAAATAACTTTTTGGAATAGATATCCCAATTTGTGTGTGCATGTAACACCTGTGACAACAGGGGTCTCATTCTATATCAGGTGGGACAGAGGTTCAAAGGGGCTGTTGAGCAAACAGACTCAACATGGAAATCAGCAGGAAAGTGTTTTACTCTATGTGTGTGGGGGAATGTCAGAGGAAGCTACCTAAAACATGATTTTCCAGTCAGCAATGACATTAAAAACACACATTGAATTCTCAAGAAGCGAGTGCACCCTGTTCCCAAAGGGAGAGCAGGGAGTAACTGCTGTGCCTCAGTTGAGTTTAGCTCATCGCACACTACTTAATGCTAGGCAAAGCAGAGATGGAAACGTTAAAAAACCTTGCAGGTGATCTTTCTGGATGAACACTTTTCTCCTATCTAGATCAAAATGACCGAATTATCAAACATCAGCATTTAGAATGGGGAGTGGAATTTGGGGGAGAGAGCAATGGAGAGGAGTAAAAGAGAAGACAACACAGCTTACCGATCACCAAACTTTTTTTCTTGTCACCTAACAATAGAGAAATTGTTTGGAATAAAAATCTTGTGCCTGCCTGAAAAAATAAATTACATACTGACAATTTCATATTGGCTATATTGGTCCTGCATGTTTTATAAATGCAGTCTGCAGAAAGACTTCTGGTGCTACAAAACCTGGACCTCCCAGGCTCCATAAAATTCATGCTGCTTCAATTCTGCTTACATCAGAAAGAAGCAAGATAGACAAATGAAGACAAATTCCCAGTTTATTAGAAGATGTTAGTAACTTCACCAATGTGGATCTTGAGCACCTGGACTGCAAATCCTAGACCACAAGATAGTTCTAATTTAATACCATTTCAATTAGGCATTTCCTTGGGGTAAATGCTCAAGTCACGGCTCACTAAAATTTCCAGCATCCTCTCTCTTAATGCAGTGAACCTCCAAGTAGAAAATTGTTTTCTCGGAAAGCTGTATATTTCAAAACTTGAGCTCAGCTCTTCTGCACATGGGAAATCAGGCATTGACATTCACCCAGTGCAAAAAAAACAGCCTGAAAAAAGATGCAAGTTTCATATTCGGAAGCAGCATCCTATGTGCAGCAACCAGTCTTGGCGGTAGCAAAAGCAGAGGCATTCGGACAAGGAGGAGAAGCTCCTGTGGCCACAGGAAGCAGCTGCCCACAGGAACGATGCCTGTGCCTATCTCAGGGGTGCTCAGGGTCATGGTCAAGTGCTCGCTTTGCCCAAAAAAGTGAACTTTGCAGCAAGCAAAAGCCACATCAAGGAAAAACACAGAACGAAGCCAAGACAGATGCAGGGAGCAAAGGGTCCCATTTGGTGTATGAGATTTGACAACGCTCTTTCAGCTGCTAAAACCTGCGGCGAGCGTCATTGCTCTCCTCCGCCCTGAGAGCGCTGCAGGCTGCCTGCGTGGGACTGGGAGAAACCCTGTCCTCGGATGCACTCCCAGCGCCCAGGTAAAGGAGCGAACTCGCACGTCTGAACATAACGAGCACAGACACGGCCGAGCCGGGGAGCGACCGCGGCGAGCAGCGACGGCGGCTGTTTACTGCATCCGCAAACAAGAGCAATATGCCGCTTCCCCAGCGAGCGGCGGGGAGGCCTTTGAAACGGCCCCATTAGTGCTTCACCGCGGGAAGGGCTCGCAGCACGGACGTGCCAGCAGCCTCACACACTCCTCCTCCCTGCAGCTCTGCAGGGCTCCGGGGACAGGCTCACTGCAGCAGCTCGGCCACAGCCAAGGGACGGCCCATCTGCCTCTCCTGGGGCTTCCCGGCGAACCCCGCGGAGATGTGACACCTCGGGCTGCAGGCAGAACGTCAGGCCTAACCGGTGAGGACAGCAGAGCACAAAGCTGTGAGCCAGAAAGCCCCGATACCGACTCAAAGAGAGCGCATTTCACTACACTACAAGGTATTAGAAGTATTAAGGCACTTCAGCTTGCGTAGCGCAGGAATTACGAACACAAAGGGCATTTGCCTTTTAGTAATGTTTTTATGAGCTGCCCGAGTGGTTTGCAAGCAGCTCAATATCCGGCGCTGCACACTATTACTGCTGCGTTTTCTAGAAAACTGCTTGGGTAACACAAGGAAGAAAATGACTGTGATCAAGGTGAAATTACAATACACAATTGCATTTCTGTGAATACTCTCTACAGCTAATGCAAATAGACCATAGAAAATTGATTCAGCTGGATGTATCTAAAAAACAAAGTAATGCTTTCAAAAACACATTCCTTACAGGTACGCTTTTCATTAACTCTGTGCTTCACTTATAAGCTTTAAAAGGCCAGCGTAAGAGCTGAAAAAGGAAATGAGTTTTGAGTTTTTCTGTTTAGCTCTACTGTGTATAGGTAGATAATGTCACAAACAAAATATTTTGCTCTTGCTCAGGACTAATCTGATTATCCTGAAATGTCACAGATAAATTGACTACCTACTCTTGCTAGGCAGCTTTATGCATTTCCAGTCATATTGCCAAATCCTTATGCATCACTCATTACCATAGCAAATATGTTTTTAAATCCGTGCTTTGGCAGGTTAGTGGTTTCAGCAAACAATGCTTCCACGAATCATCCTTTATACTTCACACAAAAAAACTCTCAAAAAGGTCATGACTTTATAAATTGATCAACTTGTTGAAGTTATGCAGTTAGCGGTTTACATTACCTGTTTCTCTTAGGAGATTGTGAAAATGCTCATATTCCTTACCGGTTGGCTTTTCATTGCTCTCCAAGTGGAGAAACTCAATTTGCTCTGGATGAAGTTTTTTCCACAGTTAGTTTTCTCACATGAGTTATTAATAAATATGAGAATTCATAGACATTTACTATTCAGCAAGCATTTCAATGTCAGAACTTTGCTGGGATACAGGCTGAGAGAGGATATAGAAAAGACGCAAGTAAATTGGTAGTTTTTCAATGAGAGCTCTTTGTTTACACTCCTCGGTCTCATCAGCAAAACGAATTAACTTTGGTGAAACTACCACCTTCTGGGGGTTCTTCTTGAACCTGCCCAGCTCTTTCTGATCAGGAAGAGAAGCCGGACCTTCGGAAAAGGCTGATTTCCTTCACATTTTTAGCATGCTGTGGTTTCAGCTTGGGCTGGGATTGCAACAGTGGCCTGAGTTGCTCACTGACTTAGTCCTCAAAACAAAAATAATGTCTCATCCCAGAACTCTTCAGATGGTGGGAAACTCGGAGAGTTAAAAACTTTGTCTAGTAAAATGTTGCTCCTCTTTATGACATATTTTTGTATGTGCAATTCTTCATAACTACCCGTTTCTTGGCCAAGTCAATGTGCAAGAACAGCTCTATCACATTCAGTACATTGGGGAAAGGGCAAAGGGCAAAAGGTGAAGGAAACAGAGGGGACACAGAGTAAACCTGGACATTAGGATGGCTGATATTTTCGCAACCTTTTCTGTGTTCTTTTGGGAGCAATACATATGCTTAGTAGAAATACAGGGCAGCCGAGAGAATGAACTGTGTATTTTTTGCATTGGCAGGAGTCGTCTTTGTGCTCTGTCAGTTTATGCTAGTTTATAGGAAGGCTTAATTCTTGTTTTGACAGCTACACAACTGTTCTGCTGTCCTGAAGGGCTGATTATGGCTTTTCTACCTTCAGCCTATGTCAGACGTTCACATCCAAATGACAGTCTTGTTGCATTTGTTTTTATTCTTAATAAAAAGTGCTCGCAACCAAGCTATATAATCCTCTGGGTCCAACATTTCAGCATAAAGGAGGAAGTGGATTTCTTCCTGAATCGCTTGGAAAACGTACAGCCTTCAAATAACAGAGATTCCCGTCTGATCCCCTGCTGAAAGCAGAGCTGTCACCCGGCAGAGGGGACACTCACCTCACGGAGTTATTCTGCGCTCCGTAAGGGTGATTCCTGCTGATAAGACCAGGCAGCATTCGGACTTTTGTGCTGAGCTTCTCTGCACGCTGGTGATAAACATGAGAGGGGGCACGAGCGGGATGTACATCACAGCCGTGCCAGCCGTACGGCCCTGATGACTGCGTTTTACCCAGGATCATCGTGTAGCATCTCGTTACCTCCTGTTAAAAGATGTGACGTTAGACAAACAAACACGCCACTAACACCAGCTTCTGTACACCAGCTTTTCTAACTGCAGCCTAATAGAAATTATACTGGAAAGAACCTCTGCAGGCAGTAGGAAGCATTGAAAAGTTGCCTACAATTAAAATGTAACTTTTTTACTGTTCCCTTTTAGTGTATTTAAAGAGTTGCATTTATTGAACACCCAAAGCTAGAACACCTTTGTGTCACCAACAGTAAAACCAGCTGTTCTTTGCCCCATCTTTCCAAAGGGCTGCAGGACAAAGCACCTAGCAATTTCATGCAGCACTTTATAACCTGCTGATTTGTGCAGCTCGCATTCACATGTATCAAAGGTTCTCTATGGAGGGTTATTTCTTTTAACTCTGTTGCCTAGCTGGATGCCAATTGGCTTATAAAGGTTTAACAGGATTTATGGAATTCCCATCAAAGATATCACACGGGGCATTACTGAGACTCAGTTGTTCTAACAAGACCAAAAGCTCCAAAGACCAAACCGGTCAGGTTCAGCTCACTTATATGACCCAGATCCGTATGCTGCAAAACCTTCCCTGTGCTTTAGTACTGCAGTATATTTAATGGAAAGCAGCTCAGGAGATATTTGCATATGCTACCTTTTCTACACATGGCTTTTACAAGGCCATTCTCCCAAGAATGTAACCAGTGTGCTCGTGTTATCAGCAAACACCAGAGTAGAGAGAGCAGGTACAAAAATCAGGTTCAAAAACGAATACTGTCCTATTTTGTAATTACAATCCTATGGTTAGATAAAAGCTGAGCTGCAGCTTGCAATATCACTGCTTCAGAATCATGGGAATCTGCTTTACCATTTGACATGAGGCAGAAAAGAAGGCTTTATTCTTGCCATCCATACTTAGACTAAAGCATATACATCCACAATATCTGAGCCAAGCAGGACAAGTAGTATAGGAAGAGCAAGTATTCAATAATTATGATGACTGATGTACCTCAATTTCACTAACAGAAATTATTCCCAGGATAGTCAACAATTTTTATGCAAGCAAAATCATGAGCCACTGTTGCAACCCTCGTATAGATGTGCAGCCCTTAAAATACTCAAGGTAAAGTGTTGTCCAACACGCTCAGAAAGAGCAATGCAGAGAAAACAGAAGAAGAAACTATGTGAAAGATTTGGGGAAGGACGGCATTAAAGTAGAGTTCTGGTTACACTAGTTATTTGAAATAAAGTGACAATGAAGTGCAAATCTAATTTGTACAACTCTAATCTATATGTCCTTTGAAAAGAATGTGCTTTTTCTCTGGTGTGCAGGGGAGAGGAGATGATCTCTGCATTTATAGTAACTGAGTTAAGTCTCCTGTATGCAGGGTTTTTTTCCCTCTTGCTGCTTTTATTCTTAGTACCGCTCCGCTCGGCCTGAAGGAGGGTTAAATTAATGGGTTCAATTTGAATCATGCTACCCCAGCAGCAAAATCATTAGGCAAGCGATTGTTCCTGCTTAACTTTCGCTTACAAATGCAGGCATGCATAGCAAGGCGCGTGTTTATATGGCCAGAGACACTCAGTTCCCATTTCTCTCTTGAAAGGAACAAACACAACAGGCTCCTTCATGCAGTGCTGTAGTGCTCACCACTACCTGTCGTGCAGGGCGGTTTTGCCAATGTCCACTGCTGTGGCCTCAGCGTGAAACCACATTCAGCTGACCCTTTGCATGGTCCAACTGAAAATAATTTTTCCCTCTATATAGAGGGATGCTGCAAAATGGTGTTTGAACAAATAGACAGGTCATGTCATCACCTTACTGGGAAAAAAAAAGACAGACACCAGAAGGGAAGCAGAAACTCTGTTCTAACACTCAGAGTTACCATTAAGTTCACCTTCTCCTGCTCAGCCTCTGTTGGACATTAGAAGAGGTCTGGAGAGGAGGGGTGTTTGCATGGAAATCCTTTGCCTTTCCAGTTCTGAGAGGCTCACAATACGTCCTAATGCTACAGGAAAACTGCTCTCCATTCCGCACCATAATCTTATTTGCCTGAGACAGGCTGAAGGAATCAGCTCTTTGAGCACTGAAGCTTTTGCTGACACGGATGACTGACTGTCCTAAGCCAGACCGTGCCTCTTGCTCGCCTGTTACCGCTCCTGGTGTTGGCTCTGCTGCTATTCCCGTTGCTTTCCCTGGCTCTCCCGGGATCTGCTGCAACGTGCCGGGTTTGCTGCAGCCTCCGCGGCCTTCCCGCTCTAGTTCCACAGCACAGAGAGGGGTGGCAGGGATGTTAAGAAAAGACTTATTAACAGATGCAAATTAAACAAAGCCTTAACACTGCTTGCATTTGAAGCTCGCTTTGAACTTAAATTCTTAGGGACCTGTTCTCCAGTTCCCTCATAAGCCCTGTTCGTTAAGAGGTTAAGATGCCGCGTTAAAAGCTTTTCCAAGCCCTCTGCATTTTAACCTGGCTGAGCTCCGAAAGGAGAACGGAGGGAATGTCTTCCCTTTTGCCTTTACAGCCTCCAGCATAACAGAGCCTGCCTAGTCCTAGGGGGGCCTGAGACCAGAGATGCAATAAATGCAATAAATAAATAAAACGCTCACCCACTCCAACAAAACTTCCTGCCACTCCCTTTGAGCCAGAAGGAGAAAAGAAACATCAATCCAACCACTGGAAAATTCCGCATGGGTTCAGCTGGGGAGCTGAACAGGTTCCTTCTTCAAGATTTTCGAGTGGATTTTCTATTAACTATTGCATTCCGCGTTGCGCTCCAAGCTCGTGTGTCCCAAGGAGAAACACACATAAAGGCAGCGCAGCCCCTTGCGAGTGCTGGCGGCAGAAGTGCTGCTTTGCATGAGCACCTCGCAGAGCAAAGCCTTGCAGATTCCCCGGGAATGCTGCCAGATCCCCCAGGAATGCTGCCAGATCCCCCGGGAAAGCTCCATGCACTGCGAATTTTGGCTGGTGCTTTCGACCCTTGACTTGGGCTCCTTTCAAGAACTGTGAGCAAACGCCCCTCTTTAAAATAGACTCACTCTATAAATGCTATAAATAATATAATATAATGGTGACGTTTCAGTAAGGAAAACACAGGTTATCAACCAGTTCCATTAGAAACCTGGGGGTCACCCCCTTCAGCTTAATATCACTGTTTTCATTTGAGAAAAAGAACAACTAAAGCGCAGCGGAAAGGACAAGGACAGCTTTGGAAACCACAGCAGCTTTCTGGCAATGTGCTCTCCGCTTCCTACCAGGAAGATCTTCGGCAACCTTAAGATGAAGTGATTTACAGGAAGGCTGGTGTCAGGACTAATAATAAAATCATATGGATATTTCCTAGCACTGAATCTTGCCTTAAGTTTCTTCATTCTAACAGAAGAAAGATCCTGAAGTCTGTAGAAGATGCCTCCCTTGGGCCACACCATCAAGTCAATGAATTTCTATAAAATGATTAACTGAGACAGTTGTAACATGCCTGTATTCCCAAGCTACATCACTAATTACCTTCATTTGTTCTCCGTAATGGACTTTTATCTGTGTGGGGGGGGGTTGCCATGAAATTTGTCTCACTCACAGTAATAGCAAATCTGCATTAAAATTTGCCCTTCCAAGGGCAGTGTTTTTCACATTTTTATGCATTTCAGTCACACATAGTGCCCGCTGCGCAGGTTTCTGTAGCCACCTCACGAACCAAACGTTTCCTGCACTCCCGTATATAGGTGCCAGTTTGGTGCTGAGCTATGCCAACACACAGTTTTAAAATGCTGCCTTTTGAAACACTAACAGGATCTTAAAGGTTGATACTGCATCTGTGGATGTGGTTGCATTGACAAGGGGGAGGTCAGAGCTGAAACTTGGGCAGCTCTGTTCCTCTGAGATGGTTTCACGCATTTCTCTGGCTCATGTAGTCCTGGACAGCCCATTTTCCCCTCTCTCTGCCCCCCACTCTCTTTCCTCCCCACTCATTCTACTTTTTCTTGTTATATAAGACCTGTGCGGGTTTTTTAAATCCCCTTTTTAAAACTCTGCACCCTCCTGACAGCAAGGTGGTACCTTCACCACCACATCAGTATCATTTTTATTGTCCCCTTTAACATGTAAACATTATGTCTGCAGGATTTTGTGAATATGCATTGGATCATGTTAAACATTCCTTGTTGGTGTTTTTATTTTTCATCAAAAGATATGTCATTAACAGATATTTTGTCCTATTTTTCAGAGAAATTAAGTGAAATTATAATCATACGGTTGCCTAGCAATGCAGGCACAAAACTTACAGTAAACATCCACTTCTTTGAAAAAAACAAGTATTAAGAAAGAACTGATGATGATAGGATGGCACATAGTTATGAGTGAAGGCTGATTAACATTGCTTGCAACAAAGATGTGGGTTTCATTTAACCTAGGAACATTTATTGCTGGAAGAATAATAATATGCAAGCCAATTCTGCAAGGAGCAATGAGGGTATTAGCAGCAATGAGGACATTGAGATTGAGAGAGCTGTGTTTAGATTGGCTTCTGATACTTCTACCACTCAAGACGAAAATGATATAATCTAGCATCACGTGCAGAAATCCAGGATTTTCAGCTGTAAACGCTGCATATGTGATCTGCCAAGGTCGCATAACTGAAACTTTCTGACTTCTATATGCTGACCTACATATAAAAAATCGAAAAAACATGAAGAACAAGGATTTCAAGACATCATGAACTATGCAAGTAGATAATGTGGTTATCATCTCAGCTTCATCTACCACTCACTAGAGCTCTGTAGGTGATTTGTGATCAGGGTCTCAAATTTATGACACTAGTGCAGCTGGGCTTTGCATGAAAAAGTTCTTGTAGGATGAAGCAATCTTATGAGGCTATGCAAAATACAAAGTCTTAAGTATTATGGCTATGATTTGCAATTAGGTAATAATAAAGTAACAAGAAGCACATTCAGTGTCCAAATCACTTGCAGAACTCTTGCCTAGCTACCTGTGGGACAGAAAGAAGGGGGCTACAGAAAGCAAGAAACAGACACGGGCCAGGTGGGACACGCATAGCAGGAGGGAACGTGGTGCTGCCAACCAATGCAGCTCAGGTGTATGTACACCTAATAAAGCACTAAGTAGCTGACTGGAGCCTGAAAAATAGATGGAAAGAAGAAAATATGTCCAGAAACAGCTGCTGAGAAGTATGTACAGAAGAAAGTACAAACACAGATCCTTGGTTTGTCGTAACCTATCAGTTGGGTGTATTCGCCTGCCTGCTGTCAGACCTCCTGTACAAAGCCTGTTGTTTCCCCCGTAGCCCAAGGTAATGTAACCTGTGTGACAAATGCTGCCGAGTTGTGTGTCTGGGATGCACAGAGCGAATCCCGGTCTTTGAAGAGACAGGAGAAGCAGCAGCCTCGGGAGCAGCTAGAAGTGCAGTTGCACCATGCAGTGAGTGGAGCAGGTCCCTGAAGCACCCGCAGAGCTGGCAGAGGGAAAGAGAGCAGCAAGTGGAGTGAGCAGAGCTGGAAGGAGCAACCGCAGGGATCAGTCGGATTTCTGGCTGCCAAGGGGAAAAAGGAAAGGAAAGGAGAGGTTCTGTGGTTGGTGGGATCAAAAAGAGAGCTTCTGAAACCAGCAGAGGACATGAGGACATTGCATAGGAGGGTGCCTTTCTAATTAGAAGGTATTAAGAAATCTGACTAATCTGGCGCATGCACAGAGCTGCGTGCATGTGCTGTGGCACACATGAGAGTGCTGCGGTTGGGACATGCACTCTGAGGAATCACGCTGAGCACTTCGCAGTGATCCAAAAACTCAGCACAAAGAGCTCTTGAAATGCACCGCTGCGTAAGAGCAGCCCGGGCTGGCAGCACAAAGCAGCAGTTTCAGTATTGCCTAAAAGCCGCTGCAGTCACCCAAAAACCTTGCTCAAAGGAACCTGTAGAGGGAAAGATAGTTTCTCCTAGTCTTTAAAGCTCCCAAAGTCCTTCAGGCTATTGGTACGTGGGTAGATTATGCAGATATGCAACTGAAACATCTGCCAAATGAAAAACACGGACATGAAATCCACATACTGTACTTTTGGGGAGGATATTGCTTCCTCAGCCTGAGCACGAGGTAGCATCTCTGGTGCATGAGGTGCACCATGGAGAACATCTTCAAGCCGAGTCTGATCTGAATCAAATCCAGTTTCCTCTTGTGACTGCTCCTTGCCCTGAACGGGAGAAGTGGGGTCCATGAGGACTCTGACTGCATTGCAACCCCCATGCAAACTGAAAAGCTGATGCAGACGCACGTCAGGAGCAGGTTACTTTGAACTAGTGCATATTTCATTACTACAGAGAGAGAATATGAATCAATAATGCAGTAGTTATGAGAGGGAAAGAGCTGGGTTTCAGCCACAGCTAGAGTATACATTTCGCTTTAAAACACTCAAACCCCGTGGTTTCTTCAAAGAACATCTTGGTTATAGGTACCTACAACCTTTTCTAGAAAGTCTTAAAACCACTATACTCATTAGAGAAACAGCGGTTTCCTCACCCCTGTTATTCTTTTCAATGAGCGACACTTAACATATAGTTTCAAGGCATATGATTTCATGCTGCCTTTAGCAGCTGTGGGAGTAGAGAACATAAAAACCCCGTTTGCAGGGCATTCCTGGAGCTCCCCTCTAGTCCAGCCTCCCACTTGAGGCAGAAGAACAGAGAAGAAACAGAAAAAGGTACTGAGAAACACTGGGAGAGGAAAGATGAAGTCATGAATATGTACAAAAAAATAATCCTAGTTTCCAACATCCCAAAATAGGTTTGATTCTCCTAAAGCACTAGACTCAGATCTCAAGTTCCAGACAGAAGTACCCAGAACTTCTGCAGCTTTAAATGGGAACGGATGTAAGAAATCCAGTTTGTCAAAACAACATTTCTTTTTTGCAAGAAAACATTGCTTCAAATAATCTATTGCTTGAAAAGAATACGTTTTGAAACTGTTGAAACGTTATGCCTCCAGGAGCATTTCTTTTCAAAAGATAAAGTATTGATTTGAGGATTTGACAACCTTATCATAATAAACTTTATGGATAGTTTTAAAGTATGTAAAATGTTGGTCCCAAAACAAAACATTATACTGTCTTTTTTTCTGATATGGATTGAAGTTATTTCTAATTTAAGAAAAAAAAACATTTACTTTTGTCTTGACAAATTGCATGAAATCATGTTTTTCCAACCTGCTGTCTTCCATTCTGGTGTGCTGTGCAGGGAGCGCAACATGCTGTGTTACTTGAGTGGAGAACACTAGACTGATGCATATTTTCTAATTTTCTGTTTTACAGCACTTACAAGATTTATCCCATCCTACTGGGAGAGAACTTCTTTATTATTTTTATTTTAAATAAAGGAACTGATTGCCCATACGCACAATAGCTTTTGCAATTCCAGTGTAAAACTTGAAAAGCTATAAATGCTCGTTTGTTCAGAAGTTCATCTCTTCAGATTTTCTCAAAAAAAGAAAAGATGGCCCGAGGTAAATTTATGTTGGTGCATATGGACTTCAGTATAAATACAGGCGCAAGCAGGTTAACTTTAAGTTGAAAGCCTGGGGTTGGCTCTGAAATAATTATGTTCACAAATAGAATCTAGACAAATTTCCCATCAACTTTGGTGTCATTTGTACCTCACACCAGATGTTTTTTGTAGGAGATATGTTTCTTTTTACAGTGAGAAAAAAATTAAGGAAAATCAGCCATTAGACAGCTCAGTATGTGACATAGCTGGGAGGAAGTTGACACATTTAGACCCAACCTACAGCTTCTTCAATGTTTTATATTACCCATATATCAGGGCAAGTCTAGGGGGGAAATACTTAGTAGTCCCAGCATGTCAACTACACACGGGCAAGTCCAGGCCAGAAATAAAAGTACAACTAAGCATTAAGATTAGGGCCCTTCTGATGTTTCCTATTTATCCTAGCACTCAGATAAGCAAGAGAGATCAGATTTATAGCAACAGACAAAAAAATAAAAAAGACATCGAGTAATAAGAGCAAAATGCGGTCAGTATGAATGACGACACCAAATTCAATTTTCTCCCTTTCCGTAAGTCGAGTGTGCTGTTCCCATATCTCGGGTGGTTTTCCTCTGCAGATTCGTTCACGGGACTCATCAACATAATGACGGACATCATCTGGCGCTACACTGGGGACTTCATGGCCCCCGATGTCGTCTGCAGAGTCGTCCGCTACTTACAGGTACGGCAACAGCCTGCCCTTCCCTACAGCAAAGCTCAGACGATAGCAATAACCCCCCGCAGAAACGCTGTGTAGAAAGTCTTCAAAAAACAGAAATGCTAACTGCGAAAAACAAGCCTTTAAAGTCTAAATGCTTTTAATTAAACTATATGAGATCCTTTACACTTTGCAGGCTAGGAAAAGGAAAAAGATTTGGGTGAGAATACAAGTTTTCTTCTATTTTTTTTTTCCTATTCTTTCAAAAAAAAGTTTTCAAATACTAACCACAGAGCAGTATCTAACATTATTTTATGCTATAAAACTTAAGTTTGACTGCAATAAACTCAATTGCTCAATTCTCTTGCCTATCTTCCGCCCCAGGTGGTGCTTCTCTACGCTTCAACTTACGTCCTCGTATCGCTGAGCATAGACCGGTATCATGCCATAGTTTATCCAATGAAGTTCCTGCAAGGAGGTAGGAGAATTTCCGTGCCTTGCTGCTGCTATGGATGTTCTTGGCTAGTTCCATTTTGCTCGGAAAAGTTTCAAAATCATTAACCTCGTTGCCATGAATTATTGATTCCTGCTGTAGCAATATTTGGACTCCATTAGTTTCCCAAATGGCAATAGAGTTGCGGTTTCAAGATTTATTAAGCTGCACTTAGCCCTCAGCAGTTCTATAAGCATTGTGTTAGCAAGAATGAAATGACATTTAAAGAAGTATAGAGGTTTTCATTATCTTCTAGCTTTTGGAGAAAATTGTTGTGGCGAAAAGCTCTCTCTTGTACAGCCGTACTGACTCTAGGAATTACAGCAGGAATTTCTTGCCTATGTTATCTATGTACTGACAATAAAAATAAATAGGATAGAGATTGAAGTACTGAGATTTAATAAGACATTTTGATCAGGGAACTGCAAAAATTATACAAAATAGGTTTGGGGTACTTACTGTTTCTTATAATGCAGGTTGTTATTTTTATAGCACTAATAGTAGCACTAATGCTACCTTGAATACTAAGCAATACATTCAAAGAGCACGATTTCTTTCCTACAGATCTTAGAGTTTAAAGTTTAATATCTTGCCCTGAGTGAAGACACAGAAATTGCATGTGGGGAAGGAGGGAAGCAGTTACAGGGAGCACAGCACTTGGGAGATGCAATTTAAACAGACACAAATATCATTCTTGTTTGGGAGTAATGATGGCATTTGACAGCCCGCTCTATTAAGGGCATTGCATTAACAGTCCTTTTTAGCCTTAAAAAAACTATGAATCAATCGCAGCCTCGGGGAGCGATGCAGCTTTGGCAGATGTGAAGCTCTGGAAACTTCAAATAACGTGCGCGAGGCTTAGCCGAGTACTTCCCAGCAGGCAGACCGAGTTTGTTCAGGACAGGAAGACTCCAAAGCCTTTATAAATGCCTTTTTTCTTATGTTGCTAGGCAAAATTTGGCGAAGGTGAACGAAAACACAGCACGTTATTCCTCTCTGCACGCGGGTGGAGGGCTGGCTTTTGCGCTGGCTGAACCGCAGCTCGTTTTATAATAAAGCAGTAATGAGCCTAGGAGGACTGGGAACCCAACCTGGTTTTCCTTATCCCTCACCAAGGCCCCGGTGATCCAGGTAGCTTTATGCAGAGAGCAGTGATCATCACAGGGCCCCTCTTTCGGCTACGGCAGCGAGCACCAAGGCACCAGGAGGAGGTGAGGAGCTGCCATCAGCTCCGTTCCCTTCCGTTCGCATTGAAAATGGCAAACAATTTGTTCTAAAAACAAAGCTGTGTTTTAATTACTATCCCCCAGCTATGTTAAGAAGCAATTGGAGAGCAGCAGCTGCATTGTGCAGAGCCTCGAAGATTAACTTTGAGTGTTAAATATTTTATGCTCACGTTCCGGAGACACAAATAACCACAGAAAGCGCAAGGTGCGGAAGAATTATACATTCTAACTCAATAACCAACAGAGTTGTTGGGAAAAAAAAAAGAAGGTAAAATGAAGATTGGAGAGAGAAAATAAAATCCCAGAAGTTAGAACTGAACATGTTTTATGAATATTTCATCATATTTAAAACACACACTCAAACCTTGTACAAACTAAACGACAAGGGCAAAAGAGCTGTCTGAGCAAAGACAAAACCCAATTAGGGGTAAACTTCTTCACGAGCATCTCTGAGCTGCTACCGCCCGCTGGAGCACTGAGATGCTGCGAGGGCTCTCGAGGGGCTCGGGAGCAATAACTCCGACTCTTCAGAGAGCCACGTGGCTCATGGAAGCATTGCACAGCGTTGCCACTGACTCCAGCAGGGAAAACAACTCAGTCCCAGGGGCGACTCGCAACCCCGACTCCCAGCAACAGGCAGATGGGCTCAGATCCACCCCAGCAATACACAGGCGGAGGAAGCGGAGCGAAGGGGACAACGACAAGAAAGAGACCACTAAAGAGTTTTGGTCAATGCTGGGAGCCGAACTGAGGCTGAGATTCCTGCTCCAGTCCTGGGTGTTGGCGCTGGTTAGCACTGCAGGGTATCAAAAGCTTTACAAATGCTCATGTACATTGATAAATAGGAAAAATATTTTTTAAAAAGAAAAATTGTGAGATTGGTTGAGTGGAAGTTCATATGTAGAGATGCATTTATTTGTTAGAGTCCATCTATACTTTACTTAGCTCTAGTCATGTGGTTTTCTAGCTGCATCATATTATTAGAGCACTTATTAAAAACATCATGAAAAAATACTACTTAAGAGACAGCAAGTTAGTCAAATTAGTCACATTAGTCAAATAAAACAAAAATCCTCTTACGGAGATATTATTAGGTCCCCATAAATTCTTTTCTAACAAGAATTATTCTGTTTATTATTATTATTTATCTATTTATTTTTAAATATTTAAAAATGAAAATAAATGAACATTGCAACATTTCAGCTGTTTTATAAAACAGAAAATAATCCTCTTGCCAAGTCCAAACTGTCCAATGGTCTTCAAATTAAGGATGTAGCTAAATCATACAAAAATACAAAGTACATTACCAAATATAATCCTTTCCCCACATGTGTACCCCACTAAAGTTCCTGTGTGTGTTAAGGCACTAGTTCATAGTCTGAAAGCCCTTTCTGTCAGCAAATATTCTGCAGTACTAGCTCCTAACATTCCTTTTGTCAAGTTTATTCTGTTACCGTTTATGAAACTTCACAATTTTCCTCTCCCTGTGCAATATTTATAGACTTAATCTAATCCTCTCACTTAGGTAGATGTCTTCAGAATTCCCTTAAAGCTCTAGATTAGCAAGGCTGTGTTTTACTGAACAAGAGTAGCATTTAAAAATGAGTGGGATAAATGAATATTTGCAGCTGATGTTTTATAAAGCGTAAAATTACTTTCCGAATGCTTTTCCCATTTACTTTCATATTGCTCTTTGAGCTTCAAGGAGGAAAAATGTCTTGATAATGCACACTTTAAAGTGATTTTAGATTTCCATGCACATCTCCAGGCACTTTGCAGACAGGTAGGACCATAAAATAGTTCAACGCTGAAGTTACCTGGCATTAAAACCAGTCCCCATCTGTCCCTGTAGCAGACAAACTGGGAAGGGGCAACTTTTACTGGGGATTGTAGATGCTCCGCATCCAGCACGGCGCTCTCCTCCTTTTTTCTTTTGCTAGAGCTACGTGGATTTGAGCCATGGGAACATGCAGAACTGTGAAACTGTAGAACTTTTAGGGCATTTCTCTTCAACTCATTGATATTTAGAAAACTCCAGGCATCCCCTGGCTTCTGTTTTTTCCAGCTTAGCAGCAGAGGGGAGCAAAGCAGAGGGGAAGGAGCAGTCCTGGTGTGCAGACTATCTGGGCACCTTGGAGCTCCTGCTCATTGCTGCGAGGTCCAGCAGGATCTCCAGCAGCAGCACCTATAGGAATGAACAAAACGGGGCTGAGATCCCCAGCATCGGCCCAGCAACATATGAGCCCTCCTGGCACGGTCTGGGCACGTGGCCATTGGCAGAGGTTGGTGTGATCCCACCACACTGCAGAGTGCCTTGGGACAACCTCTCCAGGGGACACCTGGGCCCTAACAGCTCTTTGATGGCCATGTCTCCTTGGCATCTATAAAAAAATGACCAAAACTCTCCTGTGCAACTGTCCTTTCCCAAATCAACAGGGTGCAAACCCTTCCTTGTCTTGTTTCCTCCTCCTCCCTGCCTGTGTTTCAGCATTGCTACGAGGGCCAGCGGTGCCAGCAGCCCATTAACACAGTCTGTTTGAATCTGTTGAACAGAAAGGCAGGCCAAAGTTCTTATTGGAGTGGCCTGGAGCCTCTCCTTCCTGTTTTCGATACCGACTCTGATTATTTTTGGGAAACGGCAGCTCTCCAACGGCGAAGTGCAGTGCTGGGCGCTCTGGCCTGACGACTCGTACTGGATCCCCTACATGACGGTGGTCGCCTTCCTGGTGTACTTCATCCCCCTCATCATTATCAGGTACAGAAAGCCGTAATCGGCGAGGCTGTGGAGAGTGCTATTGGTTTTAATGCTTTAATTTACCTCAATCGTTCTGGTTTTCATCTCCACACCTGCCCCAAGGCTGCTTCAGTTTGCATCATGCAGCGCACGGGTCGCCATAGATGTCCTGGGTGCTCATCACATGGTATTAATGGATAGGAATATTTTCTCCGAACAAGGACAGCATCTCCACGCGTGTCCGTTTATCTCCAGAGCTTCAGGCTGGAGATGCAGTTTTGTAAATACAGTACAAAAGTATTACAACAAAGCATAGTTTTAATAAAAGAAGAGAAACGGCACTTATTCTAGTTAAGCTAGAATTAACTTAAAGTGCTCTTAAGCATCATGGTACTGGAAGAGTGTTTATTCATCAGGGTCTGGAAGAAATCCCCAGTAACTTGAGGCTGCCAAGCACATTTTAAAAGGTGAAAAAATGAAATCCTTCTCATTCCATAACGGGAAGCCGGAACCATAAATATTTAACACTGATTTGCCCCAAATTACAAAGGCGATCTGGAGCAGCATATCGTTTTAACCTGAGGTCAATCAACATTGCAGACCATACGTGGTGACCTGTGGCTCTCACTGCCTTCCTGTGGGGCCACTACCATCAGCCACTGTGTCTTGAGCAAGTTATAACCTAGTCCTGAGGAGCTGCCAACACAAAAGTGCACTCAAAAACCGCTGGAGCCCATCCCTAAGAACCCTGAAGTGGAGACAGATGGTCCTGCCCCAGCCCAGATGTTCTCCTCTCCCTTTTTACCCCCCCTTTATTCTCTTTGCTTTCAGGAGAAAAGTTCTTTGTGCTCGTTGCTCCATTTTTTAGGGCCAAACACAAGTAACTGGGAGAGCTTTCTCACTCACAGTTTGGGCTGTGTCACTCTATTTGGGCTAAAGAGCAGCGGTCCTTTAGGCAGCCCTTGTGGCTGGTGTGTTTCTCTTCAAGTGACTCGTGCCTTGAAGTTTCTTACTGTTTAATCCCACAGATTTAGTTCTGACGCTTTTGAAGGAAGCACATTTATTTCTAGCAGAACCAAAAACATTGGAGGAACAAAACCTCGGCAGCTACCTGGCTTTCTGATACTGAGCATTGACCAGGGTTGCTGCCTAGAGTGAAGGGACAACTTTCCTGCTTTATTCATAACACAATAATTTAGCAAATCTTCCCTTTTTTTCTGCCAGATTTCAGAGATATAAACAGTAAACAAAACTATGAGAAATTCTTAAATAAGCATATTCAATAAACATCATAGCAATACAAATAGAGCTCCTCACACATTATCCAATCACTCTTCTTTCCAGACAGGATCATTCTTCTTTCTAGGTTTTCCTGTGCCTTAAAACTAGCCTAGATTAATAGAATTAAAAAAAATTAAATAATAATAATAAAAAACTAATGTGGGGAACAGATGAATATGAGTAAACCTATAGTCCACTTTTATCAGTAGAAAGAATAAACATACAGAAAAGAGTCAAAAATAACTTAAGTGCATGTAACAAATGTCTCTAGAAAAACTTGAGGTCAGCGATTATTTGTGTAGGAGTTTTGTTTAGAATTTCCCTAAATGGCTGCCAATTAGCAAATGCAATCGTTACTTTAAAATGTTTCAGGGAAAAAGATCCATAACCCATCAGTTCGTTGGTCGTGCCACAGATGCATAAAAATCTCTCTTTCATCCCCAAACTTGCAGATTTGCACACTTGTCACTGCAGATGAGCCACTTCCTTTTATGTGGCAACGGAAGGCAGGCAACCAATTTCAGATTTTCAAGCTGACATTACAGTATCCCCATCCTCCCTGCCAAGAGAAGATATTCAAACCGGATCAGCACCGCAACTTATTTTACAGTAAGTCCCCAGAAGCGAGAAGGCGATGGTGACACGAGGGGAAGGGAAACGCAGGAGATTGCGAGTTTTTGCGAATTTGCCCTGACAGCTGAGACATGAATAAAACGTCCTAAAATTCTTGTGGCTGTAACCTTAAGTGACTTTCACACCAGAAGTTTATGGCAGGACGGGCACTTAAAGCAGAGGGCAGAGCACTGCCCATCAGCTACTTGAACGTGTTTCTGAGTTCAGAAGCTGAAGTCAAACTCTCAGCACATCCTAAGTGGTGCTGGGCACTGGGAGGAGGCAAGCGGGGATCATGGAAGGATTATTGTGCCCATTTATCTCCAGATGTCAGTGATATGGCCTTTTGTTTTGTTTTCTTCAGGATAGAGAGCACTAAGACCATTTAAAGGAGAATTATATTTAGGAAAAAGTCAGCAGAGACATTACGAACAACACATGCCACATAGTCTAAAATAATCAGCAATGTTTTTAAGCCATCTTTTCAAGTTCTGAATTTCCAAGCATGCGAATGAAGTCTGCAACCGCCCAGCTGATGCATCTGTAAAACATTTTTTCAGTCTAGCCCCAAGGCACATCATCTATTCCTTTAAAAACGCTGGAAAATCCCAGAGTTTAAAACTAATCCAGAGCATCTGGCTGCAGCATGTAAATGCTCCAGCAGGCAGTTTGCGCTTAAAGGGGGTCTGGAACAGCTGCTGATGTATTTAGGAACTCCATTTCTCCTCAAAACTGCTGTTCAGCTTAATTCTTTCGGACGCTTACTGCATTTGATTGCAAATAGGACACTGCTTCTAAAGGGCGAGAGAGACACCAGCTACAATCTAGTTATGAGCTACTCTACTGAAAAGGTAGCTAGAGAAAGGGAACGTGTTATTTAGTAAATTAAATAAGGTATTTTGTGGTTGCCGAATTTAACGGCCTTTGCTTGAAGATTCTATTAAAAAAATGCCTTAACACAGCAACGGAGACGCAGTCAATAAACGTGCAAGTGAAAAATCAAGGAACAGTATCTACAAAGAAGCAAATAAAAGCAAAGTAGTAGTCAGGACATGCAAAACACTTGCTAAGAAAGTGAAGTTTCACAGAGGAGGCAGCACACCAAGAAAGTCAGACCTTTTCTGTACCCATTTCTGGGTTTTGTTTGCACAGCTACTTTCTTTCCTCTTCCCACAGCATCCTGACTTAACCAGGCTGCCGGTACATGACACAGTTTGGGCCACCATCTGCTGGAATCAATGCTAAATTAGTTCTGCAGGAAGCTTCTTCACTCCAAAGTCAAGTGGTTTACTGATGACGGGACTTCTTCTGGTGACATTCATCCAAAGCACATAAAAGAGAATTTACTTTTCAGGTGCTAAAAACTTAATGACACATTAAATATGGCACTTTGAGGAGTTTTTGCTTGCTGCAGTCCAGGCACCAGCATCTCATCCGGCCACTCAGCCCTAGCAGAGCTGATTCCCTGTGCTCCTGACACAGCACTCAGATGATTCCCAGGAACTTGGGTCATTCCTAACGTGCAAGTATAGGAAATGAGTTACTTAGCTGATAACCTTCATGCTTCTTGTAAAAAGTCCTTACACTCAAGAGAGAATCCCCCAGGCGCAATGTGAGCAAACCCTCTAGATTTCTCCAAAATGTGACCCATAAGAAAACCACAGTCTGTCTCTTGCTCCTTCTAATTTATTCTATTTTATATATTTTTAACAAAGGGATATCTTAAAAAAATTACTGTCCTGAAAGTCTTGTACTGTAGGAAGATTTGTTCCTACCAGGTCATCACAACCGGGGGCTCAGCCATCACTCATCACGGGTTTATGGTTCTGTGCAAAATGTTATGTCTGATTATAATAAAAATGAACACGACCTGAATAATGAAAAGATAATGAAAAGCTTTGATTAAATTTTTAACCCGAGTGTGTGGTTAGCTCGGGTCACGGAGAAAAGCAGGAGAGAGTATTTGCTCTTTTCATGTAAAAGCTGACCTCCTTGTTCGGTGTTGTTTAGAGCCAAATAACCTGCATCTTATTGGGTTTTTTTCTCTCATTATACTAAAAACATTTAAAGATTTGGCCTGTTCTTCCCTCTTGATTAGACTGAACTACCACTCACTCTGCAGTTCATATTGTCAGCCTACCAAAAAGATCGGTTTTGAGCTTGATTTAACTAGTGCCTGAAATTTTTGCCTGAAGTTTCCACTTAACAATAAAAAAGCCTCAATCTTGAACATATGTGGCTGTCTAATCTCTCATCT
>JAWLRI010000262.1:3968136-4003887 GCA_034781795.1 Crypturellus tataupa
AATTTTTGCCTGAAGTTTCCACTTAACAATAAAAAAGCCTCAATCTTGAACATATGTGGCTGTCTAATCTCTCATCTACTACCCAGGCCTACAGTCATTTGTCTAGATAAAGTTACATGTGATTTCTATCTTGGATAAATGATGCTGTAAATTAACTACCATAAAACATAATAGAATTGCACGGTTTTATACAAATAAAATACAAGGAATCGTAATCCGTGCTGGATGATAAACACAATTTGTGGGGAGCTTAAGTATACTTCTGGGCATTGTAAAGGCTCACTTTACAATGTTGAGCCCGGATGAGATGCTATAATAAGGCAATCAGTTAACATAAAAGTTTTAAAGTTTCTGGGTTTAAAGAGTGGGCAGATCAATATTTTTATAATTGTTAACGACAATACTTAGCTTAACCAGCAGGTGCTTTACCAAAAAATAAATAAATAAAAAGACAGCGTGGGAATACTCACAGTAGGATTTATTTGACTAAACAATAGTTAGCTGGTTATTTACAGTGACAAAGACTCTGGTTATTTATAGTGGCAAAGACTCTGTAATTACTGATGGGGTCAAATTAAGCAATGCCATTAATTAATAACATGCTACAATAAACAAACATCTTAGTCCTTCAGAGGCTGGATCAAGCTAAATTGCTTTTGGAGATGCAATGAATTCAATTTGCCGAGTTACATACACAACTCGAAGCATGTTCCTATATTTGTGTGCCATGCACAGTGTATGCCATCACTGTGCATAGTGATCTTCTCAAGGATGGAAAAAAATCCCTGTGTTTTGAGATCAACAGCTTGTCCTTTCTACCCTGTCACCTCGCAGCCCGAGCAGCTCCCGCACAAAAAGGCCTGGATTCTTTTCCACACAGATTTGATTTGACTATTTCATCTGATTTCTTTCCTCAGCTACAAATAATGATCCATAACGACACAGATATTATTTTAACATTATGGTGTTACAATTTATATATATTAAAATCTTCATGACTACAGCTCATGTTCATAAAGCCCCTAAGAATCTGTATTTAGGGCTTGAAGATCAGTGCACTAGTCACATACAAAACCAAATAAACCTGATAAAATCTGGACATAACGAACTATACATAAATCTCCCGTGGTGGCAGGAACCAATCCAACAACTGGTGCACAGTCATAGTATGAAGTTCTGTGTCCTGGAAAATGAGTTTTGTTACAATTACAGGCATGTCTATGGCATACTTTTACCTCCTGACAGTAAATACTACATAACTTGATGCTAAAAGGAAAAAAAAAGATTATTGAGGGGCTGGAAAGGTATATGCAGCTGCTGAACACACTCGTCTCCACCTGAGTACCAACCTCGCCTGTCCACATTTATATTCTTTGTCCACCTGACATTTCATTTCCATCAGCAGGAATTTCCTCTCACCCTTTAAGATGTCAGGAGCCACCTCTCACCTCCCTCTTCAGCTTTTAAGGGAAGAAAAGCATCTACAAGCACATTCTGCATGAAAACCGCTTTTTCCCTTGAAAGCAAAATACAACTTTTCCTCCCTAAACGTTTACTTTCTTATTACAGCTTTGAAATACATAAAGAGATGCCTTCTATGATCTTAAGCTTTGACTGCTACACTCGTGGGAATTCCAGTCTTTTAGCTCCATGCCACAATAGCCGGGGAAAAGATTAGGCACCAGTGAGATCAAGTCCTGGAGAGATCAAGGCATCAGGGCGCAGTTATGGCTGGTAAAGCAGCCCCCGAGCAGCGTCCCAAGAGTGACAAGTGATTTCTGTCCCCCAACACGCAGCCCTCAGCAGGGACCACCACTGCTGGCCTCCTCCCCACAAGGCTGGCCCTGCTGCTGAAGGAGAAAAGAAGGGAGAACAGAGGCAAAAACACCAGAACAAATCTATTACATCAGCAACACAAAATTTTCATTAAACTGGGGATTAACTTTGCCCTGAACTTGGGAAAATTAAGGCTTCTGATGGAAAAACATGCCATCTTATACATGAAACGGCAAGCCAATTTCCCACTGTCAGACCTTTCTGCATGTAGATGTATGCAAAATCCTCCCAGGGCAAGTACGCCATGGCCTGGCTGCACAGCCTGGATATCACAGTAAACCTTCACCTCTCAACTACTGTGCCCGGAAACCTCCTAAAAATAAATATGATAATAATAATTAAAAAAAAAAATGTCATATGATAGTATGACACCTTTTGGTCTCTGCAGGACAACTAAACTAGTCTCCAGGGCTGCCCCTTTTCCACAGACTCACCACTAAGGCTTATAAAAATGAATGCTCAGGGTTCCCCAGGACCAGCCAGGACCATGGTGTAGTGCAAAACCGCCCACCACAGCTTCGGCTATGACCCTTGGTCTGACCTCCCCAAATTTGTTCCCAGGATCCTGATCCAAAAAGTGAGCACTAGGGTAGTGACAACTTCTAATGGAACTTGTCTCCTTGACCCAGGATACAGGTTTATTCTCGAGCCTCCTAGCCACACAGCAATCCCAGGAGAGACCTTTACACCCACCCGCAGCAGGTCCCCAATACCAGTGGCCACCCCGTTTGCATCTCCTATTTCAAGCCTGGCTTTCCCCTTGTCCCTTGAGCACAAGCTTGTAGCTCCGTGAGGAAATTGGGTGCCCAGACTTGTCCACAGCCAGCTAGAAATCACCAGCAGAGAACACCTGTGGGAGCAGGGCTCACTCGTTCCATTTCCCTGTACCTGAGATATGACAACCGTAAAGTCAGGACAAGGATAACAACCCCCACTGTGAAAATACTTCAGGTTTGCTCATGCAAAATACTAGAGGGGAGTCACATTTAGTTTGTTGTTGTTGTTGTCAACTTGAAGTCCTGTCACCTCCATGAACTCCATACAAATAAATACGTACGTTCACAGAGCACGAATGACTGGGATGTTAGCTGAGTCTTCCTGTGCCTCATCATACCAATTACTCTTTCCCTGCTGCAGCGTCATATACTCAATTGTGATTCGAACGATCTGGATGAAGAGCAAAGCTCAGGCTGTCATCATCTCCAGCTGCCCTGGTGAGTCAGCACACACGCGGTCACCAGCCATGAATCCAGAGGGGACTGTCCCCCCAAATCCGGGAGCAGATAAATATATGATGTTGCATTGGGACCCTGGTCTCACTGCAGTGGGAAGAGGTTTTCTGTAACTGTTCCTTCGTGGCTCTTCTCTACCATGTTTATATTCTTCCCTTCGACACTAAAGCCCCTTCTGAAAATATTTGCAAGAAAAGAATTGAAAGATAAAATCCTTACTCTGCCTAGAATATTTGCCCATTCTTAGAAACAGAAATTTCGGTAGTTATTTAGTAAGCATTTAGATAATTTGCTGTACTTTTACTTGCCCTTGCAATTGTGGATTTGGGGCAAGACAGCAAATTCCTGAATGCTAGACAAATAAATAGGTAAATAAAATAAAACAAAATATCCATCCTAAGACCATAAATTTGTTTGAACTTTTATGAACTAAAGAATCTGAACACAGACCACTAAGTTCAAGATCCTCACCCTACAGCTGTCTTTCCTATCCTTACTCATGCAAAAAGGTTCTCTGAAATCACAAATAGACAATAGAGACAATAGAGTTGTAACAGTCACTCAAACGAACCATATTAACTAATTGTGTCCCATGTTCCTGAGCATTCGAAGCTGCAAAGAAGAGTCTGTTTCTTTATACTAATGCATTCAACTTTAAGAGGACAGTGCACACAACCAAGTACTTTACCTAAGTGATGAGTGATAGCACATCAAACTGTGATGATTCTGTTGCTATTTAGTAGGACATCTTTTACGGGAGAGAGCAACCTGCTGTAGCTCCTCAGGTATCCGTGCATCATAGCTTGATATATATCTGACATATAATCTGTCAATTACAATCTTGCAAAACTCTACTCCTCCATGCTTGAGCAAGACTAATTTCTAACTGTCCTGCCTCGATGACACAAACAGTATCAAGGAGGTTTGAAAAAAATATCAGTCTTCTCACCGAAGTGGTGTATTCTAGTCTGTGAGCCATGAAGTAATTTCCAGGAATATGAAGAATGGACTATTTTCAAGCTTTTAGATGGGGTGTTTCACTAACAAAAAGCTCACCTTAACCTTATTTATATTTTCTTCTCATGTATCACACAGCCTTGGTGTGCTGTTTATATATGAGGTGCAAAAAATTATGTACACAGAGTTATTTCTTGATGATATTCATCAAAATTCCAGTTTTAAGTTAGGATTACAGGAGTTTAGAGATGTTTTGATAAATATGACCTTCTTGCATATTTACTATGGTGAATCTAATTATTCTAACACAGCAACATGAACAGAATATTGACATTAATCGTGAACTCAAGCATATTATTACAGTCACACTAGTACTGCTATTCAAGTACAAAACTCGTTTCTCAGAAACATTAATGCGACTTCAAAGGAAATGAGATCAACCATCCTTGGTGTGAGACAGAATAGCATTTTCTTCTCAATTCAATACACATTTCGTTTCTGAAAGGCTGGTCTAACAGCATTTCTTATTTCATTACCGAGCCAACATGAAGAGTAAAATGCTCGATTGATTATCCGAAGCATCAAAAAGTGTAAAAGGTTAAAGGAATGGAGCATGAAGCTTCTAAAATCTTTTTAATTGAGATGCATTTAAAGTGAACAGGTAGCCCATTTGGCCAGGTTATTGCTTACGTTTCCATCATTAGAGTTGTCAGTTCCTTTATCACGACGTTCTTAGAACAGCCCTGTGGTAACATGCTGGTAGCTGTGCTCGCCAGTTCATCATTGGACTAGATGAACTGATATTGCTGGGCGCAGAAGCACTGTTTGCGCTGACTATGCACACAAGTGCCAAGGGATCGCAATGCCCCAACGCTGCAGGAAGACTTGCTTTGCTTCCCTTGCCACTTCTGAGGCTGGATGGCTCAGCCTTGTGAGCATCCAGACTGAGAAGACTTGCAGGCAGCTGCAATTCGGAAAGCGCCGAGGCTCCGGGTGACAAGAGCCACGTGCCACCGTCCTCGCCGCAGCCCTGACGGACGTCTGCACCACCCCTGTTCCCCCACCAGATGAACTCTTCTTTCCCCAGATGGCCAAATCTCTGGCGGCTACACCAACCGCGGCTTCATATCCAAGGCGAAGGTGAAGGCCATCAAGTACAGCATCGTCATCATTCTCGGTGAGTGACAGTCCCCGCAGCTGGTGGCCGTGGGGATGCCGGAGGCGGGCGGCCAGCCTCCCTCCGCTCCCTCCAGGGTCAGCACAGAGGGTAAAGTGCAAGGCATGACTTGGAGGAGACACTTTATTGAGACCTCTGACTTGCCTCCTGACCTTGTCCCACTCTCCCCACTGCCTGATGGGCTCCTAATTGAGGCACCTGACACGTCGCGGTGGAAGTGATGTGCACAGCCCATCCTGTGCGTGCAAGAGAATAAAGGAGCAGGCACCACTGAAACAAGGAACAAAGACTTCGCAACTGAGCTGCTTTTACATTTAGAGAATATACATACAGATATACATACGGCATATTAGCAGCTAGGGCAGGAAAACGGGAAGGAGAGGGAGGAGGAGGATGCAGCGCCGTTGCGTCTGATGCTGCTCGCCTCGGTGGGAAGCAGGAGCTCTGCTTTCCGAGCAGGGCAGCAGATGACTCAGTGCAGGTGTCCTGTCTCCCAGGGAGATGACATTATCCTGATGGAATTAGGAGGCTGACATTATGCCTCGATAAAGAAAGGCAGCATCATGCAGGGCTCATGATGAGCTCCCAGAGACACGCAGCAAGGCAAACGAAGCGACTTACTCCCCGGGGCTGCCAGCCGTTGCCTACCATTAAAAAACAGTTTCCCGTTCTGCGCACAACTCGGATTGTTTTTTTGATAATAGCTGCTTGGGTCTCTGTTAGCAGCACGAGAGCCACCAGCACAGTTCATGCTTCCAGAAGACGGAGCACGCGTCAGACCTTCCCCATGCAGCCAGCGCAGCAAGCTGGTGTCACGAGCGATTACTACCTCCGTGCCATCAGGTGTCACAAGCTCAGCTGGATGCTGAGCACTTGAGAGGTCCTTGAGCGTATTAGGCACTCCATACCTCCTGGCATGTAAACAGATTATGGTACCTATCATTCCTAGGTAGTTTACCCCTTCCTTGCACATTCAGCGAGCATCCAGTTAACTGCCAGCTCAGAATTGTAAGGAAACAAGGATTGTAAGGTAACAGGAATTGTAAGGTAACAAGAATTGTAAGGTACCAAGGAACAAAACGTGGGGTCATTCTGCTGTCTCATCTGTATCCCAGAGAGAGCGCATGCTTGATTATGAAGGTGACCTGCAACTCCTGAGCTTACTGGTTGGGTGAGATGGACTTACAGCTCTCCATCCTAGAGTTTCTGTGTAAATAACAGCCTTTGTGAAAGGAAACAACAGACACTCATGAGTCATAAATTCATTCTCTGTGCCTACAGACAAAGGTGGCCTCTTCAATACCTGGCACCTCCACACAAAAGCAGGGGTTATGAACAGCTCGGTCCTCTTTTCCCTTCCCCAGATTCATTTCTCAAGCTATGGTAGAGCAATCAGAGCACCTTCCCGCATGCTCGGTCTATACAATGCCTGCAACCAGCGTGCAAAGTTTCAAAGTCATCTGGCTGTAGTTTGGTGTGGAAGAGTGCGGTTTCTTGCTCCCTGGTGCTTCAGAGCATCTTCTTAATAGGTCGCTGCGCTAGGCAGTGCTGCCGCAGAGCAGCACTTTGGTGGTGCACACATCTAGGTTGGCTCTTCACTCGGGGGACCATTAAAAGAGCTCTTCGCTATAACTGATGATGCTTTAACTGGCTACCTATTTACCCTTTATGAGTTTATAAGTTGTGCAGTGCTCAGAAGCGCCTCGATACGCCTAGAGGGAGCACTTTAAACACTTAAAGGAGAGCACATAATATATTTTATGGGCATTAAAATAAAAATAAAGACAAAAAAAAAAAACATATTCTAATAACTATTACCTTAAACAAGACCCCGACTAGGGAGAGATATTTCTCGTGTGAGCAAATATATATGTGTTATGACAGTGGCGTGCGCGTGTGCTGATTACCTCCCTAAATTGCTGTAGTAGCTAACACCAAGCTTCTCCCGCGGCGCTCTCCTTCTCTCTGCTGCAGCCTTCGTTCTCTGCTGGAGCCCCTATTTCCTCTTTGATATTCTGGACAACTTCAACATACTTCCCGAGACCAAGGAACGCTTCTACGCCTCCGTGATCATCCAGAACCTGCCGGCCTTAAACAGCGCCATCAACCCCCTCATATACTGCATCTTCAGCAACCGGCTCTGCCCTCCTTTCGAGTACTGCTCTTTACTGTCACTGCTGCTACCCTCTAAGAAGGGGCAGGAAGGGGGGGGTTGTGGGGAGGCACATATATAGCACAGTTGCTATATGACTCTTATACCAACTATTTACCCTTTTTTTTTTTTTTTTTTTTTTTTTGGCACGTCTTAATTCTGACTTTTCGTATTTTCCTTAGGGAAAGAAGGACCAGAAGGCTGGAGGGGACTTTCAGGGACAGAAGCGAAGCAGGGCAGGAGATGCAGATCCTATCCAAGCCAGAGTACATCTAGCGCGGGGCCCCTCTGCGTGCTGTCCCCAAGGCCGCGCTGGGAGCAGCGATGAGCAGAGCGGCGCCTCCTCCCAAGCCCGGCGCGGGTGAGCATCGCGCGTGCACCGATGGCAAGAGCGGCCTCCTCCTGGCTCTGCGGCACGGGCGCGCTGGTGGCACTGCAACTTCAGCGGGGGCACGTCTGCGTAGCCACGCTCGGCACCCGGGGTTTGCATGAGCTGCTTTTCTGAGAACTCCTTTGGCTCCCTGTTTTCAAACGAGATGTGATATGCACGCAGGCCATACAGCAGTGCAAACAGAGCGGCGTCAGAATCAGCCCTCTGTTTGTAAGGGGTCTCTCAAAGCCATCTACCACTCCGCATAGCTCACGTAACTGGTAAAGAGGATTTAAGAGTCGTTACAGGAGGAGAGCCCAAGTCTAAAGGAAAACACTGGCACTTTTCCCAGCACAGTCACCTCCCCTGGGTGCACCACACCTCCCCTGCGGCACTGCCCTTCGACACCCCAGGAATTAGTTTTCTCTAGGCTACCGTGCCACCAAACTGTTGGCCAACTCTGCCCAAGCCCTGCAGTGCACAAATCACCCGAGCACAAAGATGTGAGCAACCTTTTGGGGGATCCTGCACACACGCTGGTCAAGGAGAGCTGCCCATCACCGTGGCCATGCGCAGCAGCATTGCCCGCACCTGGGCCATTCCTGCCCTTCTCCAGCTCTTCCCTGCCAGGTTTTGGCTCGTCCATGCACGTGAGGAGCGCATGCACACACACAGTTTGCATTTGCAAGGTCCCTTGCTCACCTGTAGAGAGACCTAATTCCCTGCTTGACCCCGTACACCACTAATGCTTTTTCCATAAGTGCTGCTGTCCCCATACTTCCCAAGGGAATTAAAGCTGCTGTTTTGGCCAGCAGTCATTATTTTGTTCTCTTACACCCCACATAATAAAAAAAATCCATGTCACTATAATCATGGTTGCAAATGACACAGGTCTTCAGAGAACCTAAGAGGTGGAGAAAGGCTTATGTGAAATTGCAAAATTTAGATTGTGTTTATGAGAAATGTATTTTTAATGCTCCACTCCTGTATACTCATTCTTAGGGCCTCCAGAGCACAGGCCACTGGGCCAAGAGTTTGGTGCCCCAACCAGCTGGGTCTCTTCCCCGTGCTCATAGGGGATCCTCCTGCCACAGTGAAATAAACTCACACAGGTTTAGCATGTGAAATGAACTCACCAATCTCAATGTTTACTTGCAAGTTAACGTGTTTGCATGATAATATGCTCTAACCAGCTATATTACACTCTGCATTATAATATCTTCTGATATTTAATATGTTCTGCTCTATTCTCTTGCTACAAGCTTCATATTATTACACAGGCAGAATCTGTTTAAGATGGGTTTTCTATATTATTATCTTTCACAGTGAGTTTGTTCCCTGCAAAACATGAACTGAATAAAATATATTTAGTTATCTATATTACAATAATCTTTCTTTCTAAATAAGAGAGAGATAAGATTATGGGGCTTTATGTTCTCAGGAAAATCAGTAAGTAATTATTGTTATATAGGAATATTGGGACAAAATTAATTAAAACTATGAATCTACCCCATGCCTCACAACTGCTGCACTGGACAAACTGGTATGTAAGCACTAGGAGACTGTCTTTTCCTTGCTGGCATCTTATCACTTTCCCAACAACAGACTTCTTGGTTTAGGCCTCATACTTTTTCATCTGATACAAATACATTGACTATCCATTTTTAAACAATTAATGGAGTTCATAGGTTTAATATCTTTTTAAAAAAATTCACATAATATTTTTAAGTAGCACTTTGATTGGCAAACTTAACCTCACTGAGGCGTGAACCTCACTAAAGCTCACACACATCATTCAGCGGGGTCAGCACATGAAATTAAATTGTAAGTTAAGCACATACATGATGGCTGTAATCTTAAATGAAGCTCTTACCACTTTCAGAAAAACAGTCATTTTGTTTCCATCATTATTATGCTATGTACTATATCATTTTCCTGTTATTTATATTTTTCCTGGGGCCCTGATTGGGATGCTCTTCTTCATAAGTTGAACTTTGACTTTAAATGGTGCCACATCACTTGTGCCCAAATCCCTTCCAAGCAGTTAAATACACATTAGTTTATCATGTTTTCTTCTGTGTGGGAGATGCGACTTGACTAGGTTCTTATGTTCTCTGACAATTTCGTTATATTCTAGAGTGCACTAAGTAGAGAAAAGGAAACTAAGCGGAGTTTTGCCAAAAACCTCCCCACTGGAGAGGCAGTAAACATCAATCTCAAGATCTGAATGCCAAGCGAGACTGTGAACATGATAAACAGGGGCACCGAAGGGCCTGGCCTGTGACAGTCCCCAATAGTAAGCACAATTCCCCATCAGTTATAGCATGCCAAGACGTATCTGTCCTTCTAGCATTCCTCCAGCCACCAAAACTGCTCGTATGCTGCCTCTTTGGACGTAAAATCCTGCCTGGCCATACATGAGACATCAAATAGTCTGTAGAAGAGCGGTAAGTGTTATAACTCCCAGTCACATCAAGCAGCACAATTTTATGACACTTTTTGAAGCAATACACTTTAATTCAAGGGAACAGAAAGTGTGTGCTTTCTGTGACAGGTGCCAATAAAATCTGAATGGAAAAGCTATTTTAACTCGCTCTTGCACATTTTCAGATATAATTAAAAATCCAGTTCTCTTAGTCAGATTTCCATCTGTTACTAAAAGTGCAAGGCTGGTTTTGCCATTGAAACTCTATTTCCATTTTTATATTTTACTCTGAAAATAATGAAGGACAACGAAATCAAGTGTTCAAGTCCTTGAGCAGTTATACTCTAGTGATTTTGTCGTTATATTCAATGGGATAACCATGGAAGAATAACAGAGTCGCAGCCTCTCTGGAGGCACTTTGCATCCTCCTGCACGCTGCAGGTCACAGCTTAGAGGTGCAGGAATTATCGGTTAAGAAATAGAGCAGCTAGTGCAGCTAACTGTGCAATGCACAGCGCACATCTGTGTCCTGATAGCAGGCTCCTAGAAGGCTGCATAAACACAGAAAGCATAAGAAAATCTAGTACTTACTTAGTTTAACACCTTGTATTTGAATAAAAGAAAGCTTTAAGATTATTAAGATTTCTTATATTATTTACTTGCCATTACAAGACCAAACTGGAAAAAAAAAAAAAAAAACAGGACCCTACTGAGAGCACAGGAACAAGTGACTTGAAAAAAAAGAACATTTTCAAAGGCACTTTGGCAGAGAATTTCTCAAGAGAAGAGAGCTTTAGGGTAGTACCAATCTGAAATACCTAAGACAAGCTTCTTGGAGTTCCTATTTTTGGCAATATGCCCCAAATTATGAGCCCTTTTAGAAAGTACTGCCTGTGCCATTTGTACAGAAGTGTTTTGCACAAGAACCTGAAGAATTCAGCTGCCTGCTGCTTGCACATTACGCATCGTAGACTGCACATTATCCTCAAGCAATTATCAAGTATTTGATAATTAGTATGATAACTTGATTAATTATCAAGAATCTTGAGATAATACTTGATGAGAAGAGAAAAATTATTTAAAAAAGTTACAGAAAGCACAGAAAAAATGTAGGCATACATCATTGGTACAGGAGCCTTTGCTCAAGTGAAGAATCACCCCACTGATAATAAACTACCAAAAAAAAGTTGCCTCTATCTTCTAAGGAAGAAACTACAGCTTATAGGAACTTAGTTTATTCATGAACCATTTGAAACATGATTGATTTGGGGAGTAAAGGCAACTTTTAGTGCAAGGTAAAATATGTTTCACTTTCTATAGCAAACTGTAATTTATTTTACACAGCATTCAATTTAGATAAGCATTATAGTTGAATGGTTCATCAGATAATCTTTTGTCATGTTTAGATGGCAGCTCATTCCAAGTACTCATAAAATAAGGGGGTAGGGTTATGCACACAAACACAGACCTAAATTGACAAATAGACATTGTTGATTGCTTGTGCTGAGGTGGGTAGAGTGGTACATAATTAGAAGCTTAGCTGTTAATTTAGACTGAAGTGAGGCAAATTAAAATGGGCTAAAATTCAACAAATTTAATCAAGTCAGTAAAAATGAATATAGACTGAGCATCACATAGAAAGAACTGGATCTTCAGAACTGGAATAGCAGAAATGTGATGAAAGATGCCATACTGTGCGCTAATATTTAATTCCATCAATTACAAAAAAAAAATATGTTATAAATTGGGAGCTCATCAGTTGGAAATGTCTGAGGAGGAGAAAGACTTGAGTGTGTTCACAGATCAGACGATGCCTGGTTATTGACAGTACAGTGAAGCAGGGGCGAAGGGGAGCTAATACGATCCCAACACATGTCTGTATGTATGTGTCTGTCTCTATCAGAAGAGCTAAGACCATGTTAGTGTCATTGTGAACCCCTATAGAGACCACTCCGCACAATCCAAGTGGAGAAGAAAAGAAAAAAATAAAGAGAAAGACCTGAGAATTTGGCCTGTTGGGATGAGTATAATGGGAAGGACTTGACAACTGAGCACAAGACAACAGGCACAGACACAGGACACAGCGATGTCAGAGCTGCATTTCCTCCAGAGCTGAAGTGACGCCTGCCTAAGGATCACCGGATACCCTAACACCTCACTGAGTAGTTTAGGAGCAAAATAAGCTCCTGCGAGGTACAAAATGACCTGGTAGTTACCTTGACTGGTATGGCAACACCTGCACAACTCCATGGCCAATGTGAGTAGGGGAACAGTTCTTTGGAGAGGTAATATCTTTTTAGACTAACTGATGTCACTAGGAAAACAAACGAGACTTCAGAGACGCACACGACCTTCCCATTTCCAGCCTACAAACCCACATCACAGGTTTTAGAAAGGTACCAACTAGCAACCGACCTTTTATTCCTTATCTTCAGACTATCAGGTTGGAACCAAAACTGGTAACTGCAGAATTGCACACGTATCATTCTTTGAAGTATAATCCTATTTGCTCTCTGCGCGGGATTCCATGACTTGCACTGTAGGGTCTCACATGAAAAAAATGTGTGACAGGGCATCATTTGGTGCTCGTACTGCTGTCTTTCCACCACGCAGCTTGCTGTTGTATTAAATCATATATGTATGCGGTTTTACAGAGAGGTCATTAAGACCCAGTAATCTGACATTTGTGCATTACCTGGCTGGAAAATGGCACCTCCTGGGTAGTACGGACTATTATCAAAGGGAAAAAAGAACATGCAACCATAAATCAGCAAACTGTCCATGACTTAAAGGATTGTGGTCCCTTAAGATGAATTATACAGAAAATTAAAGAGAAGTAAGAGTCCCTTGACCATGCTAAAAGCTAAAAGGTACCTTATGAACCTAACACAGAGAGAAAAGGCTTTAAAGTGATCAGATAGGAAAATATCACAAAGTCCCATTCAGAGCCCATGACTTAATCTCCTCATTTCAGAGAGGATTACTCCAAGGGAGAGTTTTTAAAATATGGACAAGGGAATTGTTGATTTATATGGATGTAAGATAGGTGGCAGAAGTGTGTTCAATTTTGATATGGCACAAAAATAATAGTTTAAAAGTGATTCTGCTTAGCAGTACCTACAAAGTGTCATGAATGAAAGATTATTTATGGAAGAAAGCCAAAGGCAGTCACTCTTTCAGGAATATTTGGCAATTCCTCTAAGGATTTGGCCCAGAGAACACCCTGCTGCTGTGCTAGTTCACATGCTACAGAGAGCAAAGTCATTCAGGAATCTGCATTGTCAAGCAGAAATTATTACACTTTTGAGAAAAAAACTTTGATTTAAAAGATTCTCATATGCAAGCAAAATCTTGGAGGTCAAACACAAGAGGCAGAAACTTCAACATAGCCATGGCCTGGTGGTCAAAGAACATGTTTAAGCAAGGATTTGGCTTTACTTTCACCAGATCCTAAACACCTGGGGATCAGGAGCCAGTTCACTCTCCCACCTCTGCCTGATCCCCTCTTCCTCCATCAGTATTCCCTTCTGTGCCAAGACTTTCACAAGGCTGAAACTGCGCAGCAAGGCTGGAAAAAACATCTGAGCTCTAAAAAAAAAGTGAAACTTAGTACAAAGGAGCTTCACCCAAGAGTGAGGAGCAGTAACACAGCAATGTCTCATCTTTCTACCAGAGCGCTCTTTGATGAGGGTACTCATTACAACACAACATACTGTTTGACTACAGTAAATGCTCCTTTCAAATCCCAAAGGCCTGGGGGAGATGCCTAATTAACAGTGTATGGAGACACACTGCTCATAAGGCTACTACAGGGGCTCAGCCTGTTGGGAACCCAACATCAGACATTTAAATTCTGAGCCAAATTCTAGGCTCACGCACCTCAGCCCGCCTTTATCACCTGCTGTAGAAGGTGTGTGCACGTATGTGTATGCACACACACATCCCAGCTCTACATCCTCTACGTTGTACACGGACATGGAATGTACCTGTGAGCTGTTCTCACCTAGAACCAACCATCAGAAAACAGACATAATTATAATTTTATTATTAGAGTAATTATAAAAGATTTGTATTCTTCCCCTCTGGACAGTTTGCAAGAGCCTTAGAGCAATAAAGTCCCTGTAATTAAGTCACGTACTTTGAAAATATTTGATGATTTTCTCCTCCCTCCTTTTTTTTTTTAAAAAAAAGGGATCAAGCAGCATGAACTTCAATCTGCCTCAGCAGAGGAGACCTTTGTGGATATGAATAAACATTATTTGACTGGTCCAGGCCTCTCACAAGCCAGACGGACTCTTCTTACTGGTTTCAGTAGCAGCTTTTTGGTCTCATTCTACATGAGGCCTTGTTATTGTGCTTACACTTACTATTTCAGTCAGCACTGAACTGATTTAGCCGCCACCTCAAATCAAACTGACATTTAAAACCCACATTGCAGATTTTTTTTTTTTCAGGTCAGCCAAGCAAAATGTCAAAAGAAAATAATGCACATTGACATAGAATTACCTAGGAAAACATTAAAAAAAAAAAAAAAAAAGGTTAGGAGGCATTGCTTAAATACATGGCAGAAAGATGACAGAAAAAAAAAAAAAAAGAATGAATCTTTTTTCATAAGCACAGGTCATTCTTATGTTTTGAAAGACTTCCCTGGTAGCTAGTAAAAGTTTAATGGATTTTAATTACACTACAGGCAGGAAGAGCATAAAATGGCAACGCATGTGACAGATGCAATGCTCTGGAAACACCGTCGAGTCAGGACCGCTGTGGAGGCCACATTGCTCCAAGAATGCGACGTCAACCTCGCACAACGTGATCTTTATACTTTTATGGGCTCAGCACTGGTGTAAGATAATTTCCGGCTCACCAAGTATGCTTAGAGTCACCACCTCTAGGAGTTATAGGCAATGTGAAGCTAAGCTTCTTTCTTGTCTAAACAAGAGCTCTGCTGGGGTTGCCCTGCTTCAGAGACAGCGAGACCTCCTAGCACAGCCCCAGACTGTGACCAAAAGCCTTGGGCTTTTGAAAGCCAGTTTAAAGCCTCACAGTTGCCAGAATCTTGTGAGACTTTGAGCAGTCTCTGCCGAACCCTCTTTGCAAACAGCAAGCGAATCTGCCAGCCCGAGGCACATCAGATCTTACAGGGGAGCCGGTAAGACCACAGGTTAAGCAAGCAGGCTGGAAAGAGCCCATGCAACGAGGTACTCGTGATTCAAATCTGCATCCCAACCCTTTATCTAGGTGACCCTCCCTGTGCTTCCTTCGTGCCTACATGGTGTTACAGAAAGAGGCAAGAAGTCGGGGCCTCATGCTGCACCCATACACACGTGGAGCTGGTTTGGGTGCCGCTGCCAGCTGCACACCAGGGTGCTGTCCTCACACTTGACAGCTCCTGAAATCTCGACGTCTAGTAAAGAAAAGCTTTGGGATAAAAGGTACAGTGTGCTCAATTGTTTTGCTTTTTCTCCAAGAGTTGCAAGCAAAAGGTGAATTTCAACATAAAAGCACTTCCTCCAAAACACATCCTTTAAGATTCATGATATAGCAATAGATTTTAATCTTTATGTGGTGCACAAAGCACAAAAGCCACCCACATCTTCACCCCTGCTTCATAAAGCTAATGTAGCTCGGATAATTAACTCAAGGGCAATTACCAAGTTACAGGACATTCACCAACAGAGTCACTAATCCCTTTAAATATATAACCACGGTTCAAATGGCTGGCATCCCTTGGGTGATTAGCCAAGCTCAGTTCATGAGCTTTTCAATCACTTCACAGCACAAAGTGCACCACAGCCACGTCCCAGCCCTCCGCTTCGGAACTGCCACTTTAGCCTCTTCTGAAGTCGGAATCACAAGGATTCGTGAAGCTTCTGCTCTTATCTATTAAACTGATTTATGGTTCGTGCTATTTTATGTCACCTACCTGCAAGCATAGACCAAAACGGCATTGCTATCTTAAAGCTCCTTTTAAGCCCCTTAAAGCTCTGTGGGAAAGGAGAGAACAAAGAGAGATATTTCCAGTAGAAACAAACTCTCAGGAAATTTTGTTTACTGCAGCCTACAGCTACAAACAGGACTGTAGCACGACAGCTGGACATATTAACCCCTCTTCCTTTCTCCCATTGAGAGTTTTCCCATAAAAGCCCATCAAGCCTCTTGCAACTCCTCAGAAATCCGTCAGTACTGTGTTGTGGCCCCATGGCTGGAAAACGTTCTGAAAAGTAATTAATTATTATTCTCTCTGAAAAGAAAGACTTAGCTTGAGCATCCAGGGTGGTCCGGGGATCACAGAATATCAGCAAAAAGGAACAAGTATCGGTTCACACCAATACTTACACACAATAAGAAGGACAGAGGGGAGTATCACATCTTTTTTTTTCCCCAAAAAATGTTTGAAGAAACTGGAAAGGCTGTGAGCAGAACCCCCCCCCAAAATCCGAGGTTTGATGAAAACCTCCTATGTTAAGAAAGTTAAAGATCATTCTAGTTTGCTTCCAGCAAGAACAAGTTTACTGAACACAATATCTGATAAGAACACAGTGCCAGAAAGTGAGGTTTAGTGAGGCAAGGCATACCCCAGTTCCACAGGATAAAGCCGAAGCCCACAATCCAATCAAACACTTTCACTATATAAACGTGATTCTAACTACTAGAGGGAATTACCATGAGAAATATTGGATTCTGCACCCTGATGCCATGTAACGAAAAGTTGAGGACTTTATGCTTTAGAAACACAATTCAACAGCCTTTCTTCACTTTAAAATCTTTGAAGAGCAAAGCTGTGTTCTGCATTGCTTTATATCGTCTCTTCTAGAAAGAATTAGCTATGCTAGATAAAGTGAAAAACAAAGGTAAAATGGTTGAAAAATACACAACAAGATCTTTATATTCCTCCTTTTGGAGGGAAATAGATGCAAAAACATTGATACCTGATCAACAGGAAGGACATGAGTTGGCATAGGAAAAGGAGGAGATGGTACTTTCAGTCTGAGGAAAGTAAACTCATAACCCCACTTCAGCAGGGCACAGGAAAACCAGAGTATCCCAAAAGATGTGAGGAACACAACAGCTGGACAGCAGGAAGAAACTTTCAGGACTGTGAAGGAGATCTCCTGGCTCTTCTGCAGTTAATTTGAATTCTATTTCTGAGTTTAAAAGGAGTCAGGAATTCATACAAACTTTACTTTTTTTTTGCACAAAAGAAAGTAAGGATTTGGAAACCACTTTAATAACATTTTTTACTGTGACTGCCTTAAAAAGATAGTATATAAAATAGGGATGCAGAGCAGATCAGACACTCCTATTTATTTTGCCCCATAACGAGAAGAGACAGCGTTCGATTCAAACATAATCACACTAGTAAGCAATAGCTGTAAATGCAGTGCTATAATTAACATATCATTCTTTAGAATTCATTACTCCACACTAACATTGTTTATAAAGATTTAAACTAATTAAATGCTTAAATGAATAGGAAGAGCACCTTAAAAAAAATAAACAGGCTGGATCAGCAAAAACCCTCCATTCCCTTCATCACATAGTAGCTCTGCACAAACATCCAGACATTTTTCCAGTTCCATCCTGCTTTTGTGCACAGCTTCCCTCCCTGATGCTACATGCGGTAAAGATCATTTTACTGCTCGAAGTGGATGCTGAGGGGCTGCTCTCTCAGCATTTCTGAGGATGGCTGTGGCCCTCGTTCTCCTCTTGCAACTGCTCTGTCTTGATGCACATCTTAGCCTACAGTATTTTGCATACAGCAAATAGGAAATGAGATATTTTTCATTTTCACGGAGCAGTACAGTGATATTACCAATTGTACATTTAATCTGCAGTATGTATTGCCTATAGCTCTACAGCTGAGCCACCGTGAGATTGCTTGAGTTTGCTTTTGTAATTTTGAGAAGGATTTAAAGAGGGAAAAAAAAATAGGTCTAAACTACCTTGCTGATGCTTGGCAAGCGCTCCTTTTCTCCTGCGTGGCAGATTACTGGGTGTTAATCCTTCCCCAAGGCAGCATACTCAGCGTATTCCCAGCGGTGGGAGCACTGTGACATGGAGATGTTCTGCTTCAGGAACGCTTCCCTGCCACGCTTGTTTCCATGCCAGGATGCCCACGGCCAAGCAGCACCACGGGACGCTGCCCCATGGCAAGAGTCCTTGGAGTGGGACCCCAGCACGGGGATCCCCAAGGGCCACTGGTGCCAGCGCTGTGGTTCTGTTGAACCATCGTCAAGACGTGGCCTCCGGTTGAAAGAGCAACCAGTGGTTACGCTCTTTGATGTCTCGTACATATCGTCTATGGAGCACAAGGCTCTGCACCCAAACACAGGGCTGCTAAGGGTCTTCGCATCAATTGTACAAATACTTATAATAATTTCCCTTTCAATTATTCTTTCTGAACTGCCTTTCTTTGTAAGGCCTGAATTTATAGTCACACAAGGCAACGGTGACCTCATACTGCCAACAGAGATACAGGATTAGGTTTGTTTTAGTTTCTTCTGTTTGGAAAAGGAAAGTAATATCGTGAGAGTTCAAGTTTTTCTAAACTCTCCGCTTGCAGAGAAGTCCACGTCTATTTTAAATGTGTTCCTTTCTTTCCACCTCCAAGCTTAGGCTATGATGTTTTTTATTTAATAAGTCAGATGTAGAAATTATTAATTGAAAAAAGACTGGCAACTGCAGAAATGTATTCATGATCGCTTGAGGGAGTTTGTTTACATGCACACACTCGGTGTTAACCAGATGGGAAATCTTTGACTTTCTGCCTCCTCCTCTGCCCCCAAAAAAGCACTTGGGAAGCTTTTGAAAATTAATTTAGCATTTACCAAATGTCACTCAAACTCTAAATTCTAAAGCTGGTCTAATTTCTTTTTTTTTTCCCCCTCTCTTTTCCATCACGGCAGAACATTAACAAAATATGCACTTAAGCATTTGGGTGATAACTCCTGTGAACTGAAGGAATCGGAGAGCTCAGGCCCAGCTCTTGATCATGCTGGAGCAATTCTGAGTTCCTGGAGGTTCTCTTGTTTCTGCAGCTTTATTTGCATCATGGAAAACAGTGATACGGCAGCTAGCTCCATCTAAACCTCCATCCATGCACTGCACAAGGAGGCTAAGGTCGTGCTGTGAGCAGAGTTTGGAGGCCAGTAGTTTGTGAGGTCCTTTGGGCAGCAAGTGTTGGTGAAGGTTCCTTTACAGCTGTGAAGCTGATGCAAATCTGATATGTCACGGCCACCAGGCTGCTAGAAAGCTAATTATTCATTTCCAGGCAGTTAATTTCTGAGAACAACTACTGTTAGGGCACAGGGAGAGAGGGGGAATTGCTGCAGGGGACATGGAGAGGGCAACACTGCAACAGCCCAAAGCAATTTAAGCTGGCACAGACCTTGTGCTCACTGGCACTGCAGCGATGCAGCACTGTGCTGCATCAGGACATCTAGCGCAGGATGAGGGACATTTACTCCTCCTCTCAAACTCAGGAAAAGCCCAGGAGCAAACACGCTCCAGCAATCTGGCCTTACTGAAGGGTGTTTGGCGCTCCAGCAACAGACAGGCCTTGCAATACAGAAGGTGCTATAAAGAAAATGCTGACTTACCCCTGATGAGACGACTGAGAGCTGAGGGCAGACAGGGGATTTAACAGGGTCCCCAAGCTGTCTGCATGCCCGGGGGGATCTCCACGCTCCCCCACATCAGCACTAGCACTGCAGACACACACATCTCCATGCAACAAGCCCAACAAGACATTCCCAACTAAACTATAATGAGCAGGACTAAATTCTTTACTCATATTTCCGATTCCCTCACGCACGGGGGGTCCCAGCCAAAATTTCAGCCCTACAGACACACAGAGCAACCCAAAACTTGGCTGCTTCCTCTCAGACCCGTCTGTCTGAGCTGCAAAAGAAAAACTCGGTCCTTGATGCTACTTCACACTCCCCAGACAGGCGACCAACCTGTACATCTGTTCCTGGACCAGTGTACCAGACACCTAGATTAGCTAATCAGTTTACCAGTTGATCCAAGTAGATCTTCTGCTAATGTAGCCTCAAGATTGAGCTCACTGTTGAAGAACCTCCGCCGAGATGGACCAAAGATCTGTGTACCCTTCAGTTCAGGTACTTTTGCACTTGCCACTAGCAATGCATTTCAGTAGCTGAATGACACGGAGAAGTCATCATTTCAAGAAGAAGGAGGAATAGAAAAGAGGAGGAAAAAAAAAAAAAAACCCTTTCTAGATTATGCAGTGACCTCAAATTCACTTCTCTCAGTCAGCACAGGGTGAGAACAGCAAGTGAATTTCAGTCCTTCTCCTGACATGTGGTCAGCATTCCAGATGAGTACCGAAGTCAGCTTGCCTGTGTTTGCCTGACACGTAAGAAGCTGCTCAAAAAAAAAAAAAAATCTAAGTTTTAGGTACATTCTTGTGCTTTTTTGTTTGTCCCTGTCCCCTCCCCGCCCCACACACGCCAGAAAAGCTTCATTCTGACCTGGTTCTAACTCTTTGCACAACTTTCCAAATAATATTTTTGCTGTTGCTGCTGAGACTGTTTTAACTAGAAACACTGGCAATAATGACCAAGCTCTTCAATACCAGAGTGAAACAATAGCAGAAGGTGGAAAGAAGGGAAGGCTTTCAAAAAATTACAAGGAAAACTGCAATTTTCTAATCAGCTCATGAAAGGGAAGTGCATTGGCGCTGTGACAACTGGCATTTCGATCGGGCTACAAAGACTATTTTGCCTAATTTGCTGATAAGTCCGCACACAGTTTTCCCAGATTGCTGAGCCTCTTGTCACAGCAGCTTCACAGCCCGTCCAGCTACGTCTCCAGGAAACTCTCCATCAGACACAAGCGTGCGGACTAGGCCTGCTCAGTGTTCAAGGCTGAACACATGGAGCTATCACAAGAAAAAGTGTTTTTAGAGTCAGCACTAATCTAAAGATATCAAAAAAAGGATGGTAATGATTAGACAGCTTTGCCACTGTAATCGCTTTACAGCAACCGAGGCTGATACCATCTCTGTAACTATAATTATTTAATAGGCATTAAAGCAACAATATGATTTAGTTTTCACTGTAACCATCTCCTAAAATTTCAAGAACATAATAAAAAGATAACACTAAGCAAAGGGCCACTGTAGCCTAGGCAGATTCTGCTAGATATGCAATCATTTACCATGTAAAGAACAAATAAAACGAGCCAAGAAAGGAGGAGAAGTTGTATTAGGAAGCCTGAGTCTCAGAGGAAAGAGCCCTCTGCCAGGAGCACTCTGTAGCTGGTACAATCTCCTCCCGAGCAGGAGACACTTGCATAGTGCTTACAATTAATGCTCCCGTGGCCCTTGTTTAATCCTATATAAGTTATAGCTAAGCTTGTTCCCTGCCGACCTTGACAACACGACGGGAGCAGGGAGTGGGGAGCAGCCTTTGAGCGTGCTGTGCTCCTGGGTTGATTCTTTGTCGTTGTCTTTTTCCAAACCAACCTAACACGACCCATCCAGCGGTCAGGTAGATCCCCATTACCAGTAGAACCCCATTCAAAAGGGTTCTTCAAAATAGGACTTCATCCACTCGAGGCCTTCGTGTTCCTGCCTCCCAGACTGCACCCTCCTGAACTCAATTAACAATTTGCTTCAATCAGCAACGCTTTACAGAAGTGGCCTGCAAGGGAGCTCACTTAATGTGGCAGTGTACAATTGACCGAGTTGTCCACAACAGCGCAGACACTCAAAATATGTTTAAGTATATGAATGGAAATAGGCAGAGTATTCAAGATGTAAATTCCACGTGGAAGGAATGCTGAGCCATAGAAGGAAAATGTCTTGGGATACAAGCCATCCTATTATACCTGGTCTCTGCTTTTCCCCACCTGTATCAGACCCACACACCTGCAACACATCCTGCATCCCTGGAAATACACCCATCCATAAAGCGAGAGAAAACCCAAAACAGAGAGCAGAGACCATGATTTTCCCCTCTTTTCATTCCTTGGAGCAGCAGTGGGTTTTCCAGAAGGCTCATTCTAGCTTGGCTCAACCAACTCGACTGAATCAGCATTTCATCAAGTCATTTCTGCCAAGGAGAAGGACGAGGAGAGCCCCTGCCGCCGGGGCAGCTCAGCCCGCAGGTCGCGAGACAGACCCTCCTCCCCAGGGCTCGGCTCGGAGCAAGCCCCACGCAGGGCCAGCAGAGCAGCCATCGTTAGAAGCAGATTCCTTTACTCAGCTTTAAACATTAGATACCATTTTAAAGCAATTTCTGACCTTTTAAAAAATGTCGTTTTTATTAATTCAAATAATTTGCAATACTAAACTTTAAATACTATTCAGAAGAATCCTTTGTCCTTTTAAAAATGTCATTCTATTCATCCAGGCGCATGCATTTTTTATTTATAATACTTCATTTTCATTCTATTTTATTAGATCACAGAAAGTAGAGTGTGTAACCTTTGACTGTGCTTTGAATTGCACCACTTGGAGCCTTCCTGCTACCTGCAGTTTGCCGCAGACACAAGCCTGGCGCACACAAGGCATCTTCTCACCTAACTGGGCTGCCCGAACCCAAGGCCGCCACAACTCGGGGCCCAAGTGCTTTCAGGATACATTCAGGGCTGGTGCTGCTGCTTCACTACTGTTATTTGAGCTTTTGAGACTAAAACTAGCTGCTTTGCTTTTATGTCAGCTGCAGTCTTCGATTTCCTGACTGGGTGGTCATCGCTCTTGGCCCATCCTGAGCTCTCTGCTAGCAGCGTCGCACCAAGGACCCTGAGACCACTTTGAGTTTCAAGCTTATCTGCAACACCCCCTTGTCCCTGGCTATAACCCAGCAATAGAGAAAAGATTATTATTTTTTTTGTACTATAGGTAAAAACTCTAGTTTCATTCAGAGCACTATTAAAAACAGACAACAACAAAAAACACTACTCACTTTCCTAAAGAAAACTCTTGTTTAATTACGTGCTTATTTATCAGTTTACCTCCAGCCGAGGCTCTGACTCACTCTTAGTAACTAAGTTAAATTATACATGCAAGAGAATGAATACAGGAAGAGAATTGCTTAGTCACAGCTTTAGATAGCAAAAGTTCCTGTTAGCTACTTCACTCTAAGCACTTAAAGTCAGGGAAAGGTTAGATTTAAAATCTGACTAAAACCAAAGAAAAACAAATAAGTGGACCATTTTGAGGAAGGAGAAATTGCATTACTTTTGTATTTCCATTTAAAGTGAGAATTCATTACTGGGTTGCAATACTAGCACACCATTTTATTATACAGCATGAAAAGCATGTATATTAACAAAAGGAATTTTTACACAGGAATGAGATAAGTTTCTGAAGTAACCTGAGGAAATACTATTCAAAGAGTAAGAAATAGCTAGAAGAGTTGAGGACAATTTACCAGCGCTATAGGATTTGCATTTATGTAGATAACAGCATATTGAGAATTAAGTTGAAACCAAAACTAAGAGCTGAGCCCCAGTCCGTACATCTGACCTTGCCTTTACAGCACTTCACTGCTTGGCACAACAGCTTCTGAAAGCCTCCAGCTCTGGCACTGAGCTAAGCCCCTTCTCTCCCCGGATAGGCGCTGCCGATCAATGCCAGATGTAAGTGATAAAACTGTCAGGTGGAAGCTCTAATATCCTTTTGGTGGGCAGTACAACTGGCACCTGCAAAGCCTGCTCACTCTGGCTGTCAAACAGGATCGGATAAGTGAGTCTAAAGCACTGTGGGATATTCTCACCCCTCCTGACTCCTTTATCCTGAATTCCCTTCAAATCTCTGACCGCGAAGATGAGTAAAGTGAAGAACAGAACTTTGCTCCTCTTTTACTAGACATGGTTCATTCCCTTCATTTTTCTTCCTGGATTTTCAGAGCAGCGTCAATGTTAATATTGGCGAGGCACAAGATGCAATACCTTTGTTCTCACATAGGAGCCTGACATGCATTCTGAGGTTTCCCTTATTATACCTTACAAGAAAGCACAAGATTTCCACATACTTGTTATATTCCTTTGATATCTGAGCAAAAATGCAGGAGGAAGCAGAATAAGACTAGCAAAATATTTACAGTGCACACAGTATCTCAGACATGGCTATATCTTCACCCTATCAAACATGTTGATATCACACTTCCCGTGCGCATGCACAGAGCTGGGGAATGCTCAGATCATGATCTGTATCTATATTCCCTAGGGCCCTGATCTGTCATGCACCTTCCCTTTTCAGTCTAAGAATGATGAATATAAACTTGAATAAAATTAATAAAAAGGAATCAAAAGAAACATCGAATTGTTTATATTTCTTAATGCAGGGAAAGATTCTCTCCGAAGCTTAAATACGGAATAAATATGGAATAAATATGGAATTTGTCTTTTTGTAGCGAAGGAGCCCTCTCAGCTGGCACGTGTACACGCACACACTATCAGCCCCCATCCAGGAGGCATTCAGAGCCCCACGTTCAGGCCTCATCTCACAGGTGATCAGCTTCGCGTCCAAACCAGTCCCCACTTTGCACATGGAGAAAGCCCAAGTCTTCCAGCGTTAGGGCACAGCGTTTCAATGCACGGCAGGTTTATTTTAAGCCTTGTCAAGAGGGTTTACAGCATCCTGGCTTTCCTCAGCTCCTGCTGATTTTAGTCCCCAGCTTCACACCTCCCCTCTCTGCTCGTGTTCCACAGGCGCTTTAAGGCGGTGTAAGCACATGTTGTCGCCAAGAAGAGCAGCTCTCTGCTCTCCCACCCTCTGCCTTAATCCTCTGTTTGCCAGCTCGAGCGCACGATCGCTTTGATGGATGTGGCTGTGTTGGCTTTAGCTGCAGTACTGAGAATAAATATTATCTCAGTCTGCTCCTATATCCTGCTCATCCTGTGTCTTGGGGGAAGTCTGGGCTCACAAAAGAGAGCAGTGGGAATAGAGAGGGAAAGAGCCAGCAGACTGTCTTTTCTGGTAACAACAGCCACTTGCAGAGCCGCCTGCAGATGCCTGGCGTTGGCTTTGCAGAGAGAAGCTCAGGCTTCAAGCTGTAAACCCTTCTGAAACAATTGTCTTTCTTATACACTCTACTCTGAAAACAAAGCATGTTCAAGCTCTTCATCCGTAGCCCTTTCAACAGAATATCTGGAAGTGACTCACCATTTCAGATAGACACACTCTTTAATTTGGCAGCGTATGAGAGCTACGGCATGCATATCCAAGCACAGTCTTTAATTGGACAGCATGAGAGCTGCGGCATGCATATCCAGGTACTAGAAAACCCACAAACGTGTCAGAGTTAATACCTCAAAAATTAGCATGAGTCAAAACTAAGGGTGTCTGTGCAACCAGAGTTACCCTTTCCTCCTGTATGTGGAAATCGTACGATGTAGACCAGAATTATTACCACAAGGGATATTTTATACACAGAATAATCTACCCAGACAAGTACTTCTTCATTATTTTAATCTTATCCTAGTTGTTTAGTGTGTGACTACAGACTGTTTTTTTCCCACGCTCTTCAAATGTTCTGCATTTTATGTAACACCCATCACTGCACTGTGTGTTCACCGTCCACGTTACGACACGCTCATTATCGTTATCCCACCGTTACACACACAGAGGAGCTCTGCGTTAACCGTTTTAAATTGATATTTTCCATCCAGAAACCCCGATGGCTTCATGGGCAGCTGTGAAGGAAGCCCATGGCCTTGGTGAAGGAAGCCAAACCAGAAGAGCACTTCTATCCCAACCCCATGAACACGTAGGTTTGTGTGATTTGCCCGGCACTACATCAGCCTTCCTAGGAAAAAGAGGACAAGGCAGAGCAAAAATCTTTAGACTAGCACCCAAACGGATCCAGATTTGACACACGCACAAAGCCTGGCTAAGCTCTCAGGCCCATCCACTCAGTTTGAGTATCGGCGATTAACAGGAGAGGTTGTTATTAGCTCAGCCACTTCTCGGAACAAGAGCAGAGAACACCACAGCGGGCTGCAGAAGCCCGCAGCCCAGTCCCCAGGAACCAGGGGACTCCCAGTTTTCAGTGGAGACCCACAGGCAGAGCCTTGGGCCCACCAAAACCCTAACCCTTCGGCACGGGTTTCCCCGTGCCCTGCCGTAGTCCAGCCCTCAGCGCAGCTGCCCCGGCGCACTCGCCCTCGCCCCGGCCGGCACCAGGCAGCTGGTGTGGACAAGCTGACCTCAGCCTGGGCACTCCGCAGGGCTGGTTGTGCTGCTCAACACAGATCCAAATCCCAGGTGCAGCGGGACACAGAGCCCCACGACACCCAGCTCGGCTGGGCTGCCTCAGCAGGGGCTCCACGCGCCTGCAGCCACCACTGTGGACCATGGGGCATGGAGCCAGCTCTGAGGCGGGGCAGGAGGAACCTCTGCTCCTCCAGGGCTGCCTGCAAATCTAAAGCAGGAGGAGGAGGAGGAAGGGCCCTTTCCAGAGGGAGCAGGTGGCTGAGGGGGTGTAATCTCACCTTAAATTTAGGTTAGGGCATCATTCCTGTGCTATATATACACCTTGTAGGCATCTTGATGCTTCCAAAGGTGGTTGAGGTTGGAAGGGGCTTGTAGAGACCATGTAGTACAACGATCCTGCTCAAGCAGGGTCACCTAGACCCCGATTACTGTCTATGAGAACACCTCCACCTTGTCAATGTTACTTGGAATTAGGCAGAACTTCAAAAGTTACGTAGTAGGGACCGACAGAGAAGAAGTGCTTATAGAGGCACAAATTCACAAACACTTTGTTTCTCTCCGTGTCTTCATCCACGATGCTTTTCCTCCTGCTCAATTCAAGTGTCTGTCCTGAGCGCAGGAAAGCTGATGCTGCCACAAGGGATGGCCAGGGCAGAGCGGCTTCCTCAGCTTCAGCTGAACTTTACGTTGGTCCACAGCATATGTGAAATTACTGCTTTTGCCAGACTAAACCTTTCCAATATTTTAAAATCACTGAGCTGGAAAAGTCTTTACAATCTTGTACTTCAAATGCTGATATTTGTGTTGTATTTTGCATTAGCCCATTCTCTCACGGATAAAACCACTTTTTTTTTTTTCCTCCAAATGTTCTCCCTTCATACTATATTCATAATTGTATTCTTCTTTTATAATCCATTAAAAAAATATGGAAATTCTCATCTAAGTGAATGTGGTGGCTGTTTGCCCCAATCTTTCAAACTTTCTCAGGCAGACTATGGATTGAGGAGGTGCAAATACAGCTCATTTAAACTATGGGGTGTAAGGTTCCAGTTATCCTCAGAAGACAGAAAGTCCTTGCACCAGGGAAGTTTAGTTTGTGGTCCTCTAAATTCTTCTAGAACAAACAAGGCGCTAATAGACAGGGAATGAAGTATCATGCAGTGATTAGACTGAATCCCAAAACTGTTCACAAAACAAAACCTGAGGAAGCGGGACACTTTATGAGTGCTCAAGTAGACCAAAAACAAGGGCAAACACCCCTCAAAACACATTGGAGTGTCACTTGAACAGTAGCTTTTCCAGTAGCGATACTTGCTATAAGAAAATACAATTTACTGCACAAGGACGAGCCCAGGCCAGTAATGAGCAAGGTCATTTCTGTGCATATTTAGCCTCTTGCTCATTAGGTGATGCCTGAATTTCTCTGCCAGACTTTTTTCTTTTTGTTTTTCTGATTCAGCCTTCTTTTTCCACAAAGGCTGGGGTAGCAGCATGCTCCATGGTGACAGCCTACAGCATCAGTCACTTGCCAGCAGCACGTGACCTGCCCAGCTTTGCGGCTCTCTCGTGGACGTGCCTTGCTGGTTGCTCCCTGGCACCCGCGTTTTTCCTCACTGCTGTGAATCGGTTAATCACACAGGAATCAAGGGAGCTGCTTTTACAGGGCTCATTTCAAAGAATACAAATAACCTTCTGAAGGATTTGCTTCAAAGGACATCTTCTGCCCCTGACAGGGCAAAGGGAGAGGAAAGAGCAGCCGCACATAATTCAATAAGCACGAGCCAGGAAGGGATTTTGGCTATTTCACCTTTTACAGCCTCAAATGGTCTCACCGCTCGTTTATTCTCTATTATTAGCTCAGATGGCAACAGCAAAGCCTGGCCTGCAGCCTCACTGTGCCACAAGGAAGGAAATCCGAACGGGTGCTGCAAGATGAGGAATGGATGAGGAAGCGGAGCCCTTCACCCTCTCTGGTGCAGGGGGGCTCTCTCCGCTCCCCCAGGCTGCAGGGCTCCTCTCTGGGGCGCGGGGAGGATTTCAGCCCGACCGCATTGGGGCTCTGTCAGAAACCAACTCCAGCCCCGTCCCTCTGCGTCCTCTCTCACCGACTGCAGAGGGAAATCTGATCCCTCAGAAATCGATCCATTCTACAAAGTTCTCAGAAAAGACCTTTTTTTTTGTCACTTCAACTGCCCTTATTTGTGAAACTTCCAGTAAATTCCGCATGGATCTTTCCTGTATTTGCTCTTAGCAGATTGGCAGAAGCAAGTTCCAAAGGAAAATATGGGCATTTACAGAGTGACAGAAACACAGAGAACATCATCTTTGGTATTATTTATTTTTAAATGTAAATGGAGTGGTACAGAGCAGATAGCTTTCCAGCATGGTTGCTCGCTTTGCACGTATGGAGCTTAAAATTCCTTTAGTCGCAGAGACCGTGGAGTGGATCTATTCCACAGAGGCATCTGAATGCTGCAGTGAGAAACAAAGCACTAGAGTAATAAGATAACCGAGCGAGAGGGTGAAACACCATGTCAGGCGATAGGGAACACTGGGCTCCTATGGCTCACCGCAAGATACGAAAGATGGCAGCATCCGTATGCTCCAAATGGTAAAACTTACCTACGAGAGTCAAAACAAGTTAGAAAAATTTATGAAGGCTTCAGAAAGCACCCGTACAAAAAGAACCTACACAGCTGACATAACAGTTCCATGTAATAACATTCCCTACCACAAATAATTCCAGTCTTATGATTGCGAAGCACCCCAGACATGTCATCTTTTGCTCTAGACTCTTGAGATCAGAAGGGGTGATTTCCTAGGTTGCACGTTCATTAAAACAAGCTCCTCGGCAAGGTTTGCCAGCAACAGCAATACAGCATCATCCTGCTCCTCCTTCAGGGACTTGTCTCAGTTTGCTCTAGCATCAGCCTTAGAAATGGGAGGAGAAAAACAGAGCCTCAGAGCAGAAGTGCTGTGTAATTCTCCAAGGGTCAGCAGAAAAACATCATCACACTCTAGTCCTACATTCAAAACACCGGGGAGGAAACAGCAACTTGAAAAAAAAATACCCACTGAGGACAGACCTATTGATGTTCTGTGATTGGCTTTTTTAATAATTGACAATTGTTGTAAACATTCAAGATATGCTGTAAACACTGTTGTGGAGCTAACGTGAAGCAAGTCAGTAAGGAGGATTTCTCTCTCCTCCTCTCTTCTTCCTCCCATCCTTTCTCTCTCTGCCTGCCCTCTCTCCCTCTTCATCCCTCTTTTCTTCTCTCCCCCCCGACTCAACATTTTGGGGTTAAAGCTTGGCTTTACCTAGTCAATTGTGAGTGACTGCATTGACTGACCTGCTTTTCTAGAAGCTGTGCTAGAGCGCATGCTACAGGAGAGGCACATTGCCACCCTAATTCTAAAAAGTCTTCTGTAAAATTGGTAACAAGATATTGGAACAAGAATTGGAATACTTTGAGCATGATGTTCTGGGATCCCCAGAGCATCTCCTCTGAGCTCTTGTACTTGGTTACATACATCAGACAGATTGAGTTATCATGAAAGAGGATAGGACAGTTTTGTTTCACTACTACTTCATATGGCAGGATAATCCTACCAAACAAACCATCTCTGATGACCTGTTCCTAAATTCATTTATCAATTCTACACATTGAACGTTGTCATAGGCTCCAAATTCAAGTGTGTCTTTACAATCCCTTTTTATTTTAGTAAAAACACTAAATTTTCAACAATTCAACTGAATAACCAAGAGCATTTTCATAAACACAAGCAAGGAAGAAAAGCAATGCAGTAATTCAAGTACAATCGTAAAGCTAATTCAGGAAAAAAAGTCAGAAGTATCCTGTTCCAGGGTATTTTCAGTCTGCTACCTTTCATTAGCTTTTTAAAAAAATAAATAGGTATATTATGAAAGTCAATACTCCAAGTTTTTTCCTTTTCTAGAGTTTTGTAGAGTTTCTCTAGTACTCGGAGACACACAAAGGAAAACACTATCCGCCTGTTTTATTAAGTTCTCCAAACTTCATCCTGAGATGCTCTAAGACCTGGTAATTAGAGCTGCTGAACCCCCAGTTGCTCAGTAATATAAAGACAATGCTGCCCAGGTGTGTAAACTTTGGCATCAAAAATAAGTTTGGCCGTGTCAACTGAATAAACTCAGACAACTGGCTTCCTTCCAAACAGACACCAAAAGGTCAGGCATTTCCCCTTTTGAAGTTTTTCTGTTTCGGGCCAAAAGCTGGAGCCCATCCTTCTCACCAAGCAGGAAAGGCAAGCGCTGCTTGCACAGACAATTTATACATTGTTGTCTTGAATAGGTGGAAGTCTGGCCACAGAAATAATCTCATTTGCAGAAATTTTAGAGAATCAACAAGCAGTATTTTCTCACTTCACAGCAAAAGGGAGAAAACTCTCTAATAAATTACCTGCTTTGTATTTCTGACATGAATAGGGAGGCCTTTAAGCTGCGGTAGATGTAACGCCTGATCCAAAGTTGAATGAAGTCGATTTGATGTTCAGGAAAAGGCTCAGTTACGGTCTCTTCTGGTATCATTCATCAGTGCAGGCTATCCTACTTGAAGCATCAGCCAGATATGAAGTTATTCATTCATCACATTTTGCATACATACGGCATTATCCATCGGCAACAGCTGTTTTATGCAGACTCTAACAGGAACTAATAACGTTGTTGAACAACAACAGTGGTGAGCCCACTCAGAAAGCTGACATTTTCATACATTATTTGGACTCAGAGTATTACAGGACAACATCAGAAATAGAGGTCCATCTGCTGAGGAGACGATGGGGATTTTAAAACGAGCAAGTGTATTTTAAAAATCATTTGAAAAAATACACGTTGTTCTTTCATGATTACACTAGTACTGTTTAATCTGATTTCTCTGTCGCATCACACATGATGGGTGGGTCAGCTTTCCAAACAAACATAATTAAAATTTTAATTTTGTTATTTAAATAAGCATCTAATTTTCTCTCATCTCCAACTGTGCCACATTTGGTAACTTCAAAAAAAAAAAACCCTAGTAGTTATGTTCAATTAAAAAAATGAAGAACGTCATGCCTTCTTAAGAAGAAAATAGAATGTTACCTTATGTAATAGGAATGGTATAGTTCAATACAGTTAAATCAACATAAACTACAAAATAAATAAAAAAAGATAAATCGATCCTGAACCATCCTATACTCAGACTCAGAAAAAGACAGAGAAGAATCTCAAATTTGGAGAGCCTAGAGTCAAACCATTCCATTCTGGAAGCAGAAGGAAAAAAGCGCTCAATACTACAGATTTTAGAGAACACTTTGTAGAAGAGTTGGGTTTCTTCCTCTAAGTTAATCATGGAATAGGTGATCTAGCCCATGGAATTTCATGAACGGTTGCAATTCAACATCAGTCTGATATAGAAGTCGATAACAACATGGCCAACACTCATGTTCCTGAGCTAATATAAGAACTAGCACGCTTCTGTTAGTGCTCATGGTCATACCATGGATTTCCACAATTGACATTATTTCTGGCAAGTTTACAAAAACTGTTCCTGTGTTCCACTGCTCTACATTAACTTATTTCTCCTTGGCCTTCCATTTCCACCAAGCAAAACTACGTTGGTTCCAGCCAGCGCAGTTAAAAACCGTTCCTAGGTACCGTCTGGCTACAGCCTGGTATTCAACACAGCAAATCCTTCTTATCTCCTCCAAACAAACAGATCAGCTTAAATCTCTGGTTGAAGGTAGATTATGATTAACCGTTTGACTTTATACTCAAATAGTTTTAAAATGTCTGTATCTTTTAGCTATATTTGAAAATATGTGTAACATACTTAGAGACATTTCACCATCCAAGTAATTACTACACACCTGACCACACCTCAGATTTACAGCTTTTGCCTGCATTTTATGTCCCCAGCCTCAAGGTCACTCTAAGAATAATCATTCCTTAAGGTTTTTTTTAATATTTATAGATTTGAGCCTGCTTTTTACACTGTAGCTGTTATCCTACTTTCTCTTTATTTGAAAAGCATGAAGCTTACACAGAAGATCACTAGTATCAGTTAAGGAGATTTCAGGCCTTTGTCCAGCTGCTGAAAGGATACAGGAGCACCTTTTTATTTGTCTTAAAATTGATCTGTTTTACTACAGTCCTTCACATCTTGTAACTTAGATGAAATAACATTCTTTACAGACACTGTGCTTCAGCACAATTTGAATACACAGGTATCCAAGCCACAATTCACATTTCCACAATGTTGATTTCTAAAAACTCTGAACTCTTCCCTTATGTGTTTGTTTTTGCTGAGGAGCTTCCTTCGCTTATCTTGGACTCAGACCTGTGTGTGGATCTTAATTGAAAATCCAAGTGAAACCAGCTTAGCTTCACTGCTTTTAGCAGAATTGAAAAAGGCAAAAACAAAACCATATTTTAAAATGGCAGATAAGAATGACAGGGCCAGGCAGCACTGAAGAGGTCTTAGCACTTTTGTCTCACAAAGGTGCCTGCTTTTATCTTCATACTAAATGTTACAGTTGGCACAAATATCACCAGTGAGATACTGAATGTAGAGATTGTGCCCATTGTACTGAAGATATTTTTTGCACTCAAAGCTAGAAGTACTTCCAATTCCAACAGATAAATCCGGTAAACAAAGGCAGAAATGTTAAATCAGAAACATGAAAACATTTTACATTTTTTTTTATTGAACCACATATAAGTACATGTCAACAGTTGGCATAAACCTCATAAAAATACAGTACCTTTTTGTGCTGTAACACTAGTCACAATGTTTATATAAAGATTTTTTTCTGCTTCCTTAAATTCAATTAACATTTTAAAAAGTGACTTCCTGAAAGCCCTTTTTGTGATAGTTTCCTTATAGAAATGTTTCCAAAATCTACTCTGTAAAAGTTAAAAAGCTAAAGCATTTTCAGCCATTTCCCCTCACTCTCAATAAAACAGATAAAAAAAAGTTTTTGAATACTGATCAGTTTTTAGAGCAGTACTTCATTTTAAGTTATCATTTAATGGTTACTGTGTTGGGTAAGACAGATGCTGCTTCTATAGCACCTCACACTGCTGAATGTTATCAGGGCTCCAAAAGACCAGCTGTGTCACTAGACTGGTGTCTGAACAAAAACCAAATGTGAATGATATGCAGAGGATCTCTCAACTACTGCAGTCTTAAACTGCAGAATCACAATTGCTGTAATGCTTCCAGTGGCTATTTATACAACACTTTGCTGAGTGAGTTAAATGACTACAGGGAGTCCTTGCACTGACTGATATTGACAAGTTATTCTCCAAACCCTTCATAATGTTGGTTTGACACCAGGACAACAAAAAATAAACACCCGTAGAATCATTCTAATGTTGTGGAATGATGATGTTCACACCACCATTTGACTACACTCATAGCACAACACCAGTAAATTTCATTTTTCTTTACAGCTGAAGATCCTTCAAGCTATCCGAAAAATTAGCATTACATTACTAAAAATGGGTGAACAACGTACAATAAAATCCAAGTAGAAGGGATCTAATAGATGGGGAAAGAAAATTGGGCATAAATTTTAAAGTCATTTCTTATCAAGTTAGGCGCTGAAGGTCTAGTTAAGGCAGTGAAGAGTTTATTTTAATATCTTCCTAAGGCTATGACATTTTTCCTGAATAAAGCGTTTTCCCTAAAAAAATTTCACCTGCGTTATGTCAGCTTATTCTGAATGTATGAGAATGCCAACATCCTTGAGCACTGAGAAGCTAAACTATTGCTCACTGCAAGTATCACCCTTGTTAGTCTTTTATTATCAATAAGGTTCAAGAAAAATGCGTCTAAAGGATAAAGTTTCAAGATTGTTTACAAACCTCTCTATTTTAAAAGCAAGCTTAAAGCATATGTTTAAGTGATCCAAAATGATCAATGTTCTTAATCCTCTCAAAGAAGAAATGTATTTCTCTCAGACACGGCTAATGAAACTACACGACTTAAAAAGAATTTCTGGAAGGTATCACATTGTCTAGAGGAGAGACGGGTAATGTTGGTGCCATGAGAAATGCGATGCCAGATGCTATAGCACCACTCCTTCGTTCTCAGCTGATCTTACATTGCTAAAACATTCTGACAGTCCCATTTCACACTGGTATGGGTTTTGAGATGGAGTTTCTTCCCACAGTTACTTCCAACTTTTTTGGATCAGTGTTAAATAAAATGTGCAAACATATAATCATTTGCATAGCAAATCTCAAGGGACTGACCCTGAAATAGAAATCCAAACTGTTAGGTTTAAGATACTTCTATAATCAGAATTCTTTTAAAATGGTAAAAAATAAAATACACATTTTTCCATTTCAAGTTTAGTAGAAAAGTTATTTCTGATTTAGAATTCTTATAGTTACTAGATTAAAAAAATTGAAAGACCGACGGTTCTTCGCACTGAGACGTTATTCCTTTGAAACCTTCAAGACTTTGTAATTGCTGTTCTCAAACACGGTGCTGAAATACGGTCTGGAATCCTGGATCATCAGGTTACATAGAGGAATTTTGCCAATATTGTTAGGATCTTCCACATCCCAAATTTCAGGCATACTGCAACCAGGTCTACAAAACAATCGCATAGACAAACAGAAGTTAAGAAATATCATCAGAAAAGAGGCAGCTCTTTAAACTCAGCTGTATAAACTTTTCTATATTTGGTTATGCCTTCCCTAATGTTAAGCTTGTTTTCATGCTATAAAGTTTTCTCAGATTAGAGAAACGATAATTATATTACTAAATCAAGAAAAAGTATTTAGAGTCTATAAAATTTGTCTGCTTTTAGGGAGGCAGCATATATATTAGAAAATGACTCCCAAATTATGCAGCATACATTGGCAGAAACCCTTAAAATCTCCTAGAAAATGCAAGGCAAAGATGACACTGGCAAAACTTCTGAAGAAAACTCAAGAAAGAAAACACAAAAAAGTGGTACACAACCAACATCAATGGGTTATCTTTCAAAGTTAAAATTACTGAAAATTTCCTCATTTTGTCAAAGACAATATCTATGAAAGAGCATAGATTTATTAAATTTTATTCTAAATACATAGGAGATAAGTTATCTGAATGAATAGTGTTTTAAAGAAAAATTATGGAAAAAAGAATAGCTTTTTCTTAGGTACAGTCTAAATGGGACAAAACATTCAGGGATCTACAACATGAGAATCATAACATGATTCTCAAATTATGTTTTATTCTGCACCTTTTAATCATATCAGACTCTCATTATACAAACACATCTGTTCTTTCTAACACAGGAAAAGTAGGATCCTAGGAGAGATCTTATCAATGGAAAAGTATCTGAAGGGAGGGTGTAAGGAGATGGGGCCAGACTCTTCTCAGTGCTGTCCAGAAATA
>JAWLRI010000262.1:4021320-4035100 GCA_034781795.1 Crypturellus tataupa
TATTTTACTTAAAAGTAGTGGAGGATTTAAGTTTTGGCCTGTGTTCCAAAGAGAGTTCCTGTATTACAGCAAGAGACTGCTAGAGCTAAGGCAAACCTACTCCTGAAGAAGCAACCATAATTGAGAACCAGAAAGTTTAAAGTGTTCAAAAACTTCAAATATTTTAACATCTTTTCAAGACCAGGTGCTGAAATGCTTATCTTAAATACCCACTTCTCAAAGGCAAATAAGCTTTAGCACTATTTTATATAAAGCAAAATTTGAAGAAAAGGAGAATCAAGAAGCATCATAATTATTAGGTGTAGAATGCATACACTCTGATTGTCCTAACTTGAAAGGGCAGTTTTTTTTTCTTTTTATTTAACCTTACACTTTAGAAATAAGCATTAAATGAATAAGTATCATTCTAATACAGAATCCGGCAATCAGTTATAAACTGTTGCTCAAAATATTTTTCTACACAGTATGTCTTTAGCCCCGCCTTAAAATGAGAGGTTAATAACAACTATGCAAAATATACATTTGTTTTAATCATCAATGACCACAAATCAGAATGATCTGAAAAAAGAAACTCTAAGGCGCAAACACAAAGTTGAGTGAAATCACAAGCACACTGAGAATCTAAAAGCAAGGAGCTGGGCAAAAAAGCCCTCAAAATATCATGTTTATTTTTCAAATTAGAAGCAAAATAGTCACCTAAGCAAGCTGCAAGCTAAGAACAAGCACTATGAGACAAGACATACAACCTCAAGAGCATCCTTGCTTTAATGTAATGAGATTGCTCTAAAAGCTGGAGCTAATAAACTCACAGAAAACTACCCAGGCATTCTTATGGGCTTGGTTATAACCAAACCAACCCTGTTTAAGAGAAAGAAAACTAAGGCTATGGAATATCAGTTTGTTTCCCATCAGGAAGCAGTTCACTGACAGTTCTGATTTGTAGTTCACATATGCATTTGCCAGCATGTTAAAGGTGATCTGTGATTACAGTTGAATCTTGAAACTGTATTGCTCTACCTCTTAACAAATGAGTAATATAACTGAAGTTCTGATGCAGTGTCTCCTCTATACACGGTCACAAGAAAGTTTCTGTGCTAACAATACCACTGTTGCAGCATACAAGGCACTGGAACTAGCAATAGCTGATAATGTACGAGAAAGACCCAATTTGCAAAACATAGTATTCAAATAATGCCCTATGACATTCGTTTTTAAAATAATTGTAAATAACTAAGTATAAACTGAAAGGTACCTGAGAATATAGGTCAAAAGCAACATCTGAAGAACAAGGAATGGGTATGAGAAACTTTCACGAAGAGGTGGAGTCCACATGACACGAGTACACTAAAAATAAGAAGTGGGTTAGCTGAAGCTTTCCAGAAAGCAATGCATTTGTATTTCAAAGTGAAGGACTACTGACACTTCAAAAGAGTAAAACCAAACAAGATGGGCTTTTAACTCGTAAGCTAAATAAGCAACATGCCGGGGAGCAGAAAAGGGAAGGACAAAGGAAGCAGCTGTCAGACTTGAAGTCTACAATGTACTGTTTTTCAGACTGTTACTGTAGGCTCATTTTCCTGAAATATGAAAATTTAAAGAGATTATTGCTTTTCCAAAATTATATGTTACAGCCAGGTAGCATCACAGAAGAAAGGCCATGAAAGCAGCTGCTGGTCGATGTTTCTGCTGAAATTCAGGGAATCAAAACCATTCTGAAATTCAGGCAGTAATTTGCCAAACTTACATGGACAGTGTGTGTGCCAAGAAGATGCGAAAGGTAAATTAACATGCTCCTCATTACTCTTAATTATGCTAGAGTTCTCTAAGCTATAAACATTTTATATTTCCAGCAGCAACAGAGTACAGAATTTGTAGCTGACCTGTCAGCCAGTTAAATTCAGCAACGAGTCAAAGCTCTTCCAGAGCTATAGTGAGTTATATGCTTTACTCTTTATCCCTAATGCAGCAAAGAAAAATGAAATGAGATCGACTGAATAGCTTGGTCATTATTTTGGGGAGGTCCATGGCAAACAGCTCAGATACTTAATTGTCATCTTGGCTTTTCGTATTCAATTTTTCCTTAAAGGTTTAGAGATGGTTCTTACCATCAAAAAATACTAAAACTTTTTAAAGTTTTAGCACATTTCTTTACACTCCATTTCCATTTTCAATTAACATATCTATACAAGTAATGTTTCATTTTTTTAATTTTACATACAATGTTCATTCAGATGCATAAGCAATTGTAAAAAAAAAAAAAAAAAAAATCACAATACAATAATTTAAAATCCATGGCAAAGCCAGAGAAAAGCTTAGATTCCCATTGTGTAGCTATCGCAAGCGGGGTTTTCTGCCAATATTTAGGAAAAAGAAATTTGAAAAAACATCTTTATATTTACCTCATTTATTTACCATCATCTGGTTTGTATTTATTGTATTTATTTTGTAACACCCTTGCAACAAACAGAATCATGCTTAAGCCTTGCACTCAACATTTCTTGCAGGATTGCTCAGTATGCTTTGAAGGACTAACCACACACTCCTGCAGCTCTTCTTACATAAAGCTGTTCTACACAACAGTATTGCCCATTCTCCTTGCTCATTATTAGCTGATTTGTCTCTGCAGGACAGGTATCACTGAGGCTGCAGCCAGGAAACATAAGCACTGCCAGCAGGAGCCTAAAATTACTCTCCTTCACAATCTGAAATGCTATTCAGGCCTGTCATGTCTGTGATCAGTTGGTATAATCAAAACAAATAAAACAATTAAAATGGTTAAAAAAAAAATCCCTGCACATCATTTTTTACATTCAAGACTTACAGTGGAAAAATAAATGAATTAATAAGTAAAACCAATTAAGCATAGACTTAATCATAAAAAACACCCATACTTCAGCTGAAAAAAAAATGCCTAGATGGATGGTAATATAAGCTCTTGAGAAGACTGCTGAAAAGGCAACTCTGTTCACAAATTACAAGGAAGATCAACTAGAAGAGGTGGAACAGAGAACTGGTACAAGAACTGTGATCCTGGAGATCCTACCTGAAGAGCAGAAACATGGGAGTGTTTGGCTTACTCCAAAAAAACTTACATGGAAGCTGACAGAGGATAAAACTGTAAATATTTTATGATATAAGCATTGCAGAAAAAAATATTTCTAGTAGAGGTCAATATACAAAGGGGTTAGAATGATCATCAAGAGATTCAGGCTAAAAGTCACAAGTGCTTCACTACTATAGCACAAAAACTTACTCATTCTAACATGAACCATGATATGTTTATGAGAGTTGACAGTATGCAATTTTGAGAGAGCAGGGATTGAGCTCAATAAGTAGATATTCCTTCTGATTCCTATAACATTAGAAACATTTTGAGTATTGTTTCATTAAAGAAGTCATGAGAAGCGGTATTGCAACATTCATTGTTTGCTGTTTGCTATTTTATAAATATGTTAAATTAATAGTGTAAAATAAATGGAAAGGACAGAAGACAGTCACATTCATCAAACAAACCTTAGAGTCTAACAGACTTCTCTAACATGCGTCCTGATGGCTATTCAATTATGCTTTTCGTCAATATAAAAGGTAACATGCTATCTTCCGCTGATTGAAAGATTACTTAAAAAAAGTTATTGAAAAAAAGACTACACTTTTAGAATTATCAGGATTATGTATTTTTACTTTTCAACATTTGATTTATTAAATCTTTAATAACACAGGGAAAAAAAAGAAAAGCAGCGGGGGAAAGAAATGATAAAAATGAAGCTTTACCTTAACAGCATATAGACTGTTGCAACCCATGTTTTTTTTATATATTTGGAAAGTAACACTAAATCATAGGTGGAGAGGTTACCAAGTATGTAAACTAACTTTCTTGCAGGTATAAGCATGTCAGATTTGCCTGAGTTTAGCATCATTAAAACATATTAACACAGGCACACAAATCAAAACACACTGCAGCTAAACTCCAGGTTAACCTCTTTCACAGGGCGTGAAGGCTGAGCTAACAAGACTCACAAAGCAAGCAGACTCTTGCAGCTCAGCCCTCTACCTTGAGTTACAGGAAGGAATCTTGCAGGAAACAGTCTCACTCCACATGCAAAATGATTCCCACAGACCAAAAAGCATACCAAACTCCCAAGGAGTTACCTAATGAGGGGTAGCCCCAGCACAGCTGTGCCTCCTGCCCTTGTCCCAAATGCCCACAGTATCTGTGTCTTCTCCCCAAGTCCAGCCACCCACACCATGGAGAACAGACTGTACCACAGCGAAGCAAATGCTTCAACACCGCTTCCTTTGCAAAGCTACAGTTTAGCACCTTCACAGGTTCAGCAAAACAGCATATGCTCTATCAGGATCTTCTGGCAAAGGACAAAAATACTGACTTCACTTCCAGAAGGGCATTAGTAAGAAGGGAAACCCATGCAAAAGTCTGCAAGCACTTACAGCATTAAAAAAAAAAAAAAAAAAAGTTTAGATACACTAACATTTATCTGACTTCTTACAGGTAGTTAATATCCATAGATAAAAACTCTGCACAAAGGATTAGAGAAAAACATTTCAGATTAAACTTAAAATTAGCTATTTCACCAAGAACATTTTTGTTTTAGAAGAAAAATAAAAGCTCATCATAAATAAAAGAATTTTTCATTCTATAATGTACAGCTATATTTTATTACTACTCGGAGATCTCTATAAAGTTCATCTCAGTAAACTAAGAAAACAAAATGGAGATTTAACTCTTAACAAAATCATAGCATATCTCACTTCCGTCTAGACAACAAATTTCATGGTTCTGCTATATTTTAAATAAAATAGAATGTGCATTTAAAAAAAATGGAAGAAAAACACCGTCCAAGAGCACACAAAAACATTGACAAGAACAACACTGTCTTGGAGCAGAAGATGACATACTAGGTGGAAAGGCTTTTTTTCTTATTCTAACAGCTTGCTAAATATGTTTAGCATTAGACTACTATACATATGTATTTTGTTTATAAATCCTGTTATATCAAGAGTATACTAAATATCAGTAGAGCATTTGAAAATAGTACTACATTCTTTAATATTTTTGAATTTCTGATAAAACATATGGTAATATAGTCCAGGCAAATAGATGGTAAAATAGTCCAGACAAATTATATCAGAGCTCAAGTATGGTATTTACTCTGGTTAGATGCCTGAAACAGACATATAGGATACAAATATTTTCCTTCTAAATCTCATTATTGTATCTAAGAGGACACATTAGACAGTACTACAAATTATCAACCCCAGAATAGACAAGCAATATCACTATATCTAATGAAGTGACACCTAGTTTAATCAAAAAAAATAAGAGACCTACCTCTCCATGGTTGAAGAAGTAACATATCACAGTAACGAGGCCTCCTAGACGGCTCCCACTGTGAAAAGAACATGAAAAATAAATACAGCAAAACCTTGTAATAGCCAATGTTGCTTCAGAAATGTGGCTACATACAGTGAAGTTAGAATCTGTGGCCATATTCTCAAGTTTATTAAAAGTTTATAGGGGGAAAAATATTATTCATGTATCCAGGGGAAGCAATCTAGGATGCAACACAAATATGAACTAGCTGGTCAAGTAGTGCTTGTTTCAGAATGGACTGTTCCTCATGGATCAGCTCCTTCCTGCACAATATTTCAAAATTTCAAGAGAAATAACTAGCAGAATGGTTACCACTGTCACACACTCTGGTTTTGATCATTGCATCAGCAATAGCAGTGACTCTTATTTGCTATGGCCTTCATTTTGACATACATATAGCTTGGATTCAAGAAGTGTTGAGCATTTTCCCGAATGCTATGCGATAGAAATGGGATATTTCTTCCCAAAGCTGTTGAGAAGGGGACCTTACAAAATCATCCAAAGTTTGAGAATCTTTGTAATTTTTGGTCTGAACCAAAATCTATGATAGGGTATTCAAATCAGGCAAATTCAAAACATAATTAAACGTGACCTCAGGTACCATAGTCAGTGTACCATACAATTTAATTCTTATATGAAATACTGTAACATTAGCATAAGGGGTTTTTTTAGCCTTCAACCTAAGTGTTTTTATAGGTTTCTAAACAGATCAAGTTTATTTGTCAACTAATTAGCACATTGGAGTCAGTTCTAAGAAGAAAAATTGCACTTCTTTCTTCCCATCTCAAAACAGCACTAGATAAGGTTCCCATTTTGTTTGACTAGATTTGTAGTTATCCATATTCTGGGGCATAAAGCAAAGAAATTTCTCTGTAAACAAGGGTACGACTGCTAAGTGACTGCATTACCAAAACACTGTGCATTAGGAGACAGCACTTTAATAGACAACACTCTAATAGTTCTGCCTTAAAACCTGCCCTCAAGGACTGGATCGGCGCTTCCACTGCGTATCCTACCCCGTCTCTTGTCATAAGGCTGGAACAGACACTGTCTTCTCTGTCCTGTCCATACAGATGAACTAGGATTTCTTCCCCAGCCTCACTACACAAGCAAGGAAAATACCACCTGCTCACAGCTCTCTATCTGGGTGCTCTATCTGTGCACCCAGATTTCCTCATTAATCTGATGTACTACCTGTCCATTCGAGAGCATGCCCATGTTGCAGGGCGCTCTCATTTCCACTCGTTATGGAAAGAAGGGGAAGGGAGCTCTTGTACCTCACCTTTGCTTCGGAGCCTACAAACCGGTGACATTGCTCTCCCTAAGCTTCCCCACATGTACCTTTCCAGACTAGCAATAGGAGAATGGAGATGGCCTGAAGGGAGCTGCAGGCTCCTATCCCACATGAAGAACTGTAAGGTCATAATCACATCTAGTGGCAAGGCTAAGCCACCGCGTTCCTCCCTTGCTGCTCACTTACCCCCAGAAAAAAAAAATAATAATTTGCCTAATAGAAGAACAGAAGAATAATTCAGTGTTTTCCAGCTCTATGCCAAAATAACACCATGGAAATAAAATTCAGTCAGAACCACAGTACAGTGCAGTTGGGTGTAATAGCAAATTTCATGCTGCATCCCACATGATGAGACCTAAAGCAAGTATTACTACATAGTATTCAAAAGAAAAACTATGGCATGCTTAACATTAATATTTGAAAGGATGAAAGGAAGAAATGAAAAATATATATGCATTAAGAAAGAATTAAGTTTAAAATAGTATCAGTGTTCCTCCCATGTACTAAAGTAAATGTCTGAAAGTGAAGTGTCAGTACTCAGTCTAAAATAATACAGGAAGAGTATGCATTAGACATAATACGTAAGATTTAATTTGTGCAGGAGGATGACAACATAGATATATAACAGCCTGGCCCTTTCACAGCGCACCATAGCATTAGGATGTCTGTGACTTAGTAGAAAAACGTTCTTTTTTTTTTTCAAAAAAGTTGATTAAAAGAAACAACATCCTTTAGCTATCATATTCATTTAAATGCAAAATACTATCCTAAAGCTGGAGAATGAAAGCCAGCATGGTTATTATAAATATACATCTTACATAGCTTAAGTGATTTGATTTAAAGAGAGAGAAAGAGCAAGAGCAATAGCACTACTAACTGCTCAAGTACTCCATAATATATTTTTCAGTTACTACGTTGCTACTGCATTTATGTATTCAAGAATTTTATTTGCCTTAGGGTTTACTGGTGTGTATCTTGCTTTTGTTTCAAAGATTCTAGTTTAAATTGACAGAAAAGTAAACAGAGTGGTCATGTAAATAAAAATGATGAAGACTCTACTATTAAAAGTTTATTAAAAATAAAATCTCTGAGCCCTTCAAGAGTCTGATTATAAAAGAATCTATAGGCAACCGAGTACACTTCTGTAAGTCTTAAGAATTGGAAAAAAAAAATCCCCAAACTTGCATCTGAAAAGAAATTATTCCTACCTTTGTTACTCTCTTGTCCGGACATTTAGTGTCAGATCACTGAAAAGGTGCTGTTTATTAGCAGTGCATGACTTCATATATTAGAATTACTTTCTTAAATCTGTCTCAGCTGAGACATCTCTTATCTTAATTGTAAGCAAACTTAACCTTCCAGAGTGTTTCAATGCACAGGTAGTCAGAAAACACAAACAAGAAATTTCAAAGTTCTTATTGTTGATCTGCATAATTGTTTGTTCCATAGCAATGTGCAAGAAAGGTAAAACTGCAAATAAAAAGATAAATTGGAGACCAACTACCACTTTTGCTAGTAAACAAAAATACCAGACAGTTGTTATATTTTAAAATATGCTCACATTCTCTCAGATCCTTCACACATCACTAATAAACAGGTCACAGTATCAGTGATTTCTGGGTACAATATCCAAGGATTAAAGATACCAGCTGAGTATTAGAACAATCTCTAGGAAATGTGCATTCTTGCACATAGCACAAAACCTTTAGTTCCACAAATACTGAAAGCATCAACCCAGAAAAACAGAATGATTAAAGTAACATTCTTTAATCTTAAGTCTTAGAGCAAGCTAAAAATTTATACATGTACCCATGCACACTCACAAAATATTCAAGGATTATGCTAAAGGTTAATGTTCTGACAAAACCTTCAAGCCTGGTATGCTAGGTCTTAATTTTATTGCGAGTGCCTTAAAGACATTGGCCTCTATAAGGGATCAGAATTCTACCACAGGAGAAAATATCAGAAAATGTGTAAGTAAAAATAGGGATGCTTGTCAGCACCTTTTCCCAGAAGAGGAAAATACACTGCATATTTCAGGGAGGTATAGGCAAGATTGAGCTAAAAACGTTATTTGCTACAGTAAAAGACCGTTAGACTTTCACACCATATTTATCATCCAAATGCAAGTCCTTTGTTCCAGAAAGGAGCATTAATTCTCAGCATACTGCTTCAATTATCTATGATGTTCGTCAATTATCAGACCTTTCCGGAATTCGACACTAATTTGCATCACACAAGAAAATTCCCAAGTGCCTTCAGTAAACAGCAGTTATAGTTTCATATTACAGCTCAGCCAATTCAACGTCAGCTGCTGTTGAAAAAGATGGTTCTGGTTCTCATAGTTGGCCACACACTTATATTCCTGGTAATCTTCTAACCTGGTGGAAAACTAAATAAGGAAGCTAAATAGGAGGGGAAAAAAAATAATCTACCAAAACAACTAGTTTTCCCCTATTTTCTAGTTAAACTCCTTGATCCGGCTCTATAGAGAACAGGGAGGACGTGCTAATTTGGACAAATAAGGTAACAACATGGTCTTCTACAATTCTTTCACCTTCCAACCCTCATCAAAGTTGTGAGGACACTAAAAGTAAGCAAAGGCTGAAACGAAAATAAAGCACAAACTGCATGAACACATATGGTGAGAAAAAGTAGAGGAAGAATAATTACACAGAACAATACCAGAGACACTGCTGAGAACAAATTCAGGGATGAAATGTTATAGTCTCCCATGATGAAATAAGTCATGCAATAAAAAAGCCTTTCAAATGCCACAGCAGAAACAAAACAGTTTTAGGAAGGAGACTTGCCGCTTACCAGTACGTATGTTACCTACTTCAATGTATTAAAATTGGATGGTTCTGCAATGGCATTTTGTTTTTTTTTCACACCTTATGGAAAAGTGTCTAATTATCCTGGGGTTCCTTAACTAAGAGGAACTTTGAAATGGCTATAAGAACTAAGCAGTTATCTAAATCAGGTGTCCAGTTATGACTTCAGGATAAATACGTAACACCACAAAACTATGTCACGAAACTGTGTAGTCAGTTTTCGTAACCCTAGCTAGCTAGCGCCTTATATCTTGGAAAAGTTGCATTTATATTCTAATCATCTTGACCACCTACACTGCAGATGATTTGTGTTTAAAGCTAAATTGCTTTCAACACTTTATATATTTTTGCAAGAGGAATATTTCAATATAACACATTCCAATCTACAGTACTCTGAATTTAAGACAAAATGGCTTTTCACTTTTCAATGACATCAGTATGAAATGTTGATTTCTAAGCATCTTCCTTAAAAGAAGGTTGACAACAGTGATACTAATGTTCAAAGTTTATTTACTTCCCCAAAGCACGAGGCATTCATTCCCTGAATTAAGAAACACAGATACTCCCAAATGCCCTCCATTGGCAACTTCCTCTTTTCACTGCCACCTCGGGTTCCTGCCCTGCACTATTTCTTGTGTGAACTTTCAGCACTCTTCAGAATCAGCACATGCTTCAGAGAGAGCAAGAACAGAATACAGAAAGTGAAGCCAGGGAAGGAAGGGGAATAAATTTCACATTTCTTAGAGAAACATGTAGCACACTTTTTCATTTTTGACAGCTGGCATATGAAAATCAAATTGTAAAAGTGTTTTTATTATTGTTTTTTTTCCTGTGAGTGTAAAATCTATTTTCATATGACAGTGTATTATGGTTCCTGAAACTTAAGGACAGATACCGAAACAAGGAATTCACAGGAAAGGAGAAGTGTATACAAATGACTGCAAAAAAAAATGCATTCACTTAGAATATTTTTCCTTCTCAGTTAAGCTAAAACTGAATGAAATGCAACATGACTTCAGGCAAAGAACCATCATTAGTTTTAATCAACTAGCCTCTCTGTCCCAGTAAAGCTTCAAAACAATGTATATTGTAATAAAAAACACTATTATTGTACAAACACATAACAAGATGTCATCAAAACATTTTATTATTTACTTTTTAAAATTTTACTACAAAAACTGACAACCAGTACCAATTAAGTAACTCAGTCACAGCAGCCTTACCTTAGATATGTGCCATATATGAAGAACAGCGACATCATTAATCCGTTCAAAAGAAAAATCATGGCAACATAAAAGGAAGCCGGGTCGCCCAGCCCTAACAAACAAACAGTTAGCACATACTGTCAAAATATGTGAAAGATTATATTGTTTGAAAATCACAACCAAATCTGGCTAATATGGCACATAGCATACTACTATTATCTACAAACAGAAGAACGAGAGAGGTAAGTGTCACCAAGATTACTAGGGTGATTAAATCAGAGGATTACACTGCTAAAAAGGAAATAGAAACACAACTTTTAAGCAGTCAGCATAAGCAAAGAAATGAGCTTAAAAATAAATATATTTGAGATAAGCATCAGTATAAGAACATTCACCAAAGACCACATTTTAACTTCATAAGAGTTTTTTCAAAAAGGGCTCATTCTCCCTACAGTCTAAATGCCTATCCTCTTGGCAGGGACTAAAGCCATCCTTACATAATATCACTGCACCAGAAATGCTCTTCACTTTGTTTCTTCAGGAATGAAGAGTTCCTCCAATAATGCAAGGCTTTCCACTTATGTATTTGCAAGTATCTTGTATTCCCATGCCTATTACTCTTCTCTTTCCCATTATTTCTTAACCCTCCTGGCTCTAGTCACTCTAACAGCATAAAACCCCATATTCACTACAGAGGCTCTAACAAGACCCCACAGTTCAGCCTGCAGAAATGATTATTCAGTTTTGCCAAAAAACATACAAAGACAGGTCAGTGCTTGAAGACATTTTATGTGATAAAATGAAATAGCTTCACAAACTACCTTTTATCATTTAGTTATAACTGACTATAAAACACCACAATGGTGTTTCTGGTAAGGTATGTTATCACATAAAACTTGACAAGCCACAGTATCAGCACTCTTTTAACTATGGAGAGGAAAAAAAAAAATAAGCAAACAAGTGGCAGCATCCAAGCTGTGACATCAGAATCATAATTCTTTGACTGAATATTAGGAAGATTCTCTAGGCAGAATCACTACAGAAAGTATCCACAGAAAGTATCACTGCAGAAAGCAGCCTCATGTCTTCCCTTTCTTTTGTCCTCTTCCCTCAAGCTCTGGCTTGGGGAAGAAATACAAAGGGGAAGATTCTAAAATGTTAGATTCCAAACTGTAAAGGAGATTCTTCAGAATCTACAAAAAAACAGTTACTACATCTCCAGGGACTTTTGACTACATTTAGTGACACTGTGACAGTGACAGTCACTTTAGTGATACTGTGAAATGCAGTATAGCGATAAAGACCTATTAAAGGAATATTTATTCCTTCCAAAATGTGCAGAGCCACAACTACATTTTTCCAGGAAGCAATCAGACCAAAACACAACTTACCCTCACAGCTTTCCACAGGGCTAAGCCCTGTGCCTCTGTTCACCGTCCAGCACATCTTTGTGGGAACATTCAGGTAATCCATAACGGTAGTGTACAAGCGGTACCAGCTCGCAAGGACCACCTACGAGCAAAACAGGATTTGAACTTTCTAAAAAGGAACTTTGAGACATGGTAACTTTTCATGACAATTGGACCTCATGCACAATATTTTTTCAAGCTTAAAATTTATCCAAAAAAAAAATAAACATTGTGGAGCACAATTCACTAAAAGCACCCAACACAGACCAACTACTAAGAGAGTTAAATTTCACCTGCTCTAGAATAGTAATTTTTTCAGTCCTCAAACTGAAGTATTTGGAAAAAATGGTATATTTCAATATTCTATATAAGATTTACTATTGAGCAATTTTGGTATATTAGAGGTTAAAATTCTAAGTTCTGTTGACAGAGGACAGATGGCCTAATTGAAATAAAGCCAAGTGAAAAGTTATTGATCTAGCAAGAATATTAATGGTTCAGATATTTAGGATTAACTCATATAAACTTTGATAGGTTAAATTTATGTGCATGTTAGAGAGACTTTATACATATAAGACAGCACTTCCATTTTCTGTGCAAAGGTATTAATGATATTATAATAAGCAAATCAAATCTCAACATTTGACAAAGATGACATCACTGTATTACATATGGAAAGACTAAGACTCACTTCATGACAAAGACACTAGTTAGAATAACTTGTTAATATTATCAGAACATACAGACTTCATAGACCTCATAAATAAGGTGACCATGCTAGTTAAACAGTTTGGAAAGATATAACATTGGTGTTATCAGTCAGATGATGTTCAGATCATTATCCAGTTTACCGAGATATCTTTAATTCTGCTATTAATAATTCAGTTAGAAGAAAATCATTTTATCAGATACCTTTGTTTTTTTACAAGCCAGATTGTAGCTGAAGCCAACACATTTTTTAATAAAGAAAAAAATATGTATCATTGAAATAAGGCAGTTGTTCCTAAGATTACATTTCTAAAGTTGAGTTCGAATCTCATTTGCATTAAAAAGCACTGATATTGAAGCAGTAGTCTGCAACATTTAGCTGTTCCAGAGGAAGTAAAGCAAATGAAACTACTATGTGCAAGTTGTATAAAATGCATGTAGAGAACTCTTAGAACATGTAATTCCCGGAAGAAGCTCTGATCCAGAGCAGGGGGATAAGTATAAATGCTAGTACTTAGCAATTACAGCAATTCCATTATTATTTCATGGCTCCTCAAAAATTAAGTTATTATTGACACACATAGTTGCACTGAAGTGGATTAATCAAAGGAGGTTTTCCTTTTCAAAAATGCTTCAGACACATAGGCAAAAGCGTGTACATCATCACATTTCACAACAGTAAGAGGGAGAAAAACAAATATTTCAGTACTAGGACACAAGCCCTTTGGTGTTAAAACAAGAATAAGAACTTCACTTTCCCTAAAAGAATAAAAAAGAAAGACAAATGTACAGAATTTGACTGCAACTTTAGGGATGTATAATTAACACATAGCGAGCATTCATATATGATTGGGCATAAATGAACTCTTAGAATTGTTACTATCCATATAGTGTGTAAGATTTCTTACAAACTTATAAACAAATTTAAAGAAACCAAAGAC
>JAWLRI010000262.1:4051704-4096750 GCA_034781795.1 Crypturellus tataupa
GGAAGAACTTCTTTCCTGTGAGGGTGGCAGAGCCCTGGCACAGGCTGCCCAGAGAGGCTGTGCAGTCTCCTTCTCTGCAGATCTTCAAACCTGCCTGGATGCCACCCTGTGCCACATGTTCTAGGTGACCCTGTGTGTGCAGGGAGTTGGACTAGATGATCTCTAGAGGTCCCTTCCAACCTCAACCACTCTGTGATTGTGTGAACCTCGAGAGTTTCAAACAATGCTTATGAGCCTTATAGCACAGGCTCTTAAACATATTGCAGTGAAAATAATGCAAAATACACTAAGATTGTGCTGCTTTACTGTAAACTGGTGCAAGTCTCTTACACTGTAGTGAAATCAGTCATCACTGTTGCACAGCTGTAAGGAAACAAAGTGTGACACTGGGTACGTAAATAAACGTTTCGTATCTCCCATGTGAAGTCATCTATTGACCCACTGAAGACTGGTAAGATCTCAGTAAGGAATGTGTCCAAGAGTGAGCGTTGTGCTTCAGAAAAGATGTAGAGCAATTTAAGAACAGGCTTTTTTGTTTGCTTGTTTGTTTAGTTGTCTCTTTTTTTTCCCCTCCCCTTGTATTATGCTTTGATACCTTATTGTAATACCTACTGCATTCTGGTCATGGTAGTTACAGAGAATACCTTTCAACACACATGTACAACAGAAAAAAACCACAACGGAGATGTGAAGAACAGCCTGGAAAAGAGTAAAATAAGCGGAGACGCAATGTCAGTTTTCAAATATGCAAAAGGTTGTTACAAGAAAGAGACAGAAGCTACAAGATAAGGAATGAAGAACTAATATTACATGGAGAGACTTGCTAGATGTTAGGCAGATTTCTAATATAAGGGTAGTTAAGCGCTGGGCTCTGAGGAACCTTGGAAACCTCCACTGTCAGAGCTCTTAGGAGAAAATAGGACAAACATATTTAAAAGGTAGTTTAATTACAAACTCATCTTGGCTTGAGCCAAGGGACTGATCTCTGAAGAAGCCTTCCTGCCTTATTCTTTATTATGATACAGAACCACAGAATGGTTGAGGCTGGAAGGGACCTCTAGAGATGATCTAGTCCAACCCCACTGCTCAACAGAGCCTAATGCCCTATGAGTTTTATGGGAAAAAAAAAAAATCTTACCCTAAGTATTTCTTGGCTCAGCTGTGGGTTAGAGATCATGCAGTGATCCCGTACTCTAAGGACTCTTTTCTTCCTCCAACTTCGAGCTACTATTTTGTGGTTGTTCATTATGAAGACTTTCTATATCTTAAGGAAGATTAATTGTCTTCAAGGAAATACATAACAACCACTTCTAACTATGTCAGTGTCTGAGGGAGAAGAGGGGGGAAAAAAAAAAAAAGAAAGAAAATGAACTCCAGAAGAAGAGGAACAAGAGCATTTGCTTGGGCTTTTGTTTTAGGATGGGAAAATGGGAAAGAGGATGAAGAGAGAGCAATAATCTTACGATGAAAAAAAATAGTTTGAGTCTGAGACCTGAGTTTCTCTAATGGATCTGCCAGGGACCTTCTCCTGCTTTGGAAGTGCAGTGGATGGTCTAATATGACAGTGATAACAGAGAAGGAAGGGTACTGTGACAGTGAGTGGTTAGTAGCTTGATTAGTCAAGAGACTGAGAATGCATTTTCTACCCTGGGTTACTATAAATGTTGCTTTTGTGGTTTTTGTTTGTTTGTTTTGTAGAATGCCACCCAGTCTATCTTCCACACACAAAAAAATGGGTCTATGTCATGCCTTCCTCTCTTAGACACTAACAGTCTCTTCCTTTTCAAGGTACCAGATATTCCAAAGGTCTCTGGTAGGGCATGTACTTCCTCAGCATCTGTCACTATTATCATTTGAAAAAAGAGAAAATTTACACCCTCTCGTACTACTTGAAAGAAAAGAATCCTAAGGAAGATAAAGGAGTTCACAACAACAAATCCTTGTTAATACAGAAGAAAACTTCAACTGCACCTTCAAGCTTTTCTTGCATTCATCCTGTTAGCTTTATCTCAATAAGTACGGTCAGATTTCTGTTCTGTCTACTCTTCAGAGATGTTTTATCCTTCTCTTGCAGTTCCTATATTTCTGAGAAACACAGAAAGAAACTGCTCTTTCTGCAAAGCCCCCCAAAGATGGTTGGAAAGACAGAGAGGAATTCAATCCTCCATGACCTGTTAAGCATATGTCTCTGCTCCTCAGCGATGGCAAGGTTACATCTAGCGTCAGACACATGTTCTCTGCTTAAACATTTCCATTAAAAAGAGCTTTATTCTCCTTTAGCTAGAGAGTCCAGCTGAGAAACTCTCATCCTCCAGCAGAGATCATTCTCTACCTTTCAAGGCATGATTTTTTTCCCCTCTCATTGTGTCCATTTGAATATAGAAACAAACAAACAGTCACAGAAGCTGAAAATATGCCCAAGCTCCTGATTTTTACTCAATTGCCTACAGAAATAAGATTTAAGTCTCCATATGTGCTTACATGAGTTTGTCAAGCCTTGTCTGACTCTACAATTTAGCGAATTTCGACTGCATTTGACAGTCGTGCTTTACAGTAGCAGCAAGGTGTTTTATTAGTCAGTTAGCTTGTGAATTAACAGTTTAGATCTGCGCAAATGGCAGAATGAACAGAAGATAAAACTTTGAGACTACTGCAAACAACTAAATCACAGTGTTTTTGTATAGTTCATTTTCATCCTGCTTAAAGTGAAGATCTGAAAATGTAAGTAAGTTATTTCTCCCAAAGGAAATACTTTCATCTTAATGCAAATATTGCACCCGCGTAGCTTGTCCCTGGGCGGGGTGTAGGGGTGCCACACTGCCCGGATGAGCAGCAGCGAGGCCTGGAAGATTATCCAGCTACACGGTTCTGGTGTACAGAGAGGGCTGTGCGTGCACACATCTGCTTTAAGCTTTGTAATGCTTCCTGAGCAATATAAATGGGCTTTTGTGTAAATGAAAGTAAAGCCCTGCATTTTCTGACTCGTACAGTGTGGGGTTCACGCTCCAAAAGTATTTAAAAAAAAAATTATGGACTGGTACATTTCTTCCTGGACCAGGAAGAAATTAAAAGCAATACATGTGAGTATGAACTAATGCTTTTGTCTTTTCTCTCTCTAAAGCTTTTGTCTTTTTGTCTTTATTTTGTTATAGATGCTAGTATTTGTTGAAAATACGTAAGAATAAAAAAATGATCTTACATCCATAATCCAAAAAGACATTACAGCTTGCTGGTTGGCCAGAATCCAGCTATATTAAAAATAAATAAATAAATAAAAGGGAAAGAAAATCCCAGTTAACTTCAGAAACAGAAAGAGCCGTAAAGAGCTAGCAGGTACAAGTCAGCATCCTTTCACTCAATTTTTTGATTTTGCACCTGAGTATCTGGTAGAATATCTGTGAGGATATATTATGGAGTGAATGCAGGTTTTATATTGCATAGGAAAAAAAATGTGCCTGAAAAATGCTTGAAGCCCCAAATGAATTTTTGCGGCAGCAACAGAATAGGTCCTGGGGGATAGACCTGAAACGGTCACTGCTGAGGGCAGAGGCTGAGAGCGAGGAGAAGAGCAAGCGAGTTTGTGCACTCCCACTAACGGGCACAGGGAGACGCCTGGGGAGACATTTTCTTTCCCCTTTTTCCCCTTCCCTTTTTCTTCCCTGTCTCCCTGCACGCCCCATGGCCGCCCCGTGCTTGCGCCTCCCCGCATCTCCCCCGGCCGCAGACGGGGACACCAGGTATACCCGTGCTCCGCCCGCGGCCCTGGAGCCGCCGCCGCGCAGCCAGCGGAGGGCGCAGGAAGGCCGGGAAATGCAGGGCTGTAACGCGGCACCACCGGGGAAAAACGGGTGTTTTCGCCTTCAAGTGTCAATTTCCTTCTATATTTAAGCGTAGGGGAGCGATCGGGTGGTTTAGAAGCCTTGGTTTTCATCAGAAACAAAGATGGATGTAAATCGTCCCCGTGCCTTTGTGCCTCAGGTCTACCTCTACAGGAGGAGCTCAGGTAGGATCTAACGTACCTGGGAGGATCTCCCTTTCTCCCTTCCCCTTCTCCCTCAGGTAGGATCTAACCTACGAGAGAGGCGGAGAGGGAGACTACACATAAAAAAAGTTATTTTGATAGGTGATGAAGTGGTTTAATATCTCATTTGGAACAATAGCAAATACCCTGAGGGCACAATCAAACATTTTCAGTGAATGCAACATTTCAGACTCGCCTGCAATGTGTTTCTTGTTGCTCGCCTTTCAAACCAGCCACTTTTGCTCCCCTCCAGACTCTACTTTTCCATTTTCGGTTCCATCTGAATCAAGTTTACCCTAATTTTGCAGTTCAGCATCCAACCAGAAAGCAGCCCCAAGCCCATTATTTCTTAAATACAGCTCCATAAGGAGCAACACAGAAAAGTCTCTTTGACATTACAGCTTATTTTAGTTATGTAATTGGAGTAATTATTTTAGAAATAAGTGTATTTGCTGCCATCAGCAAACATTATTTTGCTATTACCAGTACTAATATTAAAAAGCTAAATGAAACCCATTTAGACCTAATTAGAATCATGCCCCTTTCAGATGGTACTACAATGATTTGGGACTATATTTTTAATCTTTTGGATACTGAGCTTTGAAGCAGACTTAACTCACCTCTATCTATTTGGAAATTTCAAGGGCCTCTCCTCTACCGCTTAAAGGAAGTTGGAGTTTTAAGAAATTTTTGTTCTTAAGGGTATATTTTCAAGGAGAAAAAAAAAGTGAAATCACAAAACACAGTAAAAATACAAAAGAAAAAACAATCACAGGGGCTTTTGCAGGAGAGGGAAACCCTAGTGCTGAAATGAAATGTTTATGTTTTAAAATTAAAAATTTAAATTAATTTAAATTTAAAATTAGATTATGGAATTTGTAGCCATCCTGTATTCAAATTTAAAATGAGTTTTGTACCCTACAGCTCTCCATCCGTATACTCCCTTCGTGTGGTGTTGGGCGCACGCTGGTCCTAAAGCATCCAGTTTATAACCTCTTTCAGCTATAAATAAGGAAATGCAATTAAAATTGCTGAAGCCACATTTAGATTTCGTGAACCGTCTCCCTGCTATAAACTTCCTTTAAGAATTTTTTTTTTAACTACCAGGAGCCTACCCTCTTATGTAACATTTCTATAAAAACTCGCTTTTTATTTTAAGCCTGTGATTTCCCCATTAGCTTAAGATGTCTCTTTCAAGTGCTACTTCTCAAAGCAACTTCACATGAAATCTATTTTAAGGCATTCATTAATTCACCATTGGTGAAGCGCAGAGTGAACTAAAAAATGAAGTCATTATTCGTTTTAAGATTATTTATGTCATATGCAGTGGTGGGGGATATTTTGCAGAGCTCCGTTTCCTTCCTCAGTTTCATTCCAACAGCTTGGTGCACTTATTAATTCTTATGGCTTTCATTATTCAAGTGAAGATGAAGTATAGTTCTCCATTTCCTTTCCTGGGGTCCTTTTTGTCTTCTCCGACTAATTTATCCATCTGGATGCATGCTCGGCCTTTGTCATGATTCACAGATAAAGCAGAAATCCATTAATTTGGGTCCAATTTATTGTATCTGTCTATCTGAATCATTGGCTTAGTCGTAGCCATGCAAGTTACTTTATGTGGGCACCGTCCCAAACCAAGGAGGTAGATAGGGAATCAGCGCCACAACACAGCAGCTAGGACAAGCACTTGTTTTTCTTGCCCTTGAACACAGCTCACGGCTGATTTTTAACGTCTGCCTCAATCAGGATCTGGTATTGCAGCAATTTTCATGTATGGGTTTTGTTTTTTTTTTTCTTCGAGTTATATAACAGAACCCTTTGTCCTATGCTACAGCAGTCTTTAATCATGTTGTAGCTTTGTTTATGGTCATGAAGCATGTGCCTTTTTTTTTTTTTTTTTTTTTCAAGAATTCTTTTTGTTGTCTGCAATTTCTCATGCAATTTTATGTTTTAAAATGTCTCCCCCGGTCTGTGTTATCATATAGGGCATACTCAGTGCAAAGTTTTACATGAGCACATGGAGCAATTCATCTCAAAATGACATGTTATTTGCTTAATTTGGTATTTCTATTTACAATGACTCTAAATACCCACTTGGATCTTATTCTCAGCTTCCAACTTATTTCCACTGCAGCATCTGGACAGCTGCTATTCTCGTCTTTCTAGTTTTCCCAGTGTGTTCATTCTGGTGAAAGTGCCCATCTCATCGCAGCTGCATTGTGGATTTCCAGAATAATACAAGTGTTAAAAATATTTAAGTCATCAACTTTTGGATAGCCCAGTTGTGGACACATTTCTATTTGCAAAAACAATGGCTTTACCAAAGTCTTACTAAAGCTCAGACTTCGGAGCAGGCATCACCTCAGCCCTCACAGCCGTCCGACGGTGCTTTCGCCAAAGGCAGGACTAGGACCTTGTTCGACCCTGAAACTTAACGTTAAATTTCAGGAAGGGATGCCAAAACTTCCCTGATTTAGTTGCCTGAATAAATAATAAGCCTGTCAAAATAGCAAATGCTCTAAGACTGTCAGAACAGGAGTGAGGGAGCTAGAAGCATGATTCCTACTAAAATTAGTGGGATGTGAGCATCTATATACATGAATGGGTTCTAAATCTCAGCCTACGAAATTCCATATTAATCTTTTCCCCCTTGCGGGCATCCAGGACGGAAAGCATTTTCTCTGACTGAAAACACAAGGTGTCTGCCCAGAAGAACTGGAAACCGTGCCAAGTTGTTAGGCGGTATATACAGAACACGCTAATTCATTTTAAAATAACTGAAAAATGCTTAAAGCCTTGTAAAGGAAATTAAGGGGGCACAAGCATTTGACTTTTATATGTGCATACAAAAATGTGTGATGTTCCTGCTGCATTGTAAAATGAAAGAGCAAAGGACAAAGGCTTGAACCATGTAAAACAACCTAATCATCCTCTGGAAATACACTGTCCAGTAGTTTGGGCGACTATGTTAACAGAAATGGGAATGATTAAATAAAGTCAGGCTGATAAATCTCCTGAGTACGACTAACTTGTCTTTAAAATCACTGAAGACAAGTAGCATGACTGGTGTCTCAAGTCTAAAATCTATGACATTCAGAGCAAGGTAATTGAAGTCTACAGTTCTAAAGCTCTAGGTGTATGTTCAGATATTACCAATGCAAATTTTACAACCAAATATTTGCATCTAGATAAGAATGATTTCCTCTTTTGGCTGTGTTGGGATCTAGGAAAGAGCAAGGGAAGCAATAATATTAGACTTGTAGACGACTCTGCATCAATGATGACTAAGATGTAAAACTAAAGAAACATGAAAAAAAAAATCTCCATAATCAATTTCTACAGTAAGAGAAAGTCAGAGAAGATCAACAGACTTTGTGTCTCGTAATAAAAAATAAATAAAAAGAATTAAAAAACCAAGAAAATGCAGGTACTGACAGGGCTGAAGGAGCACCGACTCCCTGCGGAAAGGCCCCTCTGCTCATGGCCACTTCCAGCTGCTCCTGTTGAACACAGACAACACGTTTAAGACCTGCAGCTCGTGGCAGCTCTGCGCTAACTCGAGGAGAGACGCACACAGAGAGGGGATTCTGATGGCAAGGACCCAGTTTAGGAATTTATAACTCGAGGTATATTGTCCCTAAAAGCTGCCTGGAAGCTAGCACAGACTTTGCTTAGAAGGAATTGTGAACTTCTGCAGTTTCATATTGCTTTCAGGAAGGAAATACACAAAAATCATCTCACAAAATCATACACAAGAAAGTATGATATAGACTTTTCTATGAATCTCTAGTGACACCTGACCATAAGTTAAGCATCTAAACATTGAAACGTTGTAGATGCTCTAAGATCTTCATTTTTCATATGAAGAATTGTAAACAATTATGGATTCAATCGCATGTATTTGCCCTTTTCAATTAATCGTATTTTTTAATCTGGTCCTCTACAGTCACTGACTGAATTAAAACAGCTGAAAGGCTAGTGGAGTGTCTTTTGCACATTTGAAACACTGTTACTTGTGTCACCACTACTCCTGCTAGCCACCTTTCCCTCCACAGAGAAGGAAAGCAGAAGTTTGAAGCAAATACTCACGGAGTCAACCAAACTTAGGAGATTTTCTAGGACACAGAAACCTGAAGCCACTCAAAATTAACCATATTTACTCCTGGCAAGCTTCACAATCAGAATAAAAGCAATTCAAAGTCAACTAGCAAACCAAGATGAGCCAGCATGGCTGCTTGATTTTAACTCGACACTAGAAGAAGCCAACACAGAGACTGCACTAACTTGTTTAAAGTCTGTTTTCCAACACAAAAAGGACTAAAAAATGGCAGGTTTTGCCATATCTCCTTACAAAACTGTATTCTGTATTATTTCCTTTAAAAGAAAACAGGCAGAAAAACAATTAGCAGAGCTAGAAAAGCTGCAGCGACCAGACAATACACTCTGCATTGAAAAGAAGTTACCCTATAATTATCCTATTCTTCAAAAAACCAACAAGTAAAGCAAACAAACCCCGCTGGTAAACTTTCCTGGCAAGCATTTCTGTAGGATTTTGTTTGTTCCTCCAGATACCATCAGAGATGGGAGGAATTCCCTGCTAGAGGAACCCCTCACTCACTGACCAACACAGTTTATCAATAACTGGCTTTAAGAAGGATATCAGACAACTGCTAATTTAAATCCTTTTCCAGAGATAGAATTGTCATTACTGATTATTACTAAATACAAATATTGAGCAGGAGCTGTATAATCTAAGTATTTTTATGTAATTGCCTTTTTACTTGCATACCATTTACTACTCAGTGGCTAACATGCCATTGAAACAGTGTATTCACTATATAATATTTCTAAACAGGAAGTTTAGAAAAATTACTCTTTCTGCACTCCAGGACAGGTAATTTGGATACAAAACTGTATCCAAACACAAGAGCCAACCCACAGCTACCATGACCGTTCATCAGTCTTTTCTGTCTGCGGGGAGGCAATGCAGGAACTTGGTTTTATTTCATCTCCTGATTTCTCTGTAACTGGAGTCTCTATTCAGTATTGTCAATAAAGGTGTGTGGTGCATGGACAGCTTGTTCCCAAAGGCTCCACAGAGCACAGAAGATATTGCCGTGGCACTGAAAGACTTGAGCAATTAGTTAACTTTAAGTGAGCAAGCCCGCTCGCTTAAACAAGGCAGTTGGCATAACCATCACTTGAACAGGTATCCAGACGGAATTACTGACTCAGGAAAATACCTAAGAACTTAGTTCATCTTGCATTCAAGAATATATATATATATATATATATATATATATATATTGCTACTAAGCAGACACTTTAACAGCACTTTAACATAAGCCTATTTATTAAAATACAAACAAAATCTAAGGCTACTAAAGGCCTGCAGTAAATATAGAACAATTTATTCCTTCCATCTTCGCATTCTTCATAGATTTGAAAACTTTTTGTGCCCTTCCATAATCTTCACTTCTCCAGACTAAACAGACTCATTTTCCCTCTTCTTTTCTTAGGCTCTTCTTCCTAGGTCTCTGATCATTATCTCTGTAATTCTGTGGACCTCAAATTTCAGCCTCTTATTTGCACTCCTGTGAAAAACAAAGCAATTTGAGGACTGTCTAAATAAAAATACATCTGTAAAGCACTTTTAAAAATCATTTGTTTAGCAACGCACAAGTTACAATTCCATTTAATTATGCTATAACTATCACTTCATATGAACCCAGGATTGAGGCCACTTTTTGCCGAAGAGCAGCGATTCTGAATGTTGTGTGTTCTCAGGGGAATCCATCACTGGTTTCATTGCACACAGTGATTTGGATAGAGAAAGAACAACAGAAAGAGAAAGAACAACAGAAAGAGAAAGAACAACAGAAAGAGAGAGCTTTGGCTAAAGAATAATATATCAAAACACCCAATATTTTAATGAAAGAAACTGAATATCCACACATTTGCACTTCTGTACAGGTTTTGTGATATATATATATAATTTTAAGCTGTTTACAAATAACATTTAATGCTTCAAATATTACATAATGTTGATATTATTTTTCTAGCAGAAATAAATATATTGCACTTAAAAAGAAACTTTTCATTAGATGTTGCTTCATAGTTTATGTTCATAACTTCTTTTTTTTTTTCCATAAAAAGATTTCCCCCCATCCCCACCCCGTACACACAAACACACACTTCAGTACATGGTGAATGTGCTCACGCAATGCATTATAAACAACAAAGTCAACACAGCAAACAGCAGAACTGTGGTACATTCTGTTAAAGAGGTTACATCCAGTTTTTACCTTCCTTATTTTTAAACAAAATCCCTCCTCCTGTTTCTGAAGGTACAATAAAAAAAGAATAGACAGTTTAAATGTGCTAAAGGTAAAATACAGGAAACTGTATTTTTTGTCCTTAAACTACCATAAAAAAGTTACTTGAGAGTTTATTTAAATCACTGCTTAGTTTCCTTTTAACAAAGTAAAATAAGTGAGAAGAAGCTGTCATTTTATAAACTAGCAACTATATTCAAGGACAGTTTGTCACAGAATAGTTATAAATCCTTTGGCCAGCAAGTACATGGTTACTAGAAAAAAAATCTTACGTAGCAGAAAAGGTTCCATTAGGAACATGGATAGCAAGAATTCACCGAAAACAGCAATAATCTTGCCATGAGTTAATGCCATCCGTCTGCAGATGCCTTCCAGCTCGTGAGCTGTACGTGTTACACTGATCTCCTTATTGCTTTTCTGTCTACGGGTAAGTTAGCACAATTTGCCTTAACTTTTCACTAATATTGCCATTTCTGTGTAATAAACACACATACACCAAGAGGAGCCACCCCACTAAAACTTTTGGGGGGAAGATTTCCAACTCGTAGGCTGCACTACTGTTACACAATTATCCTTGAACCTGTAAAGAAGCATTCTCATTAGAAAAGCGCTGCTTAACGCTGCCCTGCTATCCACGTGCTCCGTGCTTGTCAGTTCACACCTAGAAAAATACCCCTGGAACCAGTGGAACTGAATTTATATCTTGGACAGACGCACACACCATATAAAGGAATACTGAAAATCAAAGAGCCAGATTTATTTTTTTAGATGTCTAGCTTCTCGCAGGGCTCTAAAAATAGAAGAAAAAAGAAAAAAAAAATCGACAGATGCATCTAAGTCAGTTCTGTTAGTTCTGGGATACTTTTGTTGGGACAAGACCTGAGGCTGTTGACTATCTGTGGACAAAAGGGGATTCCAGAAAACACCCAAATGCACTCATAATAGGATAATCTTATCATTCTCTTTGAAAAGCATATTCGGGCATGTTCTCTCCACCCTTCTTTAAAAAACAACACAAAACAGCACCAGCTTACTGAGCCAAGAGAGCTCATAAAGGTGAAGAGCACTTCACATGGGATACAAAATGTGAATTGTATTGGAAAATAAACTCTAGATTATATTTGGCATCCCTAGACCATCCACCAGCAACAGATGTTCTGTACTGAAAGTGACAGAATTATGACAAGCAGCACAGCAACTCCTTAAATAAATTACTGAGTTATTGTCAAAATAGTACAGATTGTTTTAGGCAAAGTGATTTCACTCTTTAAGTCATTAATAACAAATTCACATTCCTTTTCTTCCAATCGTGAAATCAATACTAAAGGTGCAGCACCTTCCTATACAGCTTGCCAGGAGAGGCGCCATCCATACAGCTGGACTTCATTCCAGAAAGCTGATTGAAATCCCGTCTCCGGTGCTGATAGGAAATTTACCACTGGCTTCAGCGGGGAATTTTATCCCTGGAATCACCCACATGCTGCTGGAAGCTGAGAGGGACAGGGAGCAGCGGGCAGCACGTGCTTGGGACCTGCGTGCGATTCCGCAGCAGAGAGGAACCCAGCAGGTTTCTGATGCCAAGGACACCACGGAGGAGCAGCACAGGCTAGAGAACAAACCAGGGACTTGATCTGGCCAGCAAAATCAGCCCGTGGAGTTCCATTTCCTTGAGTTTAAAGTCTGGACATAAGGCTTTGCAGAGCCCCGTCCCTGGTGGGCTCTCAGATGAATCTCATCACAGGGAACTTGGATGAGAAGTTGGCCCTCTTGCGTTTTTATATAGGGAGAGTCTACAGCCCTGTTTGTTTTAGACGTGCGTCATATTTCATTTCTAGTGAAAAACATTTGTCTTTCATTTAATATTCTTTGCAAATGATGATGTCAAATCCAGGTTCATTGTTTCAGGAAAAGCCAGCATAATTTTCTCTGAAATAGCATCAGAGAAATTTGTGCCAAATACTGATATTTAGAGGATAAGGTCCAGGAAAGAGCTAGAGATCATGCACTTTATTTTTTTGGAAATGCTTCATGAAGGGAGGGTAAGACACTTCATGAGCAGGTTTCACATAACTTCTAAAATGTACCTACACCAGTGAGCCTGTTCCACACATTTCTGAGTTGCCTGAGAGCTGCCTACTTCCTCGATGGCTTTTTGGTATAAGTGCCAATATTGAAGCCACCGGCTTGAATTCTGAACCTAACTGCATCTCCTGCCACTCCAGGTAACTTAATGGCTCTGCAGAAGGAAACAGATGCAATAAATAAAATAGAACTTGTCACAGGCTTTAGTGAAAGTCATCACTGGATCTTACCTACAACAAATACAGCTACACATACCTCTTATGAAAGCCAAGCAACCAAAAGGGATTAAAATTTCCTTTCATATCATCCCTAAAATTCTTATTTATGTAGGTATCATCTAGGTGTGTGAATGCATATTTTCTTGTGGGACCAATATCATCTGATTTCTTGAAAACCCGTTTTCATCTAAAAACAGGTCCTGAGCAGACATAGGAAGTGCCCTTTGCATCATGCATTTTTCTGATGATGTGAATCTAATGATTCGATACCTCAAGCCAAATTCAGTGTTTAGTTCTAAGCCATTTAAGTACTTGGCTCATTATACAAACTGGCTCACTACATGGAATTCCTCACCAGCTCATCTGGCTCATTATATGGAACTCCTTGCTCCGGATCCAGAAACTATGGAGGGTCTCATTGCTTATCTTCATGTACCTACAGATCACAGGAATTGCAAACTGCCCTAAGTATTGCTGTTGCTGTTGTTTCTGTCCAACAGTGGGTAAATGTAAGTTAGGCAAATATTGCAGGCAACTGAGATGATCAAAATGGCCAGTTTCATAAGATTTTAAATTCAGTTACTGGAAAATATACAGAGATAACCGTTATCCATAGGATGCATCTACTGGCCTAACACAGGAATTCAGGAAAACTCTAGGAGGAGGATGTCATCATAGTTATGTACGGTTGGGCATGCGATATGGGTATATGTATGGATCACCTTTCCCTTTACTGCGATGAAGAGAAATGACAGTGTCTTGCATTCTCCCGCCACCAGGTGATTTTTGGGATGCTACCAGGGATTTTACCAGACATTGGTAAAAAGTAGTGCCAAAGAAGTCTGATTACCATTCTGTGTTCTATCTCTACACAGATCTTTACTATATGAGATTGTATTGCTTGTTTTTTAGTATCGCTAGAGCATGAGAATTGAGGTCATTAAAGCCTCTTCTGTAACTTGGATGCAGCTATACCCAGCAACTCTGTGCTGACTTCTTATTTACGTGAATCCCAGCTCCTGCTGTACCAAAACCAGCATCGCACTGCTGCTCTTTTCAGCAGCGTAAAGGATTCCTGCTAGCCCTCTGCAGAGAGGTCATTTTTTTCTGATGACGCTAAGCACGGTCCCGCTGTTGCATCAGACAACAAATACTAGAAAGCGATGGCTGTACTTCAGTTAAAATGAATTCCTAATTACTGACTCAAAAAAAAAAGGACTCAAATTACAAGCAAAGTTCTGAAAATCAGAAGAAGCAGGAAGATATTCCAGTGCCATTTATCTTTCATCAATCTGTTGCTCGTATCTACGGAGAAAAATAATAGCCTGAAATCCTCTTATCTTGGTATTTGCAGCTGGATGCAGCTCTTCAGTGACAAGTGCAGCTGCAAATAAAAGTTTTGAGTCAAGGATCTGATGACTTTTGGATTGCTAAGCTTAAGTAGCAGATTTTCCAAAATCAGCACTTTCCTTCATCATACCTAACAGACTGCTAGATTGCTCCTCTCAGAATATGGGATAGGCTTATTTAGAGACTTAAGAATAGAATACATCATTACAGCTACAGTCCTGTACACAGTTCTTTCTGGAGCGGATAGAGTTTTGTGAAGAAAACAAAACGAAACAAAAAAAGCCTTGTTAATAACTTCCTCTTGGGGATTATAGTAGCAACTATGAAATACTGCTCTTGGTGAATATAAGCCAGACTTTTAAAAAGGACAGCGGCCTCTCCGCCTTGTCCCTTTCCCAGCAAATGTGTGCTGAGATGGCCTAACACATGCTCAAAGCTACAGCAATACATTTTTTCTGTACTGATGCTCATTAGTCACAAGAAGAGATGAAGGTGAACAAGAGTATTGCCTTTTCCAGAAATCTTTTAGCACATGGAAAAACAAAGACCTATACACAGTTAATTTGTACACTGCTGCATAAGCATCATCTCCTTCCACGGTGCATACTGCACCTTCGGAGCAACCTGCACGCCATTAAAAATCCCGGGAGCTCTGGGATCCGTATCAGCTGTGTCCCACACGGATCCGTGAGCAGCTCCACGCCGCGTGCCCTCTTCTCGAGATCCCTCCACGGAGGAATCTATATCCGTAGCGCGTTTTACCAGCTGGTTTGTTACGAGTTCGGCACTTTCTTGCCATGGGCCTTTCAGGGAGGTCCCTCGTGTTTTTCATGCCAAACTTGAATGCTTTGAAATCTCGTGTTTCTCTTGTCTTGGGCCAGTCATACAAACGGCGTCATCACTGCGGAGGAGTGACGCAGTCCCTGGATAGCCGCATAAGGGCCCTGCTGAAAATAGTGGTGGTACCTCGGCATGTGGAAGGAAGGGAAAGTGGGGCCACTACCTTGCATGGAGCCGGCAATAGCTGAAGGGGTAAGCGGCATTCCCAAGCGGCTGTATGGAGGCAGGGATCCTTGGATGGGGTGAGGAATGGGCGTAGCTATGGAGGCAGTGCTGGTACCCAGGGCGCTCAAAGACTGCGGATGCTGAAATCCGGGAAAACTGGTTGAGGAGGATACCCAGGAACTGAGGGATAGGTTGTCCGATGTTGTAAAAGCTGATCCTGCAAGCAAAGAGAAAAAATGCCTCACATATGCACATATGCCACACACAAAGATTTTCAAACAGCAAAAAGCAAGAAGTCTTTTACAATAAGGCTGAATTTTATGACAATTTATCAGTGCAGATACTTCCCAAATACACTTCTCTCCTTACATCATCTTTTTTTTTACATTATGATTTGCCAGTTTCTTTCTTTTCTCCCTGTGTCTTAGACAAATTTATTCTTTAAGATGCTTGTTGCAGTAGCTTGATCAGTAAAACCAGCTTTGCACACTGATGTTACATAGCTCCTAGTAAAATCACTATACAGTTACAGTCTAAAAAATTGTCAGTTTGTGAATAGAGGCATAAATTTGACCTCAGTGCTGGCAGGAACCACTCAGGGATCTACTCTGACACAGAATTTCATTGCATTACATCCCTGTTTTGATGGCAGGCTTGTAGCTCATTACATCAAATCTTTAGGAGAATTGAATAAGTTTTTCTAAAACGAAATTCTGCCAAAGGGGTAAAAAATGTGATTTGTAATGTAAGAGCCCTTTTTTTTCCTATAGAATTTTGCTAGTACTCCATCTTCTCACTGAAATAAGTTTTTCCAAAATTTAAAATACAAAATTTCTAAAATGCCAGAACACTGCTATTTTTTCATCTATGTACAGTGCTCTCATAAACAACAGTAATAATGAATCATAGTAAGAAATGCTGTTTTTTAAGTGAAATATATTGAAATATGAGAAACATGCTCCCAAGTTAAATATGTACTCAATCTAATCAGAGGTTGCTTTGGTAGCTTTTTTAATTTGAGAAGTTACAAAAATTCCTGTTTCACAGATCTTCCATTCTCTAAAACACATTTTCTCTGAAGATTTCAGAGAGGGAAAAAAAAGCAAAAAAGTTGTATTTAAATAATAAGCAATAATTTATTTTATTTTGACAACACACTTTTGGGAAAACTAATGAATAATTTGTTTTAATAATTATACATGGTCATTTTCAAATAATCTGATGCAGATGTTGCCTTCCTCTCTGCAGATCTTCTATGCATCTGGTTTCTGATTTTTAGATGTAATGACTACCAGAAAATTCTATTAATTATCTTTTATTTTTAGCATAATTAAGTAAAAACTTAACTCATGTCCCATCTCTATTTTCTTTCTTGCCCTACATTTCCATCGCAAAAAATATTTCTTACTTTAGGGAACAAATTTACTGACAGCAGTATTGTCAAAGTATAATTTTAAGAAAATATTTAAAAATATTCACAATGACATTTGTAATTATCATTAGATGTATAAATTCCATAGATCTAATTCTAGAAGACAGATACATCCAACCTGTGAAATCAAAGCATATCCTAACATCTATATGGGAAGGAAGACTTATCAGGATGATGTGTTAACCAATTATAACCAGCTTCTCCAAACAAAACAACAAGCAAATGACAATAGAAACAAATATACAAATTGTGACGAAAAAATATAAATGTCTTCAGGGGGAGATTTTTCAGCACAGAAAGGGATGAAGGTTGGTTCCTCCTCTGCTGATCTAGCTTTAGACGGCTGAGTTGAGAACGCCCTGGATGGGCGTTGAAGTATTTAGAAATAATTAGCAGTGATAAACTCTGTCTATACAGAGGTAAGGTGCCCTGCTCCGAGCATGTTTGGCAAGGGGAAATTTGACATTGTCTCCAATAATAACTGGCCGGGGATCTAAGACGATGTGAAGTGATCCCCCAGAAGGGTTTGAAAAAGTGGCACTCTACCAGCTAAGGAGTTGCTCCAGAAACTCTACGGGTTAAGGAATTAGTCTCAAAATAGACATGTATGAACAAGCTCCACTAATCACATTTTGTTGAAAAGCAACTCGTGGTTAAAAATAAGCGTGTTTTCCCTGCACAGGTCCAAAGAGCTTATGACCAGAAAGAATGCTCTTATCTTGGCCACGCTGCAGGAAGCCAGAGGACGAGACAAGGGCACTGCCAGTCGGAAGGCAGATAGAACTGTTTTACCTCAAGTGCCTGTTCCATATCAGACAGGTCATGAAGCCACCACGCACGGTACAGTGCAACACAAGTTCACGCTAGTCAGCAATCCCACAGAGCAGGATCTTCCCACTGGCAAATCATGGCAGATGCAGCCTGCCCTGCAAGCATGTGGAGCAATGTGGAGATCAAACTCCACATTGTCATTAGTTTTGTGACTGTTAAAGCAGATAAACCTAAATCACTTGAGGTGAAATACCCAACAATGGACAACTTCTTCTGGAAACCATGAGATAAAGAAAATAAAGATTAGTTTTCAAAGCTGCCCTGATTTTTTCTTTCTGTAAATCATGGTAATCACAGGCTGGTTGAAGGTGGTTAGGACTGTGTCCTCTGCTGGCAGAAGGCTGAGAAGGCAAAAAAAAGGCACATCCACGTGGTACTTCCCATACGGTGCTGAACACTGGCTAGTAACCCCTGCCAAGGGATGGGGAATGTTTTATCTTGTACTGAGCAGCACATAAGGAAGTTGCCTGTTTTTCAGCCAGCTTGAAGAGAGAATTGTTGCCTCCTGGCAAAGGTGGGATAAGAGGAGCTGCCTCTTGAACCAGCCACCTGATCCAGTGCCACGGGCGCATCTGATGTGCCGAAGAACCATATGGGAATGAGTACCCATCACTGTGACAGCACCTTATGCCAGGAGCCAGAGCAATGTTTCAGGGTACCACAGTACTGGCTGTGGTCCTCCTTTTCTAAGGTATAACTTGAGAGATGTTAAAATAAGAAGATTTTCCTACCTCTGCTTTGTGTTGCCTGATTCTCATCTCCTAGATCATCTTCTCCTCCGTAGGTTCGAATGGGGGATCGGGCATAGGAATGCTTCTGGATAAGGCTCTCCACACTTTCTCTGCGGGAAAAAAAAACAAGATATCATGTCAATAACTTCCTAAACAACCTCCTGTCTGCTCCAGAGCATAACCCAGATGATCATTCAGTGATTGACCTGAAGGAGGCACTGGCAATTTGGATCCTGGAATAGGTAAATGATTTGTTAAGTTAAAGCTATTGAATAGGGTGCCTTCTTCCTGTCCTGATAGTCATTTTCTCACATAAATTCGTTCTTCAACATCATTTATCAAATATGTTACACCACAGCACGTTGTCAAACTTGGCCTGTGATATTTTATTACTGCAGATCACTTCTGTACCTGGTACTACCTCTTTAGCAGGCAACTTAGAACGAACTTCTCACTGCATTTTGTAAATATGGTTTCAGGACGCAAATATAAGACCAGAAATCCTCACAGATGTAAAGATGCAAGCGTAAAACCTGTACCTGATAAGTATTTGTGCCTGGTGGCCAGTCGAGGTTCAAAGGGAGAACTCCCCTTGAGTCCGCTTTTGTGTCACATGTGGCCACCCCATCTGGCACCTTCCCATTCCTCTGGAAAGACGGGCAAGAGATAAACGTGTCCAGAGACAGTTTACCTCTAAACATGCTCTCTACACATCAGGGCTTAGGCCAATTGAGAGCAGGAAGTCTACAGATGCTGCAGATCTCGTGCAGTATCTATTCCGGGAGGTTACAAGTGCCAGGCCCAAACCTCGGAGTCACCCAAACAATTTCTAAATAGAAGAGAGCCATATCTGCATGATAAGGCGTAGCAGTTTGTAAGGAAGATCCAACCATATGTATTCTTAGCACGTTTCCATGTAAGTAGGTGGGGTTATACCAAAGCTGAATCTGCCCTCGGCGCGTTTCCAAAATGGCTTTGACCTTTTGTTCCCATTTAACAAATACAGGTAGAGAGAGCTGTCTAAATCTGCTGCTCCGTACAAGGCTTGTTTGGACCCTCCGTTTGGTTACTTGCATTTGCTCAATGCCTTTCTCTATGAGAGTATGGCTGCTGCAGAAATTCCAAGGAAAAAAAAAAAAAAACATTTTCCAAGTAACAGAATAAATCACGGGGGCACATGTTTTCCTTTCCTACAAAAAGCCCATTATAGTCATTTTGTCCTTGGTCTATCACTGGCATCATTACTTATGCTAGTCTCCTCGAAAAAAAATAAATAAAAAGGGGATCTTATCAAAGTGATTTACTCGTGTCAGGACTGGAAGTGGACGGAAAGCAATGGCAGTTCCTACATAGAGGATGATATAATTGAATTACTGCCTTTTAAGTGATTGAAAACAGTAGGCATATCGGGGCTATCTTGAAGAAGATTTTACAAAGGAAAAGACAGATGGCATTGTTTACATTACACATTGAATGCCTCTTGAAACTTTTTTTTTTTTTTGAAGCACAATGTGAAATGCAAAGAACTTTACTTAACTAAAACGACTGCCTCATATGAGGATAGAATAATGAATTAGACCACTGTTGTCTAAGAGATTTAGATACCAGTCTATAAACATACTCATTGCCAAAGAACTACTAATCTTTAAAGGTCTGAAAAATAAATGGGATTCGGGTGATTGTCTATATCGTCTCTATTGACCTTAGGTCTGCATAGAATGACAGACATTACAGCAGGTAATAATATCCCGATGCAACAGAAACAGAGCAGGCTCCAGTTCCAGAGCAGCGGGCCAAATTCATCCCTAACCTCACTGGATCCCAAAGAGGATTGGGGATAAACTCACCCCAATAAATTTACATTCGAATTACCTACGGAGATTTAAAACTAAATCAAACACAATTATTGTAGACTAAATTCTTTCCAGATGGGTTTGTATGCTAGACAGAGAGCCCTCTTATTCTATATGTTTGTCTTCTTTTAAACAGAAGAGATGACTTTTTAGTGAACCCTGAATCTGAAAAGTTTGAAAATAGGAAATTATGTGGTAGGCTTATTTATTTTTAATATTGTAATTTTGCAGGTAGTATGCTAAAGATTTTAGAAGATTAATTTCACACAGCACAAGAAGCAAAGGTTTTTGTGGCATAGAGAGCAGTTTGAAAGAGGAAACTCAAATCAGGGCAAGCAACTCATTTCAGAAGAGTTTTGTGAGGCTGGGATTTATAATTCAGAACTGTATGTGGTTATATAACCTGACCATGTTGGCGGTTTAAGCTATTATCACAATGCGCCTTCTAATTTTTCATTTTAGAGGTTGAGGTTGTGATTCAAAACATGCGTGCAAAGCACTCGGATTCACCCCGGGATTTAGGCACCTGGTTTCCACAGCAATATCCATGGCCTTCAGGTGGATAATTTGCTTTCTACATGCATGGGCTGCATAGATACCTCCAAACTGATCTGCAGAACACAAAAATCTGAGCAGAAAACCATCTCAACCTGCCAAACGGAAGCAAAGACAAGCCAGAAGTGGTGTATTTCCCCCACATATTCAACATTAAGTCCTAATCCTGCCACTAGTTACTGTTCCTTCCACCCAGGAAAGCAGGGGCTCTAGTCTGAGCCCAGGTCTTCCTGGCCCTGCACAATGATCTAGATGGTGAAGCACTTCTCTCCGTGTCCCAAAGAAATGCAGTGGTGGCCTCTGCCCTGGGTACGAGTATTTCATGCTTGGAGAAGCCCACCCGGAGGTCTTCAACCAGGCAGGTTTGCAGCTAATCGAGACTGTGGAAACACATAGGCTTAGGTGGGAACGAGGAGCTCCATCAACGGCCTGCACCCTTTGAAGATGGAAGTGCCTCGGGACCTGTTCCAAAGTAGGTGAGTAGGACAGGACAAAGCAGAACTCTAACAAGAAGATTTAAGTGCCGTTGAAATCTAGTCAATCCGAGGTAGTAGTTTAAAATGTGGGAATAAAGCCAGCAACTTGGAATGTAGGTTTCTGCTTAAACCCTTTCCTCAGCCTGAGCCAAAAGGACTTAGGGGCCAAAATCCTACTGAAAATTCTGTTTCTGTAAGTGTAATCTAATTAGAATACCCAGAATATAAAATACCTCCAAAATATAGAAATAATAATAATTAAAATAATAATAATAGTAGCAATAATAATAAATTGTGGCTTTATAGGTCTTGGTACAAAATACCTTCAGCAAATTCATATAATTTATAGCAAGACCACTCATATCTCAACATGTTTCAAAGCATTCTTTAGATAAATTTATATATTACTGAACTATAAATTAGTATTTACCATATTATGATTCTTCCCAGTTAAAATATATATATATATATACACACACATATATATATATATAAATGAAAACCAGAAACAAAAATAGGATTTGATGGCTATTTTAAAGCTTTAGTTTAATTTCTTCAGGCCTGATTCATACTAAAGTGGCTGAAAGACAAAGTTACTCAATGTGCAACTTCTGTTACTCGGGCTGTGATCAGACACTTGTTATCTAATACTTGGACCTAATGATTTTTACTTCTTAGTGCTCCTTAGAAATCTACAGTGCCTTCTATTAGCAACAATTTAGCAATAAACTTTGCTTTGAGAGATCAAAAGCTGTCAGCTGGCTAGGAGAAATATGTTTTCTTTCTGTCAAATTCTTTTGTGTGGTCTTCCAAGCATTCTCAGCCTTTCAGACTGCTTTTCAACTCACTGTTACCTTGTAAATACCCAGAGGGGGAAAAAAACACGCATGCACAGGCATAATATATTACTATGATTAAGCTGTGTTATATGTACAACCGAATAATAGCAGCAGATGAGAGGCTGGAAAAATAACAAGTTTGGGGCTAAAACTGAGACAGGGAAGAAGGAATCATTTGCCAAATGGAGAGGGCAAACTTAAGCGGTTATTGGCTAAGAGAAGATGCTGAGGAGGGATAAACACGAGGGGAAGTAACATGGGAAGGGACCATAGGTTGATCCCTGCACCCTGCATTACGACAGAAGCTAAACCTTGAGCCCAACCCTTTTAATAAACCACTGTGTTTAATAAAGCTACAAAGAAAGGAGCTTCTCTCCTTGCTGCAAGAAAGAAACCTGTGAGTTTTAGATGGAGAATCCAAGGAAGTGAAGGATTGGTAGATTACATCATTCAGTAAGCTTTAGGGTACTCAGACAGCCCCTTGCCATTCTCAGATATTAACCCCGGGACTGAATAGTTCAGTCTTGTCTCTGCCAAGACAGGATTCCAGAGTTAAACTCTCAGCAAAGGATGCTTTCTCCCTCTTGCAGCTACAAGCTGAGTCTTTGGCCTTGTTTAGTAACACTGCCGTGCACATACACAGCAGTTTCAGGGATACAGACAGGAAGACTCTGACATGGCTAGTAAATAATTCACTAATACTTCACAAACTAAATCCGAGATCTTGCCGTGGTGCTGGATGTGAGCTGGGAGACAACAGAAAACACAGAGGTGATTTAGGAAGCAGCTGAGGAACAAGGTCCGGTGTGATGAGACTCACTTCTTCTTGCTGTCCATCCTCAAGCTACAAAAATTCTCGGAGGAGACTAGGAAGTCCGCAGTTACCCTAAGCAGGATCCCAGTCAAGAAGGAAGAACAGTGCTGCTTTGTCCGTGGAAGCAGGCATTTCTGTGATACCCCTGCGCGCACCAGAGCCCATGGATTTTCCTGGATTTGGTAGTGAGAGCACCCAGGGGTTGGAGACAGGCTGTCTACCATCTCCCTTTGTGCCGAGGAGGAATATTCAGTTCTGCCAAAAGGCATTAGAAAAGCTAATCCAGAACTATCCTGATGGCTCTTCCCATCTTAGACGCGTGGACCCAAAGACAACGGAGTTGACGTAACACTAGCCATTCCTTCCATTGAGAGGCTGGATCAACACCTATGAGGGCAACGGGCAACAGACTGTCTGAAGGGAGAAAGAGCAGGTTCCAGGGCCAGGCACTCCATGCTTATATCGCTGGGTGAGTTACTGCCTCAAGTAGGAATGACTACAAGGTGTACAATTTTTAGAGCACTGATGAGCAACCCATGAATATTTCCCCTACTTGCCCTTTGAATGCCCTCAAAATGGCCTTCCACTTGATAAAAAGCAATATGGAAGAATATCCTCAGAATTTTTTCCCTATACCTGCTATCGTGTGTTTTCTTTTGTTAGTTTTCTTTTTTGTCGTTTTCTTTTTAAGAATGGCAAAAGTTAGATTAACAGATTAATAGAAGGAAAATAATAAAACTGGCAACTGTGTTTTACTTGGCCATTCAGTTCTACACAAAGGAAAATACAGAACAGGATATAAAGTCTATGAATTATCAGTTTGCAGCCTGAATGGCTTCTTTAGTTCTGCATTTCAAAGGTTTCCTTTTTTTTTTTTTTTAATAGCTGCCAGTTAGAATGTTTGGAAGAAAGCCCAGATAACAGAAGACATCAGAAGTGAGGTGAGGTGAAGACAGATGGAATAAATGGACTGAGAAGGCACAAAAATAAACTTGTCGGAAGTCACACTGTAGTAGAACTTTTTTTAAGGAAAAGATGACTAATTTGTCCAAGATGCAAGTGCTAAAAAGGAGTCCAACAAACAAGCAGGAGGAAAAAATATATTTCCATAACAGCAGCTAGGAGTGAACAACAAATCTGTCAGAACTGCTGCTCAGATACCACTCAGCCTCTATGTGCCTGTTGCTTATAGCTGTTACTTTACACGTTCACAGCACAAATACAGACACAGATTAATACTCTACATATAGTTGTTCTCACGTGGGTATATTAATATTACTGACTGACACTAGGGACATAGTTCAGCTCTGACACTGCATGGACCAAATCCAAGAACTAGCACTAGTCCACTGATTAGAACAATGAAGAACCAGAGCTTGTCAAAGTTTAAGAAAGAAGGGAAATCAAAATTAAGTTATGAGAAGATCTAGATTTAGAAGATTATAGGGAAAAAGAAGAAGCTGAGAATGAGAAAAGTGTAGATATGTTTCTCTTCTCACTTGTCCAAAAGCATACATCTACAAACGCATATTAAAGCTCTTCATCTGCAACTTTCTCTCACTTTTTCTCCCCAAATATAGAGATACTCTTGATGCTACCATAAGCTCACAAGGCTCCACTTCCCCCAGGGAACACAACCAGCTCTTTCTGATTGCCAGGCAAAGGAAATGGGTGGTTTCATACAGAGCCGCAGACAAAGTGGGACTGGGAAAAGTTCCTGGGAAATTCCCCTGCAGGTCGGATGTGATATTGTCCTGGCCCCTTTGGCACTCACTACACCTGCATGAAGCATGTGGAAAACACCAACAAAATAAAACTCTTGATACCATTTTGTGCAAGGAATAAGAAAACAGAAAATCAAGCCTCTGTGAAGAATGACCTAGCGCACGAGTGCTTGAAAGTTTGGGAATTGAAGAGATTTTAGCTGGAATGGAGGAATTTCTGCTGGGGGAAAAGGAGAGGTTGTCCAGCTGATAGAAAACAGTTGGAAAAAAACAGACTTGAAGGGGATAAATCAAGTGTATAAGCTTAGGTGGGAAGGGAGTTATAGATGTCCTAACATATCCAAGCCTCCCGCAAGGGTCTGGAAGGTGATACCATAACTACAGCCGATTTGCCTAAATTTTGGAGTAGCAGCAGCTGGAGGCTGGACTAACCACAGGGCGCCTGGAATGGCAGCAGCCACAGAGGTTTAGGCACCCCTGGTGGGGGAGCCCCTGGTGGCTCTCCCTAACTCACCTCTCCCAGCTGAAACACTTCACATGATCTCCCATGGTTATTGACATCTATAGACAGAGAACTAGCAAGGGATAGATGGTCACCTGGTGAGTTTGACTTGGAGGAAAATAAATTTTAACAGTGAGGGTGCCAGAGCCCTGGCACAGGCTGCCCAGAGAGGTTGTGGAGTCTCCTTCCCTGGAGATCTTCAAGACCCGCTTGGATGCCACCCGGTGCCACGTGCTCTAGGTGGCCCTGTGTGTGCAGGGGGTTGGACTAGATGACCTCTAGAGGTCCCTTCCTACCTTAATGATCCTATGAAAACTATGGCCCTACTTGCCCATGGCTATGGGAGTAGGTCCTAGACAGTAGATATTTCTGCCTGTTGGTAGGAGGGTTTCAAGTCTCAGAAAAGTTCTTCTGGACCAGTGGGAAGTAGTGAGAGCAGAGAGGAAAGCAGCCGCTGTGGGGCAAGCAGGAACGGGACGGAGGAGAAGAGTGATGGTGCTGACAGCACAGAATTAAGCACAAGGCTCTGACTGCAGCTTCAGCAGGGCAGGACCCGTGTTCGGGCATTAGCTTCCATTTCATTTACAGCCTTGTAACTCACTACAATATATTCCCACATTTCAGCCGTGAAGTTCCTCAGGGGAAAACTCAGAATCTAATTACCATGCAAATCCATTTGGGATGCTGTGTTACAGCTCTCTCTTACACGCATCCCCCATCTCCCTTTCTCCCTTCCTTTCCCTGCTTAAAAAAGCTATTTGGGATGTAGACCAGACTTTTCTACTACCAAGGACACGGCCTCTTGAAGTATGTGTGTCCCCCATAGATGCACCTATGGACTTGTGCAGATGAGTGTAACCCTTTAGTTCTCTGCAGCAGTTACAAGTTCATGCCCTGAACTTGCTTATTGCACACTAGATCAAATTGAAAATCTATGTTCAGAGAATGATTATGATCTGTTAACTCTTGTTGGCTCGTTATTTTATGATTCAGTAGCTGGGTTGACTCACACTTCTGAAATAGTCACATTTTTCTTTAGATTGTTTGCCTGATTTCGACCATTATGGTTTTATTTGTTTATCCAATTATTTTTTAAGTTTAACTCTTCATTGCAATCCAAAAGATAAATTCAAGCACTAAATAAAGAGTGAATCTGCTCGATTCTGATTTGACATTTTTTATGGGTTTGTCAGTTTTCCTTAAACAAAAACATAAAGACAATACCTTAAAACTTCTCTCCAGAATGAATTGTTAATATTAGAAAACCTGCATAAGAGTCTTATTTACAAAGCTCAGCATTAAAAAAGATCACTCTCAAGACCAGCATCCATATTGCAGTGTTTGACATCTGGTAGCCAACACCACAGTATGTCAAGTTCCACTATCTGATAATTTCTGTTAAATATTCAGTTTCTTCATCATGACCACAGTAGGAGCCCTTTTATATAGAAGAAAAGTAAATACCACATAAAAAGATCAAAAGGTGAATCATCCACTTATCTAAGCGCAGTAGCCTTAGATAAAGTCTGTCCTGTTAATGTAAATAGATTACCACAAGCAATATATGGAAAGAGTTGACTGTAGAAGGAGTCTCACATTCTACAGAAAATTCGATATATACTAAAAGCACATATGACTTTTTCAACAGTTAAAAGATTTGCACAATTAGCTTTCAGTGTGAGGAAACTGTTCTGTAGTGCTTAGACAGGAACAAAAGAGAACGAAGAACTTCAATAGCCGCAGCTGCCCGACTCTTGTATCATTTTGCAGACTTCACTACCTTTACACGCAATATTTTGACTCCTGTACATATAATGCAAACAGATTTAATCCTAAAGGCATTTGCAGTTTAAATTTCCCACATAGGGATCGTAAATCTAGACTGGGAAGCCTGAAATCGTTAAAGTCACATATTTATAAAATCATATTCAATTAGGTTAAAAAAGTGCAATTTCTGTCATCATGTCATAAAAAGATGTGTTTTTCTCTCAGATCTACTATAAAGAAAAACTCTCTATATTGTTACAGATAGAGGCTGTTTTCAATCAGTTACAAGGAGCAATCCAATTACTGGATGGTTTAGTGCAGTAACTGACTCCAGACTAATTTAATTTTTTTAGGTCTCTAAAGATCAATTGATCTGATTTGTTTCCCTCCCCAAAGGCTGTTTAGGAAAAAGCAGGCTTAAATACCTGGAAATGAAATACAAAGCTCTGTACACTTTCACACTACTTAGGTCATTCTGAAAAGCTGGGACTTGCAATAAATGAGCGCTCTCTTGGCCCCGACATCGCAGGATGCTTTCCAGCAGACCGTTAAGATCGCTGCCCAACACTGCAGATTATGCATGCACACACGGTGTGCCAGGCTGCTTGGGAAGCACTGCATGGAAGCTCCTAGTGAAATATTCATTCCCAAGAGCTGTACAAATGTGCATTTGCACTGCATACTATTCCGGGAAAAGAAATACTTTTTTCAGTGAGCCATCTTACTGAACCTACTAGATTTCCAATCCTTCCAGTTGCCTTAAAACAGGAAACTCTTCCTGATGGTGGTCCTTAATTTGTTATTTCTTTTGATTCATATGAGATTTATTTAAACATTTTATTTTCTGGTGCTATGATTAAACCTGCAGAAGCAATGCTGCAGAGGAAACATAGCAGGGGGTGTCTCGGAGAGACACATTCTCTCATGTCTGAATATTTTAACTCTGGAAATGAATAAAACCCTTAGTATGTCTGGACTGTACCAGATAACTCAGCAGAGGAAAGATTAAATCCATGGTCTCTTACCAGCTCTGTTGCGTGTCGCACTTTTACTGTCTTGCTACTTGTCTTGCATTGTGCAGTAGGTTTTTGTTGTTGTTTTTAATATAATATTCCCCTAATAAGAACTAAACTTTCCCATTTATGTCAAAATCGACCTGACCCAAACTTGAACTCTCAAAACCAGGCTTTAGCCTGGTTCCCATACACTTCACATTCCCTTTCTTGTATTTAGTGTAGGTTTCACACTTGGATACGTTATCTTTCATGGCAACATTCATGCCTGGGCTCGGCTGCCTGTCTCGGGCTCTGTTCTTACACTTATCAATAAACAAAAGGGCACTGTGGTTTAAGCTCAGCATTTCTGACTTCATGCCATGTGCTGTTATAATAAGACGTCCTCTGGAAAAATTCCCTGCGTATCCAGCACCATGATAGTCAGTTCATCCGCACAGAGGTAACTAAGTTTTTCTCTCAGCTTATCTATTCGGATTCTCTCAGCCCTTGTAAAGCCGTGTCATTAGCTGGTGCCTGTCTGTATAAAAAGGAAAGTCATGCATACAGACTGAAGTCACTTCCCTTCCTAGTGGTTCTTTTTCAACCTATTTTCTGCACACAAACCTGATCTCTGGACCTCATTTACCTCCACACTCTGCCAGTGTGCCAGGATACATTATTTCAATTAATCTATCATCTACTTTGTTTTTCTTTGTTTTCAGCTAAGACTTAGGAAGCAACTTTTACTAAAACTGCACGCATACACTGCAGTCGGCAAATTTTCTTTCTCAAAATAGCTGCTCTTTCACCCAGTCACTAGTATTCCAGTAACTAGTAAGGTATAAAACATACTGCCATTTCCCAGCCATAAACTTGCTGCAGACTGATGTACTTCAGAAATGCTGCAAAGACTTTTTCTAGTTGTCTGAATATTAGCAGCTTGTCCCCTGTATGCACCCACGGAAAGATGAATCAGAGAGACATCTGGATATCCACATATAAGAGCCTAGGGGGTTTCAACCTCTCCAAATTTTCTTTCATGATCATGTTCTTACAGGAAAATTTGGATGTGCTATATCCATCTCCATCGCATTTTCTTCCAGCCTAAAGGATTCAGACAGCTTAATTTGCTCATTTGCCAAAGCATCTCTGACACAGTATCATAAAACTGTGATGGACTGGAGGGATACCAAGAGACTGAAGTTTAGTTCCTACTCAAATACAGGTTAATGCTTCGGTCCCTATGGCAGAGGTTTCTTTTAATGGAGCTGTAACACCATCCCCCGCAGCTCCAGATAAAGTTTTCCTCTAATACTGTACAATCGTGGCAAAACAAAGATGGCATCTTTGTCCACGGAGTGAGAGTTATGGGATTTATCCTGGTGATCCCAGGAGAACCCAACTGCTGGCTTCGGTGTCTGGGACTGCTGAAGGGTATTTTGGGAAGGTCCCCTCTCTCTTTACCACTGTGTGGAGCAGTGGGACAGCTATAAAGACATTTTTCACAGGACCACAGCCCTTCTTTCCCAGAGATCCAATTCACAGCCTTCAGTAGGATTAAACAGCATGATAAGAAAAAAAGCTTTTCATTCTGAAGTTTTAAAACTGACCTTCTCTCGCTTCAAGAAACCCCTTCAGAAAGATGAACATATCAGCCTCAACTGAAGCAGATGTCAAAACTCAGAACAGCTCTTTCGCCATAAAGTTTATAAGTATTTCTAAAGGAGGTGGAGGAGGCTTACTAAATGCAACAAGATCACATGAAAATGCGCAGCTTCTCAGGAGTTGAAAGGATGCTTTTCCTACAAACTCTCTCTTCTCTTTATCTTATCTGCATGAAAAGTAAACAGAAAGTCCCCATTACCTCTCGATATCAGTGAGTCTGGAAGAGTCCCGGAATCCTTTAGCAAAAGGGTTGCTGTCAATTTTCAACTTGGTTATCTGGAAACACAGAGAAGAGCAACACAACGTAAACATAGTGTGAAGGTGTTGCAGTGTACAAGTGTTAACTAGTGTGTCCTCCCGGCTTCACCGCTAGCTTTGTCCATGCTGCTTTTGTGTGTGGTGTTTATGTGTGTGCGGCTCTTGGGATGTTGCAGCGCTCAGGAGGCAGATCCTGCTCCCCCTCTTGTTCCATGGCCATGAAAAAGCAAATCCCCTGATATCAGTGAAGTGACACTTCGGCAAAACTGGCTTCAGCAAGAGAACGAGTCAGATTTCCCTTTGGGAGGCTCATTTCTGCCAGCTCAAGAAGCAGGCTGTATCACTCACGCAGCAGCAGAAAGCCCGAAGGGCACAGCTGGTTGCCCAGTTGGGCACAGCATGGGCTGGGGCTTCGTCTTACCCACGTAGAGGGAAGCCACACACGTCCAGGGTTACTGCTTCCAAATACTTCAGCACAAATTAGGCAGCGTTTTCTTTCAGCAGTGCACAGCATGCTGCTAAGATCTGAGCCGCTTTGGTGGAGCTGCACAACTGCTAACTGAACCCAAGCCGCGGGCCACTTGCCTGCAAGCTTGAGAATGATGTTTCAGTTCAGTCCCACCTATTTGTTTTAGCCATGCGACTGCTCCCTGACAGAGCTACCAGGCACAGGGGGCCAGTATAACTATTCTTTGCAGAGATAAGATGCTGGGGAAGGGAAGAAAGAAGTGGGAAGAACCCAGATTTGAAGTGACCCAGTCTGGGTGTGAAAAGGATAACCCCTCTAAAACCACATCTCTTCAAACTGAACTGCAGGTCTGTTCAGTGCATACCACCAGCCTTTACATCTGCCATAGGAACCCTCTGGTTAGGGGACTCCTTCTGCCCCAAAATATCAGGGCTCCCCTCGACTTTGCACTGCAACTATTAAGATAGAGGGTTGCTGCCACCAGGCTTTTTGGAATCAGGAGAAAAAAAACACCCACCATTGCCCTTCTGGAATTTTCCAGCTGTCCAAAAGCAAAGCGATTCAGTAAATAAAACCTGAGACATCATAATGATATTCTAATTTCCCAACTATTCTATTTCTTCTAGGAAATAAAGATGCACTGTAAATGAACAGTCAGAATTTGATTGCACACAAGACAAGGTCTGTCCTGCAAGGCAGTGAATGCCTCCCTTGCAAAAGCCAAAGAAAACCAACAGCTCTCGGTATTCCATACGGAGCAGCTATTTCAGCTTGGCTTTCCCTGAAGAAAGAAAGAAAGGGGAAAAAAAAAAAAGCTATAATAGATCTACAGCCTCATTTTTAATAGGTGACCCTTGAGACTCATAAAGAAAGGGGATCTTTTCCAAATCCATAAATGATCAAATGCTCTCATGAAGTAAAGCTATTTCAGAATTGGGTGGCTCCTCCAAAAGAGAAGGAGAGAGACTGAACCCAATTTTTTTTTTGTTCTGAGAGGGGTCTTTTGGGAAGGAACCACAGAGAGGGAAGGACAGGCTCACGAAAAGAAAAATGAAGATTATGGTGCCAGTAATGAGTATTTAATTACTGGGTTGCAGGTCTGAGCTACATCCCTGGATGCAGCAAGAGGAAAAAGGAGCACGACGAGCAGAGGCAGTGCGGGCTGACACACGGTGCGTGGGGCTGGGGTCCTGAAACCTGAAAGGGAAACTAGCTGTCCTGACGTCCTCGGCAAAAGCAGGCGCCAGGGGGAGAGCCCGTGGGCGCAGCGTGGCTGTCCCCGCTCTGCAGCCCGGGGCAGCTCGTGGCACCGCTCAGCCTCCCTGCTCGGCTCTTCCCACGTGGTGTGGGGACGGCAGTGATCCCTGCTCGGGGAATCGTGCAGGAGACAGATCCCCCATGGCTGCTGGGGTTTTAGGCCATCTCGTCCCACAAACAGAAATGGTGACAACCAGCCTGAACACTAGTCCCGTCACAGCGCCTCGTAACAGCTCAGCGGGGCAGTTTTGGTCTCCTCCTCTTCCCAAGAGGCTGGCGTCCTCGACTCACAGTCGCATTGCAGAGAGCAGAGGGTTAGCTCCTCATGCACGGGGAGCTGGCTTCGATTTGTAGCAACGTTTGAAAGCTACCCTGGAAAAAAGGCAAGCTCCAAGGAGTTCCCTTGACTTAGATCACCAACACACCGAGCCAACTGTGCTGCAGAATAAGAAGAATTTCTATTCATCTCCTGAGTGTCTTTTCACCAAGCGCACTTCCATTTTCGTGATATCAAAGGTTTGGTATGACATCACAGGAGAAACTTTCCATATCCACCAAACCCAGATGAGACTCGCAATCATTTATGGCCATATTTTTCCCGAGAGACTGTCTCACAAACAAGCAGGGAACATCTGCTAGAAAGCATTTTAAAATGAAATTTGACCTACAATTCAACTCTGTGGCAGTGGTTTGGCTGTTTAAATAAATGCATGCCCTTTAAATCTTAAATTATGAGATAGTTTGTTGAAAGTGTAATGTATTTAGCTTTTATCTAATAACCTGCAGAAATGTAATCAACCCCTCCTTAAAACAGTTCTGAAAGAAATGGCAAAAATGAAAAAAGGCTCCATTTTCATTAGTCATAAATAAAATGACAGCATCGAGCTCTAGGGGTTCCGGAGATGTTCCATTGAGAAATTTTCCAGGACTCGTTGCGTGGGCCTTGAGAAGGTTAGTTTAGAAACGTCTCTGATGTAAATAGTATGGGTAAACACAAATCCACCCCACAGAATGAAATTCCACATTAAGTTGTTTTTTTGTGTTTGTTGTTATTTTGCTGGTTTCTACAGGAAGTTAAGTAGAAAAAACCTTTTCTAACCACAAGTCCAAACTTTATGCTCCGGGGATTACGGCACTCTCAATCCATTTTCTTTAAGATTCAAACATATACCTGAGTTGACAGTCAAACCATTCTGATATTGAAGCCTTAAAGCTGGGTGTAGGATCTGCCACAATTACCAATATAGTCCTACTACTATAACATTCATTGCTTATATGGCACAACATGCACTAATTTCTTTCTATTCCCGGCACTTAGAAAATAAGCATTTTTGCCTCAGATTACCAAACGCAAATTCTCTTTTTTAACATAAACCAGCAGGTATTTGGGCTCTGTGATGCTGCCTGCCCACATGTTTGGGCAGCACTTGTTACATTACTAGAACAGCCTGTCTTAATCTGAGGGAAATTGAGAGGGAAAGAGGCACTTTAAGAAGTGCAATAGTCATTAAAATATTCTCTGAATTGCACTGAAGCCAACAATATCTTTCCACTGATTTAAGCATTAAAGCTTGGTCCACTGTTGAGCAAAGCCTCCGTTTTCCAATTGTTTATATATGTCCTAAAATTACTCATTAGCAATCCATTGTTATGATCTCCTCCATTTTGTGTATATTATTCACTGGCATGCAAATTGAAATTCAAACATCTGGATGCAATCTAGGCAGCCTCTGAAAAGCAGATCTCTCAGCGATTTCCCTTACGTTCGAGCCTTACAGCTTAATTAGTTGACTTTTTAAGTCCATGAAATCATCACGTGCAAACCTGAATATCTGCCAGTTACTAGCTCAAAGCGTGAATCATCACTGGGAATCGGAACAGCTCCTTAATGAACTGTAATTTCAAAAGTACTAAACGATAATATGTAAATGGTTCTGCCTGGACAGAAGGGAAGACAAATGAAAAGCTCTTTCATGTAATCTCTGCACATTTGAACAATCCTTATGTCCCATTAAAGCTACGAGGACTATCCGCATACGTAAGAATTACTCCTTAATATGAATTAGGCTGGACAAGGTCTACAAGCATTAGAAAGGAAAGGTAAGTCATATCACAGCGTTTCCTCCACTACATCTCGTTGTGGGTGAAAAAAAGGGAATATTTTAGCTGGGTGGAATTTAACTAAATCAGAGGACGTTAGCAATTGTACTCACCAATTGATTCTGATAAGCAGTAACAGCTGTAAAAACTGTTTCTGGAAAGATAAATGTCCTGAACTCTTCAGATTTCAGATTTAGCAAAGACGCTGTGTGATCCTTCTTCTTAATAATGTGGACCCTTGGCTGGTACTTGTGCATGGAGTTTAAAATGATCTGCAAAATACAAGTTACAAGATATTGTCCTGAGAGGAAGATTAACACGTCTGTTGAAGACAATAAAACTGTATGGGAAAAAAGAGATACAATTAACACTGTAGCAGGGATATCTTAAAATCTAACTTGCCTGAGGCTTGTTTTCAGAGCAAGCTCTCCAGCTTGTCTGGGCTGGTGTTTCCTTCTGAAAACGAAGTGTAAGAGCAGGCATTGCAGAAGCCCATTTCCTCTCACCCCTGCGCACTAGTGAGCTCTCACTGTTGAAGGGTGAATACCTGTTCCTGCAGGTGAGATATTCTACATATACAGTAAATTATGGCCGGTTTGTGCCCTAGTGTGTAGGTGCCAGTGACGAGTGTAAATATTGACTCTTGAAAAGCACACGGCCAAGAATTCACATTTGTCAAACTGCCTTGGTGACAGAATAAAACCATGAAAAATGAAACTCCAAAAAAACCTGCCACTGCCAGCACAAAGAGCTGCAAAAACCCCACAACCTTCCCCAATCCTTTCATCTTTCAAGCCTTTACAGCAACCTACTTTGCAAATGCTCTTTACTGCAAGCTACCAGAAATGAAATCATGGAGAGAATCCAGTACAGAACCCTAAACTGGCCAGGTTTTACCATTTTTTTTCTCTCGATAATAACTGTTTATGAGCAAAAGTATAATTCCAACCTAATGGACCAACTACCCAATTTCAGTGTTCATTGGAGTCAAACAGAGATTCCCACTTGCTTCAATTAGCACTGGATGGAGGCCTATTTGGCTGCCTCTAACCACAATATTACAATATAAGAATTAAATACAGAGCTCGGCTTGCACCAGCCCTTGTTTTGGATATAATCACAGTCATAAGACTAAATTGGCAATGGTGTGGGTGGTTCTATTTTACGGGGGCCATAACGACATTACCGCCAGTTCTGTACATCTGGAATAGCTGATCTGCATTCCACGGGACGCGCTGACTTCAGCCGACGCGCAGCAGAAGTGCAGTATTTCCTGCTAACTTTGTAAATAACAAAGATTGCACATTGCCTAGGAGTGGGGAGCTTGGAAACTGCTTCTCCGTGGATGAGGTTGCCTACAGCGCTTTCTTCTCCTTCAGGGCCAAAGACTGCTGTGACTTGCACCGTGGTCGTGGTGGGCTGCACAGGGGACAGGATTGTCGCTGTGATGACAGGAACTCGTTGCTCTGGAAGGGTTTCCACAGAGCTGGCCGGCAGCGCCCAGCACGGCGCTCTGCGCCGCGTCCCGTGGCCGCGACATCCGCGCGGCGGCTCCCCCTCTGAGCAGCAGCCGGGCGGAAGGAGGACAGGGCCGCGATGGAGCAGCTCCCACACACAGCCCTTCCTTTCACTCCTCTGAGAACGAGCACTGCGATAACAAAACTCCATTTTTCAAACAAGGCCGTGTAATCCTCCATGAAAGCTTTCCAAGACTAAAAGCGCACTTAAGTAACATCCTCTATCCTGAGATTCTATCCCACATATCCCTACCGGAGAAAAGTCAGGTCAGCCAGGTACAAAACAAATACCAAGCACAACCAGGAGTTCACAAAAGTTCTGGGAGACCCAAGGCCAAAGCTAAGATCACCATTTCCTTTTTCCTAGGGTCTACGCACGTTGTGCTCCAGCCGCAGCTCCACAGAGGCTGTCGAGGTGGTGGCACTCGCTGACGTTCAATCAGCTGGATGTTCTGGACACTGCACAAAGATAACTCTAAATATCTGTGCATCGCCAAAGCAGCCTACGGGAGTCGGATACACAGCGTGAATCCACAGCGTTGTCCCCGAATCCAGGACAGCGCCCTACCTGCACTGACTATTTAGCAGAATCCCTGGGATGTCGGCTTGGAGGTGCTCGGAGACGCTGATGCGCCACGCTCGCTGATGGCGCGGAGGGATCGCAGGCCTCCCGCCACCCCGTGCTGACAGCCCCGGGAGGGACCCGGCAGGACCCGGCACGGCAGCACCGCGCTCCCAGCGAGGGCAGGCGGCCTGCAGAGGCAGCCGGCTCCCGCTGGCCACCCGCGGCAATCTGGTTGCCAGCTGCAAAATCCCCGCGGGCACTTGGAATTCAGGAGCTCTCCTGGAATGAACAGAGCTTCCACGGTCACTGAAGGGCAACACTGCTGGGCAAGGCTTACTTTTTAAAAGAGTTTAGGTTTCAAACTTCTATCTGAAAAAAAACTGAAAAAAAAAAAAACCAAAAGAAAAAAGCAAAACAGCCACCATTCCCCATGGCTTTTCTGAAACCCTTGCTTCAAGTTAGGTGGTGTTCACACCTTTGTGTCTGTTTTAGTGATGTTCATGCATCCAGGCTTTGCTGCCACAAGAGCCTTGTGTGCATTTGCACCAGGAAAGCAGCTGTGATAATGTCTATACTCATGACTGGTCTCCCCGTGCATCAGAGATGATACCACCACAGCTAAGTGCCACCCAAAGTCCTAAGATAAGTAAGCAGTGTGAATATTATCACCAGAAATCTGAAAAAAAAAAACATAAATGTTCATAAATGTTCATGAATGTCCAGCAACCAAGAGAACAGCTATTCCTTGCTCAGCTCTGAGAGTCCAGAGTGACGCTATCTGGAAGTGCTTCCATGGAGCAAGCTGCGTGTCAGGCACACAGAGATAAGACTCCTGGGCGATGCTTGGGGAGAGCGTGCGCATAGCTGTGGGGTTACACACGCTGCTGAAGATACACCAGCGGAGAGGCCTGCCAAGGCCAAAAGCCTCAGAATAAGCGAAAACAAACAAATGCTAAAACAAGCAAATGCCTCTCCTCTCCTCAGGTGGATTCCTTTTCAGGAAACGAACCACTCTACAAACAAAACACCACAATTATCGTAACAGCCAAAAATGTCTTCTGGGAGATAGAGAAAACAAGCAACTAGAACAAACTGGAATTAGGTTGGTTCCATCTTCTGTACCGGTAAGTAGTACTTAAAGACAGTTTTTAGGCCATTAAAACCTCATCAGGAGCCAACATGCCTTATCAACCATAATTAACATTTTAGTAGCTCAATTAAAAAGATCTCCTTGGCGAAGGAGGGTGCTTTCAAGCAGAAGGGAGAGGTTGCAGGAGGCATTTCAGCTCTCCCCTCCCCTTAGCACACAGGAGCACAGCAGTACCATTGGCTGTAGCCTGGAAGCTTTGGAGAATGAATTTATTTCTTAATTCTACCAAGCATCCAATGATGATATTTACATAGCCTTAACCAGGCAGCACATAAAACCTGACACCCTAATGTGGAACATAAAACGCCACAAAATATTAAAAAGGGAGTGCTCCACGAAGGCATAACGTCTGTCACGAAACTCCCAACCCAGCGTTGAGCCTTCGGGGCTTATTCTTAACTGAACAAGCAAAACTTTCCATTGGCTTCAGCTGTTCAAAGCCTTAGTGCAGAGAATCTGTTCCACCTCTGCCTTTTCTTGGAAAGTTAATCAGGAGGCCACATCTTCTGAGCTGCGGATCATATTCTCCCCCTGCATGTATTTGAAATGATTACATTTTGCCCTGTCACATGTCTTGGTTCCCGACAGTTTCTCAGACCGACTTCTTTTTTATACTCATCTGGACTTCTGGGAACTGCACCAGTCTTAACTAGTTTGCAATATACTGCTGCAAGCCCTTTATTAGAGGCACACATGGCCCCTGTTATGATGAAAAATGCTTCTTTTAAAATGTGCACGTATACTGCTCTATCATCACTCGATGATAGACCCCACAAATCTTCAGCTTTGCCCTTCTAGAGATTATGAAATAAGAGAAAAAAGACATTCTCCGCCAGCCAAGAAGGGAGCGATGGTGGGAAAAGGATTCAAGAAAAATATATCCACCGACAGATCTTTACAGAGGAACAATTCACAGGCATCTCTAGCTGGACATCCTTTTGATTTTTTTCTTCTTTCTTTTCTCTAGTTTTCGGGATATATTTCAAACTATAACGGCTGTATTTCGTTTTTTAGGTCTTGAAATGAGCAAAAATTCTCTTTCAGATGGGAAGTATTTGAACAGAACACAGCTCAAACAAATGGTCACCACGCCAAAGAGCCAGCAGAAGCAGTAAAAAGGACACCAGGAGACGGGCTGGGTCTTCAGATGTCACACGCCACTGTGCCACAATTACTCTGCTTTGCAGGTTAGCTCCCCTCCTCTACACTTCGTACCTCAAAATCAGCCCTGTCTCCTGACATCTCTTTTATCGACCCTCTTGTGTGATTCGGAGGCAACAACTCTTTCAAACCCATCCCTTCCTTCTTGAGCTTTCCCGTGGAAAACTGCCTAGCTCAGAGTCACTTTTAGCCCTTCCTTCTCCATTGCAAGGGGCCACCAAGCTTTTCGTGCTCTTTCCAGGCAGCTTCTTAGGGGAAGCTCTTACCACCTGGCATTACCGAGGCATCTCCGCTGATGAATGAAGGAGCACGAAGGGAGCAGAAGGGAGCTCCCAAGCACACGCGGAAAAGCATGCGAGTTGTTTGCTAGCCAGAGCGGTGCGGCAAAACACACTGGCAAGTCACAGCTAAAAGGATGAAAGTGGAAAGCTCACCTGCCTCCCTTTCTCCTTCACCATTATGCTCAACGCCACCCCGATTCCTCATTTTTCCCCTGTTGGATGCTCTGTCTATGACTGGAGAGGGAGCATGAGTTGACTGCTTGTGTTGACGTAGGTCCTACTCTACCCTACTGCAGTGCAAGTGAGAAATTCCCCCACAGCTCTTTTTGTTTTTAACCCTTTCCCAGCAGGAGGGCTACTCACATGGCCATGCTGATCCAGCTCGTTGTTCGTGAGCTTCACTTTCTCGAACGACACCATCTGCTTTAGCAATTGCTCTCCTGTAAACGGTGAGTCCGGGTGCACGTACAGCCTACAAAACACACAGCAAAGGCACGCTCGTAAAAATCTCAGCACTTGGCTCGCGTGTGGGCACCACCTCTGCAAGAAATTAAAAAGCCCACAGTATTTTGCTTTCAGGATATGCAATGGTTTCGTAGAAATGAATTTCCCGAAAGCTTAGTATAATGCAGTTCTGCTACAACCCACAGTCTCCCTAAACTAATGAAGGCCTGAAATATGACCATTAATGAGCACATAACTTGAGCACTTTCATTCACGGGGCTATAATGAAGAATTCTGTATCCGAGTGCTAGATTGCTCTCTAACCGTAGCTATTATTTTATCTAGTTATCTAGAATGGAGACATTAACTAACATTCACTGTTTTGCCTTTTCCCAAAAGAAAAATTGATCATGTCTTTCCCCACAGCTGTACTAACAAGCACTTAAAATAACAATGACTTCAGCTCCAAGAGAAAAACATGGTGTCATTAGAGAGATAATGGGGGAATGTAGATAAAAATGCATTTTTCTTTATACGCAACATTAAGCTGTGATAATGATTTTAACCTGCACTCGATCACACATTAGCTGCGGTGACGTGTGTTTACAAGAGGTTAAAGGCTGCAGTCCAGCACAGCGATTTGACATTAAAAAATTAATTGCAGCTATGTAATTAACAGTCCACAATCTGTGGAAAATTAAGCAGGAGAAAAGGAAGCACAGAAAACCTGTAGATATGTTATGATATACACATTATGACTAGACTGTTTACAAGTGCTGGGCTATTTAACAACAATGATTTTGCAGGAACGCTAAATTGCTGAAAATTATTTAACTCAAATGTTCCCCTGTGATATTGAATTAAAAGCTAATTTAGCTCTTGCGGGGTCAAACTGGAATTGTTCCCCTGCTGTCAGGGTTGATTATGGCTCACGGGGGCCTACTTCTCTCTCTTCAGATGATGAATGTTCGGCCTCACCGATAGATTAGTTGCATTAAGCGAATGGGATGGTACGGAGATGCAGGGTAAAAAGGGAAAGGTTTTTTTTCTCCTTTTAAATTGAAATTCAGTTAGAGTTAGGCAAAGGGAGAACTGAAATACCACTAAGTGACAGACTGTGTGGATCTCCTCACCAAGGAGTGTCTGTATTTCGGGCTTTTGGGAGCACAGCACTGTTGCTCAATGAGGAAAGGCCCGATCCTGGATTCTCTCTTTGCCTGCAAAATCCGCAGGAGCCCGCAAAATTTTTCCTTAAAATAACATGAAGCTTGGCTGGTGTAACTACGTCCACAGCAGGGATGCTGTGCCAGGATCCGGATCCGTACCACAGTAAAACATTCCTAGCATCTGCAGGACCTCGCCGCTCTTGCCCCTCCTGATTGTGCTGCAAGGCTTGCGAAAAACAATGATTTGTCTGAAAACCCAAGATGTAGAATCCTGTTATGTCAGAATTATTTTACCTTTTATGAAAACTGATTTCTTTGTCTTCCCTTAGGAAACTACAAAAATCTGAATCTCTAAAGGATCAAGTCACAAAGGCAAAACAAAAGGAATCTTAAAGGTATCGCTTCCAACCTCCACAATTTTTCAGACAGTCTTGTCTTGTCTTTTTTTTTTTGAATCCCTGATTCCCAATTCTGAATGGCTGGGAAGCTAACAGTGTTTACTGTGCTCACAGTGTCAGGCTTAACAAGGTTTGGCTAACTGGGACCAAAAAGCCAAACTATTTCAAATATGTGCTTGGGGAGCGGGCAAAGATCTTCATGTGCTTAAAAGCTGAGCACGATTGTTTTACCCCGTACACAGTTAATGTCTGACACGGCCGTGAAGCTGTGGATCACCTGGGTGCTAGCAGAGAGCTAGCGGCAAAGTCGCTGAAGGGCCGGTACTTGAATATTGGTTATTTAAATGCATTAATGCACCTTGTTTTCTTTACTGCATTCCTACTTGCCTTCAGTGCCACCTGCACACGTGGCTTGCACGTGTTTGCACTATACATACACTTCCCCTATGGCCCGCTCTTGTACAGCCCGGGAAGGAGGATCAAGGAAACGTGGTCTGGAGCAGAGGGAGTCCGTGAGACCAAGGGTGCATGAGGAAAGGGATTAGAGGACTAAACACACACATTCCTCCGGAGCACACGCAGCTCCTGCTGCCGCCGAAGGGAGAGCCCACATGGGAGAGCTTGTGCCCTTGGATTCACTTTAGGAGCCTTATTTGGACCTAAGTTTGCTCCAAGGTATTTAATGTTTCATGAGATATCCGTGATTTGCATACTGCTTCCTCCTTGTGCACTGTGGAATGCTCTGCCCTTCTCCTTGTATCTGGCTTACAGTTGGAGCGGTCGCACAAGCTCTCTGTGAGTGCAACTTTTAATTACCCTAATGTCACAAATGGGTGATTTGCAAAATATAACAACATCTTTTTCTAGAAGTTTTCTTCCTAGAGTTTTCTGTAAGTGTGTAAATACTACAACTTCATTAAACAAATGATTATGGGCAGGCCAATGTTGCCAAAAAAAAAAGGAAGAAAAAAGAGCAAAAAATAACCTCTTTATGAAAAAGAAGATAGAAAAGGAAGACACTAAAGGTACATGCTGAAACTTATTAAGCTGATATTTCTTTCAAATAGTCTTTGTAGCTTGGAAGAACAAAGAAGAATAGAATAGGAATTCTACCCCCAAACAGTCTTTCAGAAGACTTACAAAAGACTTTCTGAAAAGTACTTTTATTCAAAAGTCGGTGGCAAAAATGAAGTTGTCTTAAATGTTGACAGCAGGAAGAGCGGGAAAAAAATGGTTCTTGTAGCAAGTTCCCCGAAGACTAATCTTTCAAACAGGATCCACAACACACACTAAACTCTGAGAAAAGTTGTTTCTGTTTAAGATTTAGTTTTAGAGCAAAAGGAGCAAAAAATCTTATGGATTTGATTCAAAGCCTTGCACCCCTGCATAATGTGACTTGGGCACAGTTCCCCGATGCTGTTAAGACTCCCCGGGTGAACACAGCAATGGGTAAGGGACCAAACCGGTCAGTGGGAGAGCACTAACTTCACTGGCGGCTTCTGTTTCTGGAGCAGGACCATTTTAAGGCGTTGGGACTGCTTCTTTTAATGTGTTGAGGCTTCCCATCTCGAAAGATGCCTTCATGCTCCAGAAACAGCAAGAGTGAGGCCAGCACGCACCAGCCTTTCTGCATCCAATCGGACTTTTAAAAGCAAAAAGTGCATGAACATATGTGCAAGTACCATTTATAGAAATGAAAAGTAATCTGTGCCCATGTTATTATCAGTTCTGCTTTGTCTAAACATCCTGAAAATGAAACAGGATATGCACCATATGTATACATTAGCACACGGGGGCACTGACCCGATGGAGACCTCCAAGGGCTACCAAAATGATAATAGTAACGGCAATAAGGTTTGACCTCATCCCTATAAAAGTTGGTAAGGAATTTGCTAATTACTTCGAGGATCAGCCTCCTATCTCAGTCTCATGAGAACTTCTTCACTGAATTACTCTGTGCTGGATAGTGTAGGGTCTAGCCAAAGGTACCCCCAAAAAGCCAGGGACTTTAATAGACAAAGAAGAAGGGGAGAACCCTGCCCTGAGACTATTTTTGTCCTTCCTTCCTTAATTTTTTTGTTTGACTCTGACTCCTTTGGGAACAAAAGTCGTCTTTTTCCTTGGGGTTTGAGCAGTGCCTATTACAATACTTCAAATGAAGCCCTTAGCTGTTAACCACATTACAAGAAGGAGTTTTTGGCCCCGAAAACAAAGCCAGCCTAACTCCTAGGTTGCCGTCTTTAATAATAGCTTCCACGCATGCACTTTTTCTTTACTTCCCTGAGCTGCCTTCCAGAGATCCGGAGTCAGCAAGATTTCAGCCGGACTATTTATATAAGAAAATTGTTCGGGATTCGGTCCCGCACCCACACCTAAAAATGTGTTTCCACTTCTTCCGCTTTAATTTGAATTCCCGCCCTGCACCACCCGCGACCGTAACCCCGGGCCGGGACACCTGGAGGGGACCCGCGTCACGAAGGCTCCTCGCAGAGCCAGGACCCGCGCTGCGGCCCTGTCCCCAGCTCTGACTCAGCAAAGCTGCTACGCACGGGCTTCGCTGGCCTCGGGGACCTAAGGACACGCTCAAGTGCCCTGCTAAATACTGAATACAGTGATGCATAGGTCACCGCAGAAGTGCTTTCCTATAAGGCCTAGGACCCTAGCCTGTTTCCAGAAGGAGCCAGACATCAATTACAGCAATGGAAGGATTTTAGAAATTAGCTTTCTATAGCGTTTTGTTGTGTTACTTGATTTTTCTTCCCCTAAGGTATCAAAAAAAAAAAAAAAAAAAAAATGCTATGCTAACTTCAAAAAAGAAAAAAAAATCTCCATTGAGGATGTACGAATACTTCTTACGTGGCCATCAAAGAATATAACCAAAAGCAAGAATGAAATTATTATCTCGTAAACAATACGTATACTATCAAGAAATAATATAATTATTTCAAGCATAAACAACATTGTACTCTAGCATAATATTTCTACCTGGACTTGCCTGGTAGTGCTTGGATTGCTTTAAATTATAATGTTGAATTGGGGGGGGACAGGAACCAAGAGACAAATCAAAGACTTAAAAAAGTTTCTTATCTGAATTGCGGCAAATATTCTTTATATATAAAAATAATCTAAATAAAAATATGTTATAATATTAACAACATAAATGAAGGCATTAAGGCAATCTTCACAGCTTTGGTACCTTTCCTATAAATTAAACTTCACACAGAGACTTAAGGTCTGATTCTGCCTTAGAGAAATTAGTCAGAGTTTTGAGATCAACTTTTTCCGGCAAGGTCTCAGGCTCTCACATCACTGTTTGCAAACAGCAGAGAAAGGTTAAGAGGCTTTTTCTGAAGGGACAAACACACACAGAAAACAGCTGTAAAATCTACTGACCTTGCAGGGAGCGGAGGGTCAGCTTTTCCAGCCACTAGCCAGGAAGACCTGTGGTAGGCGTATCTGTATCTTTTATTGTCCACAGGAACTATATCCATTAACACAATGTACTTGGCTTCGGGATCCACTCCCGAAAAGGAAACCCTGATCGTAGGGAACATTCTCCTGAAATAAACCAGAAAATAAACCCACAGATGGAGAGCAGAAATAAAAGCTTCTGAAAAGTTACGGCAAAATAAGAATTGCATATAAAACTCCTGAAAAAAAATGGAAATATCAATTGCTTCTATTTCAGCAAGATAGAAATTAAATATCACATATTTCTATAGTGTATATAGAAACAACAGTGAGAAATTGGAATAATTCTTTGAAAAAAAAAGGACATAACAGTGAAAAAGTAAAAGAGAAAAATGCATTTTTGGCTCGCACTTAACATGCACAAACAATGATTTCAGAAAATAGTCGTATCAAAGGCACATAAGTTCTTACTAGCATTTATTTTTGTAGGAACAGCGAAATACTGCAAGCATTATTGTCATTAGCAGTCCCACAGACTGCACACGCACCTTGTTTTAGCCTGCTCACAATTGTGGCAAGAAGTATCTGTCACAAGGAAGCTTCCTTTGCTTCACTTGAATTTCGACAAAACAAAAATAATAAAATACAACGTTTTCAGTGCTCTAGAAACGAAGTAAAGCAACTTGAAAAGAAAAAAAAAAAAGAGCTTAACGTTGCAGATTTTACACGTATTTTTAAACACGCACGGGTCTATTTGGCTAGTTATAAAAATCAGCAGGGAGCTACGTTAATAACCAGTAACTTCGGGGGTTACAAAAACCGACGCGGGGCTCCTACAGACTGCGTTTTGCTGACCCAGACCCGAGCTCAGCGGTCTGGGACGGCTGGAAACCCTGCGGGTGTTTTGCACCGCACGCGGGAGGTGAACAGGGCAGAGGAGACCCTCACCCGGCGGGAAGGCAACCGAACAGAACAGAATCCCTGCCCCGCGCCCCTGCCTGTGTCGGGGCCACCCCCACATGAAGGCGTTTTGGGGTGTTCGGAAGGTTTCTCGTTTGTGTTTTCACCGCCCGCAGCCGCACTCACCTCCCCGACTTGGTGATGATCATCTCGGTGCCCAGCTCGTGGAACTTGTCCCAGAGCTCCTTGGTCTCCAGGCTGCAGGAGATCTTGGCCATCTCCTCGCTCGGGATGCCGGGGGTGGTGGGGATGAGCGGCTCGGTGCAGAGCGACGCGGCGCTCGCGCCGAAGTCGCCGTGCGCCTCCAGGCTCGGCAGGTCGCTCAGGGGCTGCGCGCACGAGGACTTCTCCACGAATTGCTCTGCGGGGAGACGAGAGAGAGCGGAAATTCAGCCGGGACGGGATGGAAGGCGACGGCAAACCCGCTCCGAGGGGAAAGCCGCTCAGCCTTCGCCCCAGCCTCTTTCTGCAGGCGCCAGCTCATGATTTGGGGTGAGAACGACGCTTTTCGGGCAAAAACAGGGTGCCAGGCTCCCCGCGAGGCCCCGACGTGCCGGGGGCTGCTCCTTCGGCGGAGCAAACCAGCAATAAAGCAAAACTAACAAGCAGAAAGTCGCTAATTCTCAGGGAAACGGGAGCGCTTGGCCGAGGGGGCGGCCGCCGGGGCCGGGGCGCGTTTCGGGGCCGGGAAGGAGCAACGGGAGCGGCGGCGAG
>JAWLRI010000262.1:4102340-4153479 GCA_034781795.1 Crypturellus tataupa
GGCCCGAGGCGGGAAGATGGCGGCGCCCCCGGGGGCAGCTTCCCCCAGCCCCGCGGGGGGCAGCGCCCCGAGAGGTGTCCGAGGAGATGGCGGCGCCCCCCGGGGGCAGCTGCCCCCTGCCCAGCGGGCAAGGAGGCTCCCACATCCCGAGGGGATGGCGGCGGCGGCCCCGGGGGCAGCTTCACTCAGCCCCAGGGGTGGGAGCGCCCCAAGAGGTGCCCGAAAACATGGCGGCGCCCCCCAACAGGAGGTACCGGAGAAGATGGCGGCGCCGCTGGGGCAGCCTCCTTCAGGCCAGCGTGGTGCCCCCTCCCTGGCCTGGCCCTGAGCTCGCCCAGCCCTGCAGGGGCCTGCGCTGCGCAACGGCAAGAGACACCCCAGACACCAGCCGGAATAGGGACAGTGCTGTCCAAAACGCAGCGCCGGCAGCCGAGCTGCCTACCGGCCTCACCCGGGTGTCCTCAGCCCCATCGCAGCGCTTCCCGCAGCCCGGTGCCCGCCTTGTGCCATCAGGGCTGCCCCAGCGAGGGGACCGTGACAGACAGGGGAGAGGTCGCCAGCCTCGGCGGCCTCCTTAGCTGCCCTGCCTTGGAGGTGCCAGCAGGGAGGTCTCACCCCATGCTCGTCCTCGCAGCGCGGTCGTACGTTCGCGCTCGGAAACCGCCCTCGCGTCACGCTTACACAGGAGAGCTGATGGACTGCTTTCTCGATTAAGAAAGTTTGCGTTTTGCTCGGATTCCAAAGTGAACCTTAATTGCGAAAAAAAGCAAACAAACCCTCTCCACCAGCAGCCCATGCACTTGCAGTGACAAAGCGCTTGCTTTGATTCCCATCGCTCACCTTCGTCAGCGGTGCTAATTAAAAGCACACGCGCTTTAACACTCTATTTTCGTATATCCCTTTCGGCCGTGCTCTGCGCTACGTTTCAGACAAGGGCTTCAGAGCCCTTGCACCTGTTTTTTTCAGGTTGCCTCGTTGACAGGATTTATGGGTCGAATTAACCGGCCGAACTAAGCAGACGGGCTGGCGTTTGGGTGGAATGTGATCGTTTCTGAAAAGGTTCTTGGCGGGTCTTGCGAAAAAGGTCTGAGGATACAAACTCTCCTGTTCGCAGACTTATCTGCTATAGAGGAGAGGCTTGCAAAATGACCTGCTTGCGTGATTTCTTTGTGCAAAAAACACACCAGAATCTTCTTCTAAACTTCATAAAATAATCATAAAATATGACTTTCTTACTTAATGGAGGAGAGCATTATTTATCATGACAAGTATATGTGTTTATGTATACATATAAATACACAGACATCCGTAGCACCGTAAATTTAAACTTCCTTAATAAGATTTTATTAGTTACTTCCTGTGAATCAATACGAGCAACCCTCGGTTTGCCACAGTGCAAAACCGTAAACCGGCACCACTGCTTTGGAGCAAGGTTTTAGCCAGAAACAAGACTTATCTATATCACTGCTCGCGCTGAAGATGTACAAATGTAAGTCAATGATATGAAAGTTCAGCATTGCAAAATCTTATCTAGTTCGTGACTTCTGAAGGCTCCCTAAAGTCACTGTATCCTGGCTGGCACATGCACGTGCATCCCTCTACTTGTCTGCTCTAGAGACAAGGCTGACTGAATTCATTCTTGATTTTTAACCTGAAGATGGAGAAGTGATTCCCAGCAAATTATAAGGGTTCCCTCTTTTGAATTTGAAGAGGTATTTTGCTTATAAATTAAAAACTTGTATATATATATATTTAAACTTTAAAGATATCTTAATACACCACTACTTAAAATATTTAGAAGAATAAATTCAATGAAATAAAATTGTTCCAAGGTGTACTTTTTAATTTTAAAAAAATTAGATATTGCACACACCTGGCAATATTAGGATGATCAGATGCACATGAAGAGAATGGACAAGTTCTTTCTCTTGACTTCAGCAGGCCTCCAATCGGTAGGAAAATTTCAGAGTTGCCCGTAACGGCAGGATGAAAATAGGAATAGCGGGAAGTGTAGGGAAGAACAGAAACCTCAAGAACTTAAAAAAAAAAAAAAAGCTGTTTTTTGGCAAATGCTAAGATTTTTTCTTTCCTTTTCTCTCTTATTTTCCCCCCTTTATTTTTTTAAGAGCAGTGTGTCTAGTTTTAGATCCTCAGCTTGAGTATCTCGCATGTAACTTACTACATCCAGATTTATAGTTCCTTAACCCTTCTTTTGTTGTGTCCCAAGCTTTGTCCTAAAATATCGTAAGGAAAGAACCTAAAATTAGAGAGTGCCTTTGAAACTGCTGACGTCTGCATATTTTCTCCTTGTGAATATACAGCAGCAGGAATACGCCCAAACACAACGAGTTTTGCTTTGAGGCCTGGCGGTAGAGAGAACTTTAAGAAGACTATCAGTTCTTTTCCAAAAAAACTTCACCAGCGTATTCTTTTCATTTTTAGCTCGGTAATGCATGTACATCCAAGGTTGCAAATCTCTCCTCGCAGAAGTAGAGAAAATGGTAGTTCGCGAACAAACGAAGGAACAAGGGGGAAAAAAAAGAAAGACTGAAGGTGGAGGTGGAACAAAGAAGATTTCATTTCTGGCCTGGTGAACTCGGAGAAGCAGCGTAGCGCTCTACAACTCTCCCAGATCACACGGCGCAGCCTGTACCAAGGGATGTTGTGCGTCCTGGGAGCAGCACTGCTGTCACCAAGGAGCTGCCCTCACAGCCCTCTGTCTGCAGCATCACAGCACCCGGGACAAACCCTGCCCTGCGCACGGAGGGCTGCGCTGCTGGACCGGCCAGACGCGGCAGAGAGGGGCGCCAGGTATTCCTGGCATATTTCCACTCCATAAGGATGTAGGGAGAAGCATTCCCACACCAGGGCATGGCGAAAGGCACCACTTTTTGCTTATTTTAACAGTATGGGGAACAGGATTGGGGCGTTCTGGCATGAAAAGGATTTTTTTTTTTAAGCATGCAGTGCTAAGGGCTGCAATTTCGAAAGTATTCAGGATTAGGCTTGGAAAACATATTTTACTACCCATAACATACTGCTGATTTATCTGGCAAAGGCTAAAGTTGTAGAAGGAAACTAGGCTTATTTGAAACAACTTGGTCATAAATAATGTTGAGGTCAAGAAATTCACAAGTTTGTGTAATTCTCAGTATAAGCTTTGCTGGAAGATTGGCACCAAAACAGTTTTTATTTCACTGGTGTGAAGACAACTGTACAAGCTATGCACTTCCTGCCTTGTCCACACAGGTTTTCAGAACAATCAGGCTTGGTTCCATTATTTATATCAAAGCAATGAAACCAATCAACCTGAAATTCGTGCCATAAAACATTTCTAAAAGCGAGGTGGGTTGCCATCAACTTCCAGAGTACCTGAGGTGAAAGCCTGGCCCCCTTAAAGGGGAGAGCGAAATTCCCAGCAGCTCAATTGGCTCTACGTTTTCTGCAGCTGCAGAAATATCAACCCTAAAGAGAGGACACACAAAACAGGGAAGGATGGAAGGCTGCCTATCCTATCACTTAAGGGCACATACTAAAACCTGTTTCATCGGGAAGCCAGTCTGGACCTCCGGATCCACTTGGTCCTCTCTCACCATGGCAGGTTGCACCTCACGCATCCCCTGTGCCATGGACCTCGTGCCCCTGTGCAGAGTATTGCTGCTCTCGCCCTCATGATGAGTGATCTTGTGACCAGCTGTATTTAATACACGTACTCCTGCCCTGCAGACTCTGCCGTGGCTCTGTATTATTTTTCTTGTTATATTTATTTTATGTGGATCAGAGAGGAATGTGGATCAGTTCCTCAATTCAACTTTATGAAATTTGTCAGGGTAAACAAATTTATGTAGTTTTCAGAACATGTTGACTGTGTATTTGTGGTCCATGTTAAAGCTTTTAGCTGTAATGGTTATGATAATATACCAATACAAATCAATTAGACTTCTGGATAACATAGAAACTAACACAACATTTTTGCCAGGACAGAAAGGAGATTGTAATGGTTTGTATCTGATATAAACAAATGTGTATTTTCTGTTAATGCAGAATACTTACAGTCTTGCAGTACATGAATCTGCTAGTTTGAAATATCACTAGAATGAATAAGGATGTTAACATCAAGCCTACTTGCAGGATACAAAGTTAGGCTGAATTTTTCAAGACACTCAAAAAGTCACATTCAACAAAATTGTGCCTGGTGTTACTATAAACCAAGAATGAGGTGAATGTATCTCAACAGACAAATATCTTTGTGTATATGTTGAGTACATAACCGATAAATATAAGTAAAGTTTATATATGTAGAAACTGGATATTTTAGGGATAAAAACAATCGGAAGTATAAAGGGGTGAAAACATATCCTTTCCACCAAAAGGAGATTGTTTAACACCTATCACAAATCTTACTATTTCCATTGCAGAGAAATTATGATCACTAGTCTTTTATCTTAGTGATTCTTTGTTAGACGAGGGATGAGCTACATTCACAATCCAATGTTATTTTTTTGGCTTCACATTAAGAAGATAAATGGAAAGCTGTTTAAAAACTGCAAATCCGAAGGAATTCCTATTGTGCAAGACCACTATCTGGTAACAAACTGGCAGTGCAGTGCAGTGCAACTGGCCTTAGACTCCTCCTCCTGCCCTCAACTAGATTACAATGTCTTGGGAGCAGAAACTGTGAGGTTTTTTTGTTTGTTTGTTTTTTATCCCCATCCCTTCACGAAATCTTTATTTGATGGAAGGATTGATGAAAATCATCATGAAGCCCTATACTACAATTCTAGTTGTCTGCGAAATCAAAGCAAAATATGATTCGTCAAATAGTATATCTACTTACTTAAATGAAATGCTTGCTGATAGTAACGGAAAGTGTAAGAAACTTACTTAGAAACTGTTTTAATAGAGAATTTTTACTGTTAATACAAGGAATGCTATGAGAGCTGGTGCTTTGTAAAACAAAGCTCATCTCAGAGGTTTGAAACACTTGGACATAAGTGATCCTATGGAAGATGATCTTGACCCTTATATAGTGCACAAAATGCTAAAAAATATACAACATGATTAGCGTGTGTAGCCTAAAAAGGCCTAGAATGAACGACACCTGAAAAGTTCCTTTTGTCCTACCAGAATATATCATGTGGATTTACTAAGCAGATAGTAAGGCACTGTAAAAGCCAGATAACAGTTTAAAGTAGGATGTAGGAGTAAGTAAAGGAGGGAGGGAATGCCTGAACACAACTTAGTGAGCACATTGAATTAGATATTTTATACCAAAAAGGGAAAATCACAGTTAATTCTGGCAAAACAAATAGGTGTATATGACACTTCACTTGGTAATGGGGAAAAAATGAGACCAAAAGATTGAGAAAGAGAAGATTTGGTGTAGCCTCAAGGACAGAGGGTTACTTTTCCAGGTTCTACTTGTTAGAGGTACAAAGTGTCTTAAGTGACTAAACCTTTACAGCTATAATGATAATTTTGTACCTCAGCTGATGCTTCCACCCTCCCCTAGAAATGCTACATTTGCTCCTAGTTGTATATGGTAGTAACTAGAGCATGCAAAGGATTTATTAGTCCTAGGTTGCAGACCTAGTAGCCAAGTGTTGCACTCCCATGTTTCGCTTTGACTGTTGATAAAAACAGACTTAATGACACCAACTTGCTGTATAATGGGTCTTGGGGTTTGCTGATTAAAAGCACTGTACAGAGAGCTTGAGTTAGCACTGCTGATAGAACAGGAGGTTTGGAAGGTAACTTGATTTGCAAACTCTGTTTCAGCTTTGACAAAGAAGATAGATTTTATTCTTAAATCTGGTGTTGCTCCTCACTAAGAGCTGAGGACACTAGGACATTCAATTAGGTCGGATTTAAGGGAGCTTTTTAAGTATTTCTGTTATCAGAGCAACCAATGTTTGAACTCTTTCTTAAGTTGAGTTTCAAAGGATTCTGAGCCTTCTGCATTGATGTGTTTTTAAGGCTTGGGAAGTGCAGTTATATGTTTAACATGGACTCATGTTTTCAACAAAAGAAAGACCATCTGAAATCTGTCACTTAATATTTGCAAGCTCCTTGGCATCCTTTTCTTTAGTTTGACAAGGGAGATTATGCCCACAAATAAACATTCTCAATAGTATATTTGGGCTCTTACTACTTGGCATCTGTCAAACAACTTGCCATTAGCTCTCTAAAATTGACAGTTTCAGTAGATTTCCACTAACCGTTGAAAAATAGTTTTTTTGACCTCTTCTCTATTGATGATTCAGACACCAGCTGAGGCAGCTATCCAGTTCATAGTATGATATAAGAGAAGAGGAATTAACTAAACAACAATTGAATTTGAAAATGTCTTTAGAGAAGCCACTGACTGCTACAGGAAAGGGAGTATTACTTAGGTCTGCCGTCACTAAAATGGATGACATGCGCTAATCTACAGTGACTTATTCCTCTCCAATGTGTAACCCAACCACTGGAAGACTGAATAGGTACAGACTACAGGCACAATAGAATGGTTACCATTATTTTGCTGATATTCTCCTCTAAAAACATGCATACAGTTCTGAGTAACGTGTGACCATAGTATTTCTAGTTCGTCATTCATGTTCTTTTGCCTGCAAATGTATGTTTATTACAGGGTGATAAAGGAGCAGTGTCTCATTGAAAATAGTGTAGATGGCTGTGAAAAGGGCTAGAAAAGCAGACACTGTGCAGAGTATCATTTCTTGCATAATGTCATTGGCTTAACCTGTTATTTTTAGGCTGGCAGAACTGTATTGGGTGCAGTTCTGGGCTCCCCAGTACAGGAGAGACATGGAGCTTCTAGAGAGGGTCCAGTGTAGAGCCACGAAGATGATGAAGGGACTGGAGCATCTATCGTATGAGGAAAGAGTAAGCAAGCTGGGCCTGTTTAGTCTGGAGAAGAGAAGACTGAGAGGAGACTTGATCAACACGTTCAAGAACCTGAGGGGAGAATGTAAAGAGGATGGGGCCAAACCTTCTTGGTGATGGTCAGTGACAGGACAAGGGGTAATGGGTATAAGTTGAAACACAGACAGTTCCATTTCCATGTAAGGAAGAACTTCTTTCTTGTAGGGGTGCCAGAGCCCTGGCACAAGCTGCTCAGAGAGGCTGTGGAGTCTCCTCTGGAGATCTTCAAGACCCACCTGGATGCCACCCTGTGCCCCATGCTCTGGGTGTCCCTGCTGGAGCAGGGGGTTGGACTTCATGATCTCCATGATTCTTTGTGTGTGTTCCTAAGGCTGCTGAGGCAAGAGAAACAAGTGTCATGGGAATGAGAGGTCTTTGAAGGAAAACTGAGATCCAAGAGTTTACTTTTGGTTGTGCCCGAAGTATAAATGAGAATTGCATGGACTATGAGGGTAGAGAAGGGAGGTTACACGCAGAAAAAGAAAGGACGGGTTAGTTCTTTTTACTCAAGTATTGCTTATGCCATATCAGTGCTATCTCATGGCCATCAGTGGAAGTCTTCAGTCCTCAACATGTGTAAATGGCTTTGCTTTTATTAAAAAAAAAATATAAAATGAGAACCAATATCTACCTACTGTGAAATACCAGATCTCTTTGAGAGCACACGAGCTTTGAGGGAAAGCTTAAGCATCCTTATCTCAATCACAAGACCAGAGCAGTTAATAAGCAGTGGCCATCCTGCAATATTCTTCCTGGGGTATGTCTCTGCTTTATATTCTTAACCAATTGTTTAGCTATAGCTTTTCTAAACACTCAGGTTAGTGGCGAACATTGTTCAAACATCCATAGGAAACATATGTGATCTAGCAAAAGAGAAGGTCATGTCAGTAGTTAACTGTATTTCTGAATTAACTTCCTGGTATCTTAACAAAACCCGTCCCGAGAAGTGGAAAGAATCATAAAAAACTATTTTTCAGTCAAACTGGGAATGTATTACACTAATAAAGAAAATGTGGCTGAATTATGGATATTTTGTTGACTCACATGACTGACACCAGAAGCTGGGCTTAGTCATTAGTCTGTACCTAGGTTCTTGCACCATGCCCACTGCTTTTATCACAGTCTGCTTATTAACAGGTAGTGGGGAAATGAAAGTCACATATTATTGTCTGGCTCTTGTACAGACGAGACAGGCCCGACCAGAGCACTCGCACTTTGAATCTTGCAGGGCGGAAGGGGCATGAGAGACATAACAGAACTGATGAAACTTGAGGACACCGATGCAGGCTTTTCCTGTGAAAGGAAAGACTTCAGAGATGGCTCTGCATATGGGACCCAGGTTTTACAAAAGCTGAGTTCCCTTTTTTTTTTTTTTTTTTTTTTAAAGGAGACAGAAACCAGATTTACTCTCTGTTCAGCAGACTTTAATATTAACTTTCCACACTGATAGCAAATAACTTTAGACATATCTAGGTGTGGTCCTGTTTGAAGACTTATGGGAAGTCTCACAACAGTCCTGTTTAGTCTTCCAAATACCAGGGACTGCAAGAGGTTTAAACTGCTGTATACGAGTTTGCACCTGTAGCCCAGACAAAGCTAATTTTCCTCCTTCTGGTATCACTTGAGTTTACTTTTTTGCCTTTTTATTTTTTTAACTCTCCTCCTTCCCCTCCTTCTTTTTAAACACAGTTTATGACAAATGAAACAATCACATAAACCCATGAAATCAAAGCAAGGAAAAGAATGTCAGATCTCGCAAAACTCCCGTGCTGGGAAACTAGACTCTCTTCATGGACTTGCGGTACAAGCCTCACAATATGCTGAGCTTACTGAGCACCAAACCATCCCTCTGCAGCACAGAGGTGCATGCAGTATGGGCAAATACAGGTACAATGCCTCGCGAGCATGTGCAAAGTACTTTTCTCCTCAATACAGGTAGCAGAACTTCAGGAGGCTTATCATAAGCTTATTTCTTACGACAATTTTCTCGGTTGATAATTCATTAAGTCATTCACCGACTGTTGTAATCCTTCCCTCAATGGAGGCATGAAGAGAGTCTCTGCCTCCTAATATTAAACTGCCTGGATCCATGAAGCACGTACGCATTTAGTACCTTTGACATCCCATCTCTGTTTTCACATCTCACTGAAATTAGCTGAGGACTTCACAGGTTTGGGGGATGGGATGGATGGATGGACAGGCACAGAATTGCTTCAGTTTTCTCTCTTTAAGAAATAGGTTAAAAAAAAAAAAAACGCCCAAACCATATTGCCCTCATGATAATATCACGAGAACAAAGCATATCTGCTTTGCGTTACACAACCAAAAACATAGTACAGTGCTTGGGAGTCAGAAACTCTGTGAGACACTTTAAAATGCCTTGCAATTGGCCCAGGTGTTCTCTGTTAAAAATGAAGATCTCACAGGTAGCTCCCCAAATAAAGGGACACTGAGAATAAACTGGCTAGCATCATTGTCAGCTAGAAATTAGAAGAATCAAAAAGCAAGAGACCCTCTCAGGCCAAATGAAGAAGCTCTGACATCTACTTCCCCCCTGTCTCATTGCCTATGATTTTGGAGAGGGAGGAAAAAAAACACAAAACCAAACAGCATTAATAAGGTAAGAGCACTGTTCTCCAGGAACTTCCTCTACTTTTTGCAGCTTGACCACCACCTGATTTAAGAATAAATACTGTAGAAGTGGGAATGTTTTGCTCTTGGCAGCAGTGAAGAAAACGGTATAACTTATCTAGTATGTCAGCAGATTGTTAGCAGCAGACACGACCCTAGTTGGGTGGGTACTGCCTCTGTGCAGAAGTATAATGGCAGAGAGAGGAGCGTAATGAGAAGCAGGCTGAGCTGCAGCACGGTTCACGTGGAGAAGGGCTTTCTTTGCAATCACTGCCATATCTCAAGGAAGCAGAGTCTTCTGTGGGTCAGGAGTATGGCAGGAATCACTAGTGTTCCCTCAGAGGGACAGTGCCGAAATAGCCAGTAGACCCAGACCAGGGCTGCAAGGACTGAAAATACATGTTTACACCATCTGAAACCTTGTTAGTCAGCACTGCATCTGTGAACGACAGGAACTCGACTTGCCCTGTCTTCGTATGGAGCTATAGAGCATTTGAATGCACTGGCCCTTTTTCTACTCATGGAAGTCCTCAGAGCTTTGCTAAGCAGCAAACACTCCAACACAGTAGGCAGATAAAGCAGGGCAGAAAAAGCAAACCCGCCTTAATTAAACTACTGCATGCAGATTTGGGGGGACTGAAGAAGAGCGAGTAGAAACAGCTACCAGTTTGTCATTATATGACATGCATCTATGACCAGTAACACATTGCTGGCCAACCATTCTCCCTCCCGCTCCCAGACACATACACCTCTCCACATCTTGTCCACGGCTAGAGTGAAAGGTTTTTGCATCATGGTCATTTCCCCACATTTGTACTCTAATGACACAGCACTCCCTTGACTTTGATAACGTTCAATAGTGCTGGTAGTAGTCTGGTTCCCAAAGGTGTGCACTGACTTACACTCTTAAAACACCACCAAGGTATAAAACAGCAGGGATACAAGTAGATTGTGCTGCTGTTTTTTTTTTTTTTTTTAACTACATTTTAATCAGCACATCTTCGGATAGCTCAGGAAGCCAACATAGTTCATTGGGCCAATAGTAAAACTTGAGGACAACACACAAACAGTTCTTGTTTTAATGACTAATGAAAATTCCCTGAGATGCTACTTGTATTAGCCAGATCACTCCACTAAACTCTGCTGGAGTCAAACATAAGATTTGTGGCTGAGCAATAGTATTGGACAAGTGTTTCTATAGCAATGAATATATCAGCACAAACTTCAAATGTTACTATTCTATCATCTAGAAAACAGGATGCCAGAGCAGGAAGCAAGAGGCCCAAGGAGTCCACGAGGGAGGGAATTTGGGTTTCCCAGTATCATCAAACAACAGAGAAATTCAGCTGAGCTTAGATGGTAACCACATAGATGGTTACTGGAAATCTCCAGAATATTGTAGTTGTTGATTCTCTTCTTTCTGGGAAGCTAGAGAGATATCTGTGGTGAACCATTTTGCTTGCATGGTTTTTGTTTGTTTGTAAAAACTGTGCCATGCTCTGCAAGTAGCAGCAAGAATGAGCAGGTAAGGCCGGCCGTCTTGGAGAACGTGCCATCTCAAGGCACGACAACACAAGGCGACTCCTGCTACACACGCATTTTATCCCTCTTCAGGCAGAGTGTGCCAGCCAGTGTTGTTTAAAATACAAGCTTTCAAAAGCACCCAACATCTGATTTCATTTAATTAATACACGGAGGATCTGCCCGAAGGAAGAAGAATGAGACAACTCGGAGAGCTGCAGCTCCACTGGTGAGCAGGTGGCCTTGCATCTGTGGCACTCCGTACATCAGAGCAACGATTCTTTTTTTCCTCCCTCTTTCTGCCATATGAGCAACAGAGAGCTCAGCTGTACGCTCTCAAGTCTCGGGCATTTGTGCTGAGGTGGAACTAGGTCTGGGGGAAATAGCAAAAACACATCCTTTATAAGGAATACAGAAATAGAATAACAGCTCTCCTCGTGACCATGTGCTTAACTCAAGCCACAGTTCATCAAATCACTTGTCAGTCCTTCTTCATTAATAGGAATAGCAACAAATAAAAAGGTCTTTTATAGCACTTTTCAATGGTATAACTGAAACACTTTGCAAAAAAAAAAAAAAAAAAAAGTCATATTCATTACAGGTAGGAGAGGAAGAGTACTGCAAAATTACTGGTCTTCTAGAAGCCTTGTGCTCTAGAAGGTGAATGCCACAGTAGGAGAAGCACTCAAGACTCGCAAGGCTCAGCCCAGTGTTACATCGGTCAGGAAATGTCACTTCTCCATATATCACCAACGGAGCTACCTGAATGCAGATGCTTGGACTGGTATGGACATTCTCCAGACGTGCCAGGAATCCCCTTCTAAAGAGGCAACTCGATCCATCTCCTGTTGAGTAAACAGCACGGGATGCTTCTGGGAAACAAAGCCACTCAGGTGACTGGCAGCCACTAGAGAAGGAGCAGATAAGTGTCCTGTTGGACAGAAGCTGTGTCAGGACACAAGAGCATGGAGCACTCGGGCTACAGAAAACAGGCAAACAAACAAAAAAGAACACAGCATTAAAAAAACTCTATAATGAAAGTGGTACTGATGGATTTCATGCAGCACGTCACCATCATGGCAACACCGTGGATGCTCTGATGAAGTTGTAATGGAAGGATTTTTTTTTCTTTTCTTCTCTCTCTCCCCTTAAAACATTATACCACTGCAGCCCCTGTTCTACCTCTGTGTAAAAGCCCATTATTGCTGGGTAGGTTATTTCTTTTCCCTGTGAGGGATAAGCAGTATTGTTATAAAATATACCTTACGCTCAAGAATGAAAAGAGAATTTAGAATTCCTAGCACGACACATTTATTTTGCGACCCATTTCAGAAGAGTTTCAGGACAGTTTACTGCTATAACAAACAAGGATATAGCCCAGTGCTTAAACTCATACAGCTAAATACACAGTCTGGTATTTGAACTGTGCTGGGATAGTTAAATCAGCTTTGGTATTTAGACAAGCCCATTGCAGGACTGGAGCTTCAAGATTTATTTGAAAATTTTGAGGTGGATATGTAACAGGAATATTGATCTGAATGAACTTATTAAGCAGATTAATTGAACCACATGAAATCTCCATGTGGATTCTCATGTTCAAATTAAAGAAGCTTTTGTTTGATTTCATTTGCTTCACTTCCAAAGTAAATTAAATGAAATCAGATTAGGGACATTTTAATTCTGAATTAGGAGTTTGACATGAGAATCTAAATGGAGTTGAACTAATCTTCTTAATATATACACCTTTACTTCATTTGGCTTGTGTGTAGACAAGCCCTTAGACTGCATGAGCATCCAAGTCTCCCATTGCATGCAGACTAATAAAACAGGATCTTAATTCAGATCGAGCTGTCCAGATACTCTGATAAAATTAATAATAAATGGGATTTTTTTAAAGCTATTTATCTTGTCTGATAGATTCTAGAAGTGTTATGGTTTGTAAAGAAAAAAAGAAGTCAGACACATAGAGTCTCTCAACTAGCACAATTCTCTGAGATTAGGGGACTGCCATTCAGCTTTCGTGCCTAATTTTTCCCCTTTGTTCATTTTTCCAGTCTAAACGAGAAGCGTTATTAAATCGAGAAGATTGGCAACAAGATTAATGCATTTCTTCACGTGTTTTGCAGGGCAGGATTCTACAAACCGTTTGCAAAGCAAGCGTCCATAAACACACCGCAACGCGCGTGTTGCGGACAAGACTCCCGTTGCTCGAACGAGCCATTTAAACGGGGCTACCTGTTCTCAACCTGATTTCGGTATTATGTTAGAGAGAGAAGTCTCTTTGTACAAGATCTGACAGGCATGTGCTCGTGAGGAAGTGGAGGGGAAGCCCTCCGTTCATATGACTAATTAGACAGACTTCATGCTGGGTTGCTCTTTTTTGATGCTGATCCCTCTACTAATTGTCAGGTTGTTCCTTGGGAGAGCAAGGTTGAGTTCAAATGCTGCAGCGCCTTGTTCCCTATTAGCTTTCCTGACCTTAGGCTGATGCGAGCTGACAAGGAGCAGACGGAGGGAGCGCGAGCAGTTCATTCCCCTCGGAGAGCGCCCACTTTGGAGCGGATTCACAGGAAGAACCAGGAACGCAATTAACGGGGAGCAGTTACCACTGGGATAAAATGGGCTCTTGTGCCCCTGAAGCATCAGCAAGAAGAGTCAGGGGAGGAAGAGGCAGCGCAACTGATGAGCAGTCACCCCTATTTGAGATTCTGCCGCTCCTTTGGAAAAAGGCATATGGTTCAATTTTTAACTGGATCTCTGTGATCAGATTTTTTTTTTTTTCCTTCTGCTTTTCTTCTGGTTAGATCTGCAACAATTTAAGACCAAATTACCGCAGCTGAACCAGACTCACTTCCCACCAGCTGCCCTTTTTTTCTTTTTTTGCTGGGGCTGTTTCAGCTCTGGTCAGGCTTTCATGCAAGGGGAGGAGGGGGAAGATGGGGAGCATTTAATCACATCTGACATTCAGGAGCTCGATCCTGCAAGGTACCGAGCTCATTGACCTCGGTCCAGCAAAACAATATACATTGGACTTCAAAGGGGATACTCACATGCTTAAAGTTAAGCAGATGTCTAAGTGGTGCATTGGATCTGGGCCAGAGAAAGCAGGACCTTCCAACAGGCCAAGGCGCTCCAGTGGGTTTGGGCCTACAAAGCGCTACCTTTATCGGCTCGGCTCTCCGGGCAGCTCCAGAGCAGGTGTTACAATTAGAGCGGGGTCCGAGATGAAAGGAGCCCAAGGGCCTGGCTGCAAAGGTGGAAGAAAACCAGCAGTTTTCCTGGGCAATCATCCTCATTCCATTCCTTGTAAAATAGATGCTGTGTTATGCATGCTATTTCTGATTTAGCATGAAGCAAGGCAGCCAAATGCTGCATTTAAAGCCCTGAAGTAATAATAATAAAGTCCATCTAAATTCTTGAAATACTAATTTGTAATTTAGGCATAAGTAATCTGCAAAGGGAAAATGATTGAAATTGTTGGGTTTTTTTTTTTTTTCCTTTTCTTTCTGATGTTTTTAAATGAGGAAGTGTCAGGAACACCAGAGCAGCTTTCCAAACTCTACAGAGGACAGAGTGGAAATCACTGCGAGTATGTACATGAGCATCCTCAGACTCTAGCTTGAAAATGTGTCATCTGTAACTCTAAATATTAGATAAATACCCACACGGTATGTGGTCCACTGAGGGAAACAGGAGAGTTTTCAGCCAAACTCAGTTTCCAGTCTGATTTCAGACCTGACGCTCTCAGCAGCAGTTCCACTGTTCAACGCATCTTCTAGGTCAAGGAAAGCAAGACCTCAATCTGTGACATTAACAGAAAGAGAAATCCCAAGCAATGACCGCCCCCGTCCCAGAAGCATGTAGTAGTGATTTTATATTTTGTCCAAAATCCTTCATTTAAATGTCGCACACAAGCACATATGCATACACCTCTGCATCTTGCAACTCTTGCAGCGTAGTAGAATTTGGACAACTGGAATGTTTATTGCTGGACAGGGCAAAGATAATATTTCTGTCCACCTCAGTCACGGAAAAGTCAGGGAGTTGGAGGGATATAGATAACATTTCAACCTCCAAAGATGTTAATTCTTAAAAAATTCAACCATCTGGACAAGAATTAACCAATTATAGAAGATCTGTGAAATTCCGCCTTTGAAGAGTCTTTGAAATACGTAGAGAACATGTACTAATCTGTACAGTATGGTAAACATCAACTTTCTGATAAAAGTCACTATATTACAAGTGTTTTGGGGCTTCACATAGCACACATGATGCAATTTACATTTGTTTTTTTTTCAGGCTATGCCATTGAATGTGAATATTTCTTGGGATAAGATTCTCTTTTCCTAGACACTGTTTAAGTAAGAAAATTTAACTCTAAAAACAGGCTGGAGAAGCTGTAGAAAGGAAAGTCCGAACAAGCAAGGCACCATCATAGATCCGATTCAATTTAAGAACTATGAAAGGCAGAGGCTAATGCACATATTGGGAAAGAAGAAAAAAAAATCATAAAAAAAACCCACAGTTTCCTACTTCTGTCCTAGCACAGTTTAAAATAATTTTGCATTGCTCTTCCAATTTAATAGCCTGCTAGCATAGAAGAATGACTACATACTGCAAGCCAAATTTCTTTTGATATGGCAAAAGAAAATGTCATCCAGGTAACTGCAGACTCCTTCAGACTTGCTATAGATTAAGGCCCGCCAAAGAAAGGACCACACAGTCTCTTTATTCTTATCATCTCTTGCTCCTCTGCAGTAATCTCCTTGCCTGGAACAGAAAAATAGTGCAACCACAGGACAAAATTCACCTTGGACACCCTTTGTGCATGACACCGGGAGTAACAAAACATCCTAGCTTTTCTTAATTTGACAGCATAGGGTTTCTATTTTAGCACATTAGCAGCAGAACAGCTTAGTTCTCACTGAGTGTGTCTGCAGTAGGCCCTATTTTCATTTAAATGATGGGTTTTCAACTTGCCATGGTCTAGACCATATCTAAATAGGGGAATATTGTCTCATCTTCCCCCACATTCACAGCAGCGCAGACTAGCAAGCGACTTTGCTGCAGAACTGCAGCAGGAGGGCGATTTAAAATAGATATTAGAAAACTCTTAAAAGATGAGAATACAAGAGAGAAGTCAAACGTGTCACCCCTGATAGATCCATTGCTTCTGAATACGCAGCCTTTCACACCAAAGCAGTAGGCTGTCCTGCTTACCCACGATGTCTGTCACTACACGTCCTCGTGAAGCCCTTGCTAACAAAACAAGGAACTTGCAGAGTAGCAGAAGGCATCGCATACAACCTCAGTTTGCATCACACCATCAAAGATCTTATCCCAAAGGCTGTCATAAGGGGCTCTTATGGAGCCTCGAATCAGGAGTTACTTCTTAGTCCTTCATTTTTTTCCCCCCCTTTTAAACACAAAGGGGTTATTTTTGTGTGTGTTTTTTGTTGTTGTTTTGTATTTAAATAAAAGAATTCTGGAACAATTTCAGCAGTCTGTGGTAGTGTCCTACCTATCTGTGAAAGAACATTTACTCGCTCCTTATTCCCATATGTTCAAACAGAGTAGAGAGTAGCACAACTCAGTCGAGTAAAACTGCAACCGTGCAATTCTAAAGCCTCTTACTACATTAAACCATCAGAAAACCCCCACATATAGGTGTGAATATATGCCCAGAGAGAGAGCATGGATGCTACCCATACCCATATCTGGTATTAACAGGTATGCACTTATCAGAGTTCAACATTTAAAACACCAAACCAAACAAACATACAAAAACCAGAGTGTAAGTAGCATGGAGTTTCCCTCCCCATCCTCATTCTTTCCACACACACGCCCAAAAAAGATGAGAGGAAATAAATAGGCATCAGAATTCCGCTTTCAGGAGATGGGCTTAGGTGTCATCATTAGGGCAGTATCAGAGCACACTCAACATTCAACCTTTCCCCAAGATCATTGTGGAGGGAATTTATCTCAGCATCCTGCGGGTGGGATGCAGACCACCTGAAACACAAAAGAACAGCAGGATTTCTTTGCTGCAATTAGGGGTCACTTGTGAATGCCTGCGGAAACAAGTCTGATGAAAATAGTGATCTCGATATTGCAGAGGTCATCGGTCCAATGCCGGGTTTGTCGACATAACAGTAATCACACCCCAGTAACAAGCTTAACCACAACAGTGGGGACAGAGCATCTGGGTGGTGGAGCCTCCAAAGTGCAATTTTCCAGTTCAGCCTCAGTGGTGGAGAGGAAGCAGCAGCGTGTGTGGCATTCCCGCGGACTGAGGGAGTGGGTTGCTGAAAGCAAGAGTGTAGCACTTAGCAAAATAAAAGTTTAGACTAAACAGTAGGTGATATTGTGGAGACTTGACTGGGTGAAGGAAGCTTTCATCACAGAATCGCATTTTAACAGATACGGCTGCGCACACGCACTCACAAGCCCTTGGCTGTTTGGAGGAAATTCATTTTCCTTTATTTATTGTAATGTGGTCCTATTTGGACTGGGATATAGGAATATGTCAACGGGTAACACCTCCCACTCTAGACAAATGAGAGCAAACAACTCAAAATCTACCCATTTGACACAACCACTGGAGGGGAGAGGAAGAGACTAGAAGACATTACCAAACACAGAACTACCAAAAATACCATACAAAGCTTATTCCAATACAAAAATGGTCATTAGCAGAGCCTATTTAGGAAACAGATGTACAGAACTATCTATTTTTTTCCCTTAACTGGACTATTGGGATAGGCTAATAGCCCTTAGTACTCTCGGGACTAATCTCTCAAAATTTCCTAGCCAATTCCATGCATCTTTCTTGCAAAATAATTTCCTCCCATTATCCAAGAAATTCTAATATCTTTATATTAACGAATCTAACTTAGATGATGCATGCATGTTCAAAAATCCAAAACTGCTTACCAACCCTATTGTGCATCAAAGGTGAAAAAAAGGCCAAAACCAAACAAAAGAGTCTTAATCATGCTAGTCATAGACAAGCAAAATGTCTGTATTGGTTAGAGAAGGCTGAGTAGTCCGAAATCTGGCTGTGATACAGCAATAATAAGCTATTAAAAAAGAAATTGGGTGTTTGACCTAAGATGTTTAAGATCTTGGATTACCAAGCAAGATTACAACACTGACCTTTCTCCTGTCAATGAACTCTGCTGTCTGGAAGACTAAACTGAAAATGTTGAGGTCTATCCAATTACAAGTCGTCTTATTTTTATTTTAGATTGTACAGTAGATCATTCCGAATAGTAAATTGATCTCAAGTACTGAAAATAGACTTTCTGGTATTTTGCATATAGTATTTTTCAGATACTGAGCCAAAAAAGTCATACACAACAAATGAAGTAATAGTCATGCAAAGTTTTGATATCAAATGGGACAAGGTTTAATGTAAAGCATCTCTTGTATTTAAAGACTGTATCCCTTCCAGTTCACTAAAGTGAAATCCGAGTTGTGAATGGATTTCCGTACTTGTATGCTTTCAGGATTACATAAAAGCAGTAGATGGACTCTCCACATGTGAGTCTCTCTGAGAAAGTATAAAACTCTCTGCTGGTCAACATTTCTTTTAACAAAGGGATTTTAGTGAAAGTCTGACTATTCCATGTTAAAGAAGAACAAATTAATTCTTAAAAAAGTATCAGTCTAAATCATTTAAACAATTTATATTTTGTACTACTTTACTTTCTTTTTAGGCTTATATATGTATATATACAGGTCCCTCATGAGGACAAGTATGAGAATACAAAAGTCGATCCTCATTTCCAACACAGACAGGCTAAACCTCCTAAACATCTCCAGGTAGGAAGAGGAGAATAGTTTACCAAAACACAAAGCCACTTGTTTGAGAGGACTCAATGCTGCCATCCTTGCACTGAAAAAATGATTTGTGAGGAGCCATTACCTAACAGAGGCAGAAAATGACTGAGTGCTGCGTTGGTGCAAGTGGTGATGAAGGTCCACTCTACCCACTCGCGTGCCTAGGGTCTGTCCCAGAGCTCCCAATACCCGTGCCCTTCCCTGGAGGAGAGAGAATGGAGCCAGAACCGATCCCACGGCTGCAGTCAATGCAGCACTGGCTCTGGGGACGGTGCTAGAGCAGAGGGGCATGCTGTGGTAACAACAGTATCTCAGATACAAGAGTCATCCAGGGCTTCTCGGCTTGGTCTCTACTAGAGCAGAGCTAAGGAGTCTCAGAGAGGCAGAGCTTTGCTCACTGCCCACCTTTAAACCGAGCACCACAATGAAATATGAGTCTCTGCACAACACGACATCAAATCTAAATCTGCCCCAAATGAATTACTGCCCACAAAAAATAACAGACTGAGAATGTGTATTCATTATATCCCCTTTATGGTGGGGCCCAAGTAAGAAATATATGGAATAATTTGTCTAGGAACAGCTAAGATAAAATATCTTTGTAATTACAAGAACTATTTTTCACTATTTTTAATAGCTTTTCCCCTCAGAGTTAAAACACTTAAAGCTATTTTATTTCCTCATAGGATCCACAGTAGTTTTACCTTCAGCCTTGCTGAGTCAGATCTCTCATGGTAATAAACTGATTTCCTAAGGCATGTGACAGACTCTGCTCCACAATTATCTTGTTCTTCACGGATGCGAGAGATCTTATTAAAATAAGTTTAAAAAAGGGATAAGGCAGAGGAGCATGGCTTCAGCAGCAACATAAGTAACAATATACTTGGGATCCGGCCAGGCAGAATTTAATTGAAAAAAAATGTACAGTTGCAATTTGACTCTAAGCATGTATGAAACAAGAAAAAGTCATCTAAAACGACCCCTCTGAGATGTGAGTATCAAACAAGAAGTTTTCTTCAATAAAGGAGAGATTTTAAATGGGAGTGAAGTGTAAGTATGTCTAGAAATTGCAACAAAAACAGGTGGATGATGGTACCTCTTTCTCCCAAAAACACTCTAAGAATCACCCGGTGAAATTATCCACTCTCAGCCTTGGAGGCTAAGAAAGGGCAATGGGTTTTGCACACAAACAGTTAAATTCTGGGACTCATTGCCACAGAAGGCCTGAAGGTCGGGAGAATGAAAAGAGGTTCAGAGAAGAATTAGGCAAATCCATAGAGGATGAATCTGTCAGTGCATATTAAAGCAACAACTGTCCTTAAATCATCAACATCTGTAAGCTGGGAACACATACCAGGAAAAAAAAAAATATTCCTCTATACTTGTCCTAAGTATCTGCCATCCCCTCTTACCACAACAGCTAACAAAGTACAGGGCTGCATGAATATTTTGGCCTGATCTGCTGCAGTACTTTTATGGTTATGAGAGTAAAAATATTATATAGTCCTTTATTCATGAATATATAATATATATATATATTGCCATTTCTTTGCCCCCACCTAGCTGTTTAAACACAGTGCTCTAAAAACACTATTGGTAGTGCAAGACTCTCTATATTATCAATGACTAAATATATCAAAACAGGGCTAAAACTGTTTGTAAAGGAAACTATTCATCATCCTTAAAACTAGCCCCCTAGTGTAGTTCTATAACATATCAGTTCAGCCCCAGCACTGCAGACAGTGTTCATCATTATCTCTTTTAATACTGGTGTTGAAAATTCTTTCATCCTACTAGGAGCTTGTATGCTGCTTTCAAAAATAAGGTTTAGCAGTTAAAAATGAGATCAATACTCAGGGGTAGTCTCTGTTTATTATTATTCAGTAACATTTCTTTCATCCCGAAATATAAGCCCAATCATTTGAGAAGCGAATATGGAAAACAAGTAAGTCTGAAAAGCACCAGCACGCTTGACTAGAAAGCACAGTCACCTCAGAAGGTGTATGATTTTATCTTCCTAATGAAAATCAAGTTTAAACCCTGGGGTCAGAAAAATCAGCTATTCCTCTAGGTAACAATAATCCTTTCCGAAACCTCAACCCAACACCTAGTTCAATATAATTAGTGGGAGCTTGTAATAAAGCTTGCAGCACCAATCTCAGCTTTAACCAGTGTGTCTTGGGAGCACTGAGTAGCTCCTATAACAGTAGGTAAACGGATCTGACTCCTGTGCTGGCACGGAAGGCAAAAGGAGAGCCAGAGTGGGTAACCAGCGCAGCAAAGATGCACTACCTGCGTGGGCACCCAAATTACAGCAGTATTACAGCTCACCCCCAAAAGGCAAGAACACAGCAGTAGATAAGCAGTAAAGTTACCTTGTTCACCGAGTTTTTATCACTACTTCTCCCCTCTGCGTTCTCTGGGGATTTGCTGACTTCTCCTCCCGACAGCGCCAGCTCTTGGGAAGATGCAAGGGTTTTCCACAACCCTTCCAGGACATCACTGACCCAACTGGAAGGGCAGCTGTTTCTCAGCTCAGAATCTCCCAATGAAGAGGAGCAAAACAGCCCCCTCTCTGACTAGCAGGGAAACCACTACTTTTGCAGGGGAGGCCCTCGGCTGTTTACTCTTCTCTGTTGTTCTTGGCACGGGCAGCGCCTGCAAAGGAGCACTCAGAGGGAAGCCAGGAGCACCTGAGGCCTGGGAGGAGGTTTCTCACAGCAGCTCCTCTTTCCTCGCGCTGTGTAGCCCTGCTGTGCAGGGAGGTGTTTGTGGTAGCTCCCCGCTCACCGGAGGGGTGTTAGGTAACGGTTTTCAACAAATAAGGCTCTCGGTAGGTGCCATTCATAAATAGCGGTGGACAACTCCATCGCCTGCAGTTATGCAGAACAGCTGAAGCAGCACTACAGCTGGTCCTCTGTATTGTCATTGGCAACAGAAAACACACACACACGTGTGTGTATATATATATATATATATATCTTTGCCATCCACGACTGCATTACTCAGATGGCAAATTGTGGTCTAGGTTTAGACCACCCAATAAATTTTGCTTCGCTGGAGTCTTTCACCAGTGGTTCAAGACACGTTATGCCCCATTTCTGCAGAAACGGAGAGCGTGTTGCTGCGAGCGCCCCGTGTTTCTTAGCCTCGAAGCCGTCACGTACAATGTCCGGTGGCCGAGGACGTGGGAATCTCTTTACGGGTGAGCAGAGCACAGTAAAATTGCCCAGGGGACTTCAATAAACATCAGTTTAATATCTGTCCCCTGAAGTTTTACGCCTCAGGACTTGCACATCCACAAAGATAAGAAACGATTTTGTAAAGGCCACAAAGAGTTTATATAACCTAATATGTTACGTGACACCTTCCTAGCAACCAGCGCAGCATCAGCTGTTTTCACTTCATCAAATTAAAGCTTTTAAAAGATATTTCTAGGCCTGGCTGAAAGGTATTTCTCGCTCTTCCATTTCACACTTCCTCAGAATATTTTTGTGTTTTAACAAACTAGAACATCTTTGCAATTTTGAGAAAAAAAATCACTTTCATTTGAGGATTGAACGTAACTGAACTAATCAAAACCCTACACATAAGAGCTAATTACTTTGAAAAGACTTTTTCGAAACAGGCAGATTTTTTGCAGTGATTGGTTTTGTTATGCCACCAGTTCTCTATTTGCTGCAGCATATAATATGATCAAAACTCTAGCATCAGCTGGGGAGGGCGAGGAAATTAGAGTATGACTATATCCCCCTTAGTGGAAGCACAACCCTCTCCTCTCTACCCTGGCATCGCTTGTTGCCTGTTTTCTCTATGACAGCCAGTTATCACGAGAGAGAAAGAAAACAAGTTTTAGAGCAAAACAAAATCAAGGCCTTAATGACCTTACAGCAGTTTCTTGCTTTATGGTAAACAAGTTCTTTATTCTCTCAGAACAGGATCCAAAATCTACTGAAGGTCACGAAGCCTCCCTATTGACTTAAATGGGTTTTGGATCTTCTCTAATTCCCTCCTCACAATTTCACCGTATTTTTAAAAGGCCAGATGCTGGGTGCATATCTGCTCAAATCTATATTTTGCTAATGGAGCTCAGGTTTCCATAGAAAGAAATGTAACCAAGTTCCCCTAATACCCATTGCTGGGTGACTCTAAAAGAGAGACTTAGTCCATTCTGTGGTGAAGAGATAAGAATCATGTTTTAAACCAACCTACTTTAAGTGAAATTAAATAGCTGGCAATGTTAATTGAGGACACTTTTATATGGAACTAAAAAATCTGACTTTATTTCTTCCTCCTTATTTCCATATGCACTTATTTCAGCTCTCCAAGGGAAGATAAAAAATTGTGAAAACTGCTTCTAGCAAGAGAGGGGATCATCACTAAGTTTTTGCATAATTTATATTTCAGTCACCCTTAGGTTAGATGGCAAATACATAGGTAAAACTGTTAATAACTTTTACCTGATTGCGAGTGAGGAAGTGTCTTACCTGTGCTACGTTACACCCAAACTAAAAAAAAAAGAGTTTATAAAAAACTCCTTCACCTGAGTGCCCCATGCTACAAATGATCTCATGCTTGTGACTTAGTGTTTGACAGGCTGGACAAGAGCCTGGTTGAAACAAGGTCAAGAGCAGCGAAAGGGCTGTTAGGTAGCTTTATCTATAGGTGGTATTAGAGACCACTATATTCTTTCATGTTCTTTCTTTAAAATGTCATGCAGACTAATAAAGAAATAAAGCCAAATGAAACAAATGGAGAAAAAACAGTTGATTTTTTTTTTGTCTATAATTCATCATTTCTTCCAAAATATCTCTTACTTAACTGAATGTAACATTTTGTGTTGCTACACTCTTTTCCAGAAGGTCATCTCTAACAGTTAACACAAAGTTCCTTGCATGAGTTTGATATTCAGTATCTAATCAATATCATTTATATCAGTATTAATTTGGCAATCTTGGTAGGGGCAGATATTATCTTTTATTAGACCAACAGATATAAGTGGAAGCAAGTTTGGGAGTTAATTTGTTCAGGCAAGCTCCATGGAGTCATCTGTACTTATTGAAATAATGAACGCACTTGGAGCCGCTTGGAACATTTCACACCATTCGCATGTAAGGGATTTTCCTCTTAGCCATGTCCAAGTCATTCATAAACCTCTTCCTTTGAATATGCATACTGGTAAAACTCCATCACTCAAACATTTGCAACAAGCTATTGAGAAAGAGGAGAACTCACTCAGAGAAAAGCAAAAAATCTTCCTATTTTCCCCATTCTCTTGCTATCTGATCAAAACTGCAAAGTCTAATTGCTGAAATACTACATGCAACATGTCTCACTTGCTGTAGTGCAAAAGTCTTTCCCAGAATAATAACTTCCTCTTTGTTAGGGACTTACCCCTTTCTGCTTAAGGTAGCTATGAAATGCATCCTCCTGCTTGCATTTGGCCCTCTCCGCATAGCAAGTCATGGAGAAGTGGTCTGAATCTTGCAACGGTTCAGCTAGGAAAGTTCAGAACTTTGGATATACCATTAATTAAAAAAAACCCCACCTTTTCCAGATGCTGTATCGTATCGCTATAAACATACTGAAAGAAATTCAGGGATCAAAGGTACATGGGATGGTCAAAAGCAAATGCACAAATTGTCTAAAAACTAAATAGAGGTACTAACTAACCAGAGGACAAGTGAAAATTTCAGTGAAAATGAAAAAGGATGAATGATCTCGTTCCGTTATATTGAAAGACGTCAACCCCATTTTGCCTACCGATGCTTTGGGGAACAGAGGAACTGCATTTTATTTTCACACATGGAATGAAATGCAGAATGAGCTCCATAAAGGATGAATACTCAGAGGAATTTTTGGTTTTCCAGCAGGGCTTCTGTTTTTTTTCCTCTCTGCTTTTCCCACCTCTCATTGTTCACCCTCATTTCTCCTGTTCAGAAAACACAGCACAAATAAATACGACCACCAATAAGGATGTGAAGTAGTAACAGGAGAAGCTGGTTGTATTTCTTTACTTTGGGCACACATAGAATTTGATTAAAAACTAATGCACAGCACGTGACACATTAGACTTTATTAACACCTTTCACTCACATTTAGGAGTTTTTTTCCTTTTGATTTTCTCAATTCCAAGCTTTTATCACCAGAGCGGTTTGATAAAAGTCTGCCTTACTTGTGTGACACTGCAAAAAGGATTGTACACTCAAGAACATTCTCACCATTTCTGAAGTATCCAATTTTTGTCTCACTTATACTGAAGAAAACTTGCCCCTTGGGGTGTTTTTTACTCCACTTGAGTGCCATGTTTTTTACATTTATACATTTATTCCAACTATGTCATTAAGTTAATATTTAATGAATGCCATTTTCCCCCACCTGCCTGGGGTTAAGGTTAGATGAAATCTTGCGGAGAGCCAGCAATGAAGGTTGAAGTTGTTCATATTGATTGCTACCGCGAAGGAGCACAAATACCTGAATCATTTATGGTGCCGAAGGGGCTCTTCTGGGGTTTAGGACTGCCAACACCTGTCAGCAGCTTTAAAGGGTGAGTGTGCCGATGCCGGGGCCCGGAGCACATCTCCACCTCCTGGGGTTTGGCTCCTCAGGCCCAACGTAGTGGTGTAAAGCTGCAAAGCTCTTTGCCTGAGCGGTGCTGCCAGCACTGCCATGCCCAGACTCACATTCTCATATCAACCTGTCCTGAGCCACTGGTTTGATGTCCTGGCCCAGCCTTGAGCCTGCCACCTCGCTGCGGACTAATCTGGTGGTCTGACCTCTCAGCTTGCCCCGTTGCTCTGCCTTGGCCTGCTCTGCTTGCTGCACACAGGCACTGTGGCACAGAACCACAGAATGGTTGAGGCTGGAAGATCTCTGGAGATCATCTAGTCCAACCATCCTGCTCAAGTCGGGTCATCTAGAGCATGTGGCCCATGTGCCTGTCCAGATGGCGTCTGAACATCTCCAAGGATGGACAGACTCCAAACTGTTTATCAAGTAGTAGCTTCAAGGCATGATTAGAGTAAGAAACGAGCCATGGCTGACAAGAGTCCTTCTCTCCAGGACTCACCCTGTCATTGTGAAGAGGATTTCTGAACAGAAGCAACCATCTGGACAGCCCTATTCTGATAAGCAAATGGAAACATGAAAATATTTCTAGATTTAGTTGTACAATAACAAATCTTCATTTTGCAACTCTCAGCTAGGAAATCTCAACGGAAAAAAAAAATGTCCTTCTTATCCCAAAGATGTTTCCAGCTTATGGATTTCTGTCAGCAGAAGAATAAAAACTGAGCAAGATAATGCTGGGGAGAAGTCTTTGTCAAGAAAAATGTTTCTGCCACAGAAGACAATGCTTGTATGAAAAAGAAGACATTAATAAAAACACAAGATCGTTCTGGGGTATATCAGGGCTACTTTCAGAAACTGCAAATGCAATTGCTTTAAACCATTACTCTTTTTCATGTCTCATGTGTCGCTGAACAGACAAACCATTTGATGCTTGTTTTAAATTTCATGCTGACTTAACCGGAGTCGGTTTGGAAGATTAGTAGAAACCGTTTTGACCCCAAAGAAGCATATTCGTAGAAGCTCAGGCACTTTCAGCAGCGAACGGCGCTCAAGGAGGAGATGACCGCTGTCCTACCCCTTTCTGTGAAGACCTCAGGGTATTTCAGCACGCAGGGCACCAAGGCGGTGCCACTGTTCTCTCCCATTCCTGCCCTCTTCCTTTCCTCCTCCTCTCAGCAGCAACACCAAGAGGCTCCAGCGGGAGGATCTCCATGGCAGTGTGGTGCCAGGCGAGACTCCTGTCCTTGCGGGGAAAGGGAAGCAGCCGGAGGGAATTAGCAGAGCGCTTTTTGCCACAGTGAAAGGGTCGTGCTAAGCAGCAGGCTCTGTTGGCCAGGGTGATGTGTATGCGAGCTGGGGCTCGGCCTCACGTGTGTCTGTGTGTGGTGGCCGAGCCGTTCGGGTCCACCTCAGAGCAGTCTGCCAACACCGGGAGCAGCTGAGCTCCTCATCGCTCCGGCCCAAAGCCCAGAGCAAGCCTCAGGGAAGGGAGAGCCAAAGAAATGCAGAAAATGCAGAGGACGCAGACACGTGGGATCCACGTTTCCTGCCAGAACCAAATCACTTGGTGGTTTGAACCAGAAGGGCTGTACAAGTCTGCTCCATTAAGGAGGGATGAAGACAGTTCATCAAAACAACAAAGCAAATCCCAGCTTAAGCCATCAGATTTCACATAAAAAAAGAAAAAAAAAAAGAAAACAGAAGCCAAAAACGCTCAATAAAACCGCAGAGACAATAAATCAACCCAGTTCCATGCCGAAAAGTTACCTTTGAAAAGTCCTCTGGCAAACCTGGCCGGAGTTTCAGGGTGGTAATGAAACCTGAAACTTGTGGGTTTGGGTTTTGGCTGCTAACTGGGACTAGGCACAAGTAAGGGAAAAGCTACCCCCGTGACTCAGGGAAAGCCTGCATCCCTGCTACTTCTTCCCAAGAAGTTCTGCTTTTCTAGGGCTTCAAGTAGTACCTGGGGGCAGGAGCCTGCGGGAGAGGCACTCTCCACCTTTCCCAGGGATTTTGGTGCAGACCTGGGCACCGTGTGCCTAGGACACTGCGCCCAATGCTACAAAGAGGAGGAAGGGGAGGAAGAGGAAGGGTAGCACTTTCTATCACCCAGTATTTACCTATTAGACAGCAGAAATAAAGCCTTGGAAGTATTTGACCGCAGCCGCTCACAAAGTGATACGGAGACTTCCTTTTCATACAAGTACAACCCCATTTTCCTTTTATTTTTTTCCAGATAGTTATTATTTTTCCTGCAGAGAGTTTAGTGAGCCTGGAGAAAGTGCCAAAACCGCTACTTTCTTAGGGACAGCGGGTAAAGGGCAAGACTGCCCTGAAATTAGCAGATAAGAGCAGACCTCAACTGAAGCTTTTATCGGTTGTTTGTGTTCACCGAGGCCAGATGATTTTCAAGGAGCCGCTTAGAGATTTAAAGCGCTGATGTGACAGGAGCTCTTTGATTTTAATGTTCCTGCCCTCTTCTTGCAGCCAGTGTTTATGTAAACTTGAGAAAAACTGCCACTACTGTTCATCTCCCTCATTTTTCAACCTTAATGGCAATTACATTCCACGCATGACAGGAGACTCAGCACTGCCTTCAGCACCAGGGCTGCAATGCTGTTTTTGACATGCCATTACTATGCATTAAGTCACAGTTTCATAGAGGGGAAAAATAACTTGTTGCAGAAGCACGGGCGTAATGAGCGTTGCGGAAAACATATTGCTGATTTGTGTAAGAGGTTTAAATAAAATGCTGTGGTCTAAGGTTTCTGGAGGCATCTGACAGATGGAGGCGCAACAATCCTACTGAAGTGTAGTGGAAGCCAGGTTTCAGTTTCAATGGACTTTTTGAAATCCCAGTCTTTAAGCTTTCCACTTTGTGTGCTTAATATTTTCTCCCAGATCTTCTGGAAGAAAACAAGAGAGCATTCAGCGTGCACAAGGTGGGGTGTGTGTGCAAGGTGGGTTTGTGTCTAGATGTATGACATATAGGTCTCCCAATCAAATGCCTCTTGTTTCTAAGCTTTCCTTTCTGCATAAATGTCTTTACACCTAATGCTTTAGTGTCAACACCTTTTTCAGCACTGCCTTTTTTTCATGTAAGTTCTTCTTTTGCTCGAGACCGAACCTCTGCTTTTCTGCACAAGACCTGCACCATACTCTTTGCTCTCAGCTTCCCTCCTTCGGCTGATAAGGGTTCTTGCTCTCTGTGCCTTGGAAAAATCCCACGTCGCCAAATATCTCTTAGCTCTCTCCGTCTTGCTACAGACCTAAGGGGTCTACAGACCTAAGGGCTACAGACCTTAGCAAAAGGTGGCCTCCTGTTTCCTGTGATGACAAAAACACAGTAATCTCAACACGGTACCTGCTTAGCAAATAATTATCTCCAGCTCTTTGGTTTCACCTGCTGGGGGTTTGCTGTTCTTGGTGCTGTCAAGTTGGTGGTTGTGTGGACGGCGGGAAAAACACGTAGTGGTTGCTAGTTAACTCCTCCACACACAGCCTGGTCAGCATAGAGACTTGGCTGATCAGCACAGATTTCACGTGTTTGAGGAGAAGTAGTAAGCATGTTGCTAGCAAACTGCTAGGGGCTACAGCTTACAACTGCTGTCTGCATGAAACGGTGCACTGCAACATGCACAAAGCCCCGAGACAACTCGTAGCCGCAAGCAATGGGTGGCCGAGAACAGAGACCTTCTGCCTTGGAAGTGAAGTTCTTCCTCCTGCTCCCAAATATCCCTGCCCATCTGCACTGCACTTTTCCCAGCCACAGGCTAAAATAAATGGACCACAGCCATAAGCTCTAAGTCTTGACATAAAAGCACCTTGGACTCATGGTTTCTACCCTGACACAAAGCCAACTACTCCGGGCAAGGGTTATTTCCTGAGCAGTTCAGCTGCAGCCTTGGCTCCAGGCTCCAGGAGAGGAGAGTCTTGATCCTGCCTTGAGCGCTAGCTGCAGGTTTCCGCACATCTCTGCCTCCTAAGCAGAGCCCTGAGGTGCTGCAGCTTCTAAAATATGTAGGTAGTGCTTCAAAGATGCAGCACTTTTAAAGCACCTTAGTTGAAAGAGCAACTTTTCCTCTCCCTTCTAGACAGCAAAATACACCTGTCTGGGTATAAGGAGACAAAAGCCGCCTCTGCCACTTTGCAAACACAAATTCCCTTGAGAGGGAAATTTAAAAGAAAAATAAGAAAAAAAAAGGGCAAATCACTGTGTATTTTATCTAGATGATGCTGAGCTGAAACAGCTGAGCAATATCCTTCTTCTAATGGAAATGGCCTGTACACCAATTATATTAGTTTTCATTTTTAAATTACATAGTAGATTTTAAAATTCCATGCTGCTTCCAAAGACCTTTTAAAGGCCTTTTTCAGGGTTTTATCTCATGGCCCTTTACAGAACTTTCTTAGATGATACAGACAATAAATAAATAAATAAATAATAAAAAAAAGAAAACCTAAAGCCCAATCGATTGCTCTGGTAATGGAAATGGAAACTCTGCTTGTCCTTATTATCATGAGCCTTATTACCCTTGTCATCACCACCACCATTATGCCATGAGGCTTTTATTCTCGAGGCACCGGCAGGAGGTTTTGCAGGAGAGGGGGCAAGCGCCCAACCTTGCCTCTGCCCTGGCTCCTGATCCCCACTGTCATCTGTCAGTGGCTCCCTTAAGTGCCACTTTATCTTTCCTGCCTAACGAGTTACACTTTATTGTATCTGTGTTGCAGTAATGCCTGCAGTTCTCTGTTAAAATCAGGAGCCCCAGCAATTACAGCCTGTGCAGATATTTAGGGGAGAGTAGTCCTTTCCTCATGCTTGGATTCCTGTCTCCTGCAAAGGGCCCCTGAAGCAGGTCACAGAGGGCATTGGGTAATAAAAAAAGAAACAAGTCAGTAATTTGCACCTGGAATAGCCAGCATCCAGCCCAGCAACTATGGTTCATCCAAAACTGTACACTGAAGACTGTATTTCCTATAGTCATACTGGAACAAAATCTCTTACTTGGTCTAGATACAAGTCACCTGTAGCAATGTTAGTGGGAATTACTGGATTTTTACAAGTATTAATGAGAGCAGGGTATAACCCATGGCAAATACTCATTAGTAGCAAATACACCAATTTTGTGCAGTCATACAAAAAGACCACAGGTAAGGCAAATATATAAGGAGCATGTGAGTAACCTCACTATTTCAATGCAGTTGTTTTACTGTAATTGGATATTTTTGGAGGCACGATTAGCCTGGAACAAGCATGACTTTTCTGCTGAGTGACATGCAGTAAGCTGGAATTGGAGTGCCCACACAGGAAGTATATAGCATTGACTGTGGCAATAGGATTAGAACAGGATATTTCCCCTCATCTAGAAATCTTAGCAGTATAAAAGAGCTCCCTCAAGCTTTCCAGATGATGTTTGCCTTAGCAGATCTATGTATTTAATGGAGAAAAGTACCTTTAAGGCAGCACAGCCAGCATTTTTCAATGTGGGCGAATTGGAGTATTGCTGATCTTAATAGGTCACTGGACTCCAAGTCCCCAAGGAAACCCGCTGTCCTGAAGGTGCTGAAATGGGGCCGCAGCCGGGCACATCGCTTCTGCCTGTCGTGGCATCCCTGCAAAGGTGCTGCCTTGGAAAGCGCAGCCCCCAAAGGCCTTGCAGGGAAGCTGGCAGCTGTAGCCATTGAACAGGGATGACCTGAGTCCTGCTCTGGGCTCCAGGCACTTGCTTCATCTTCCGTGGGACAACTCTCCTTCTCTTTCTTCCTTCTCCTTCTCACCGGCACCAGCCACTGCCTAATTAGCTGCTCCTGTTATTCCTCCCTTTTTCCCATGTTTGTCTTGTTCACTCCTAACATTAAGGAATTCCAGCTCCTTGGCAATTATCAGCTAATTGGGACTGTATAAGGTCACTGCCCAGGCATTACCCCGCCCGAACCAAAATGCACCCTGACGTTCAGTGCAAACACTAGCCCTCGTGTGAAACATCCTTCAGCCTTCAACCTCAAGCCTGCGTGGAGCTGCTCCACACCAACCCCACGGGGCTTCTGTCCCACCAGCGAGGACACGGTGCGGGAAGGAGCCCCTGCGAGGAAGTGCTGCTCTAGATGTTGTGCAAGCAAGTCTCAAGGCAGCCTTATTCGCTGAGGATGAAGCAGCAGCACTAAACTACTTTAGGGACAGGAAAAGCATAAAGTTAGAAGAAAGCATTTTCTTGCTTCATTGGTGAACACTTCCCCTGCCGTAGGACAGCAAGACACAAGGCGGGGGGCTGTCGGCTGCGCTGTGCTCTCCGATGGGCAACGTGGTGGAGCATTGTGGTGGTGAGGCTGGGTGAGAGACCTCTTGACCACAGGGTGGCCATTTGCTGAGGAACCAGAACCAGGTCCTGGCCACAAAAGACCAGGAGGCAGCCTTTAGCGAGACCAGAAAGTCAATTATTTCACATTACACTGATGCAAAATCAGGAATTCTGCAATTCCGTTGCAGTCAGTGACACACAGCTAGGAGCAGGAATTGCCTTTGGCTTTTGGGATGAAAGACATTTTTTCCTCACAATGCCATTTTCATTTAACAAAAATAATGACGTACCAGGGCTGGTCCCTTCCCACATGTAAACAAGTCCATGGTCTTTGTGGCCCTTGCAGCTCCACATGGGAAACTGATGAGCACTGCATGGCTAGAAAGCACTGTCGAGCCGGGGTGAGATACCTGCAGACCTATAGGATTTCTATATAGATATAGGATGTATATGGCCCAGGATTGTTCTGAAGCCAGCAAGCTGAGGAGTGCAAATATCATAGACTTTGAGAAGATGGGGCAAGAGGAGTCTCTCCTTTAGCAACAGAGTAAAGGGAGGGAAAAGGGGGAGATATTCTCTGCCAAAAAGCCTTCGTGTGCTGGTTGCTGACACCCTGGTTTTAGATTTTGCGTCAAAAAACAAAGACTTAACCAATGAGAAAGATTAACAAGGAGGCTGAGGTTCAGCCTTGATACAAAATGATGTAATACTCGGTTGTGCAGAACAGCGAGCAAGAGAGAGCTTCCCAGTGCTTACAACAAAGTAGAAAACGTCTCAGTGAAATTATCTTAAGTAACAGCCTCCTTTCTGAGCTCTCCCCTCTGCTCTGCGTGGTTTCAGCAGGCGGATGCTGTGTCCATGCAGGAACCTGCTCCTGGTGCACAGGCAGCAGCACGTCGGGGCACACAGGAGACACTTGGAGATGAAGCTGCCCATGGTTCGTGCTCAGAAAAGGCCACTCTTCAGGCACTGGCGGCTTTAAACTGACTGAAGTAGCCTGGGTCTGATTTCTACTTCGGCATGATTTTTTTTAGGTTTCATTTAAAGCCACTGCTTCACCTGACAGCCGGTTTAAATCAGTGGGAATTTATAACGTCAGTGCTCTTAGGTTGGGCTTTCACTGAACAAAAGTGGCCTCAGATTTTCTCTGATGTCATATACAACTATTATTTTTTCAGAAACAAAGAGGATGCTGATTGCTGTCCATCACCTGCTTGTTCACCAGCCTTCATGTTCTCTCTTTTTCTGTTGCTGATGGCATTATTCCCTGGGAATAAATCCATCTCTATAACCTTACAGAAATGCTCAGAGAGTGCAGATGAGCTGTCTCATCTGACTGTCATTTTTCCCCCTCAGTCTCTGAACTGACCCATTTCTGCCGGGACTGTCGTGAATTGTGGCCAACCCCCTCTTATCAGACCCAGCATTAAGAGCAGTGCATTATGTCATGCACGGAGAAGGCAGGAAGCAGGCGGTCTTCTCCTCGGCTGCCAATGTTTTGGGGAACGGAAACAAAAAGGCACAAAACCTTTTAACAAGTGAGATGTTGAGTTCGTAACTCATTTTCCTCTGTGTGTCCTCTTAAGTAAAATGTCATTTTCCTTCCTTTCCAGCACAGCAGGCGTGCGAGCGTCCATCGCCGATGGTGGCAGCACTTTGGCTCTCGCCCTGTTTGGCACTTGAATTTTAGGACACCACGTGCTCCTTCATGACTCTCCCCTCACTGGCAGTGGGACGGGAGGTGTTTGTCCCTGCTCGGCACCTCCCCACGAGCACGGATCCCGGCAAGCGCCTTGCTTGTGGTGCTGGGTCTGTGGTGGGGCTCACGGTGCCAAAGTGTAGCTGCTGGCAACAGGCCCCAGACGTGTCGTCTCTGTTTACATTTCACCCTATCAAGGCTTTTTCCAACACCTGCAGTATCAGGACGTGGGGGTGGCAGGGCTAGCCCTGGGACCGCCTCAGACCTCTGCTTTCCTGGCTGCAAGCTGGGGCCTTTCAAAGCCTGATGGCCCCGTACGACTACAAAAGGTGATTTTCTCTCTGAATTATTCTCCTCCATCTTCAGTTCACTAACTTGAACTCAGCACCAAACTCGGTCACAGATAACTTCTTTAATTAATGGCTCTTTAGATCCAGGGGAACATTTTGGGAAAAACTGAGTGTACTAGCTCATCAGCCCTAGGGTTTCAGTGGTCCAGGACTGAATCTCCCCGTGTCCATGTCCCCTACATGCCGCTTACACCCCACCGAGCCATCGCAATGCCCATGGGAGAAGCACCCATGGTGCACGTGAGCCTGAAGCACAGTGCCCTTTTCTACGATGACTGTGAGATACGTGTGAAAAGGGCTAGGGGAAGAGGACGCCCAGGAGATCACCATCATTTGGGGGGTTAGCAGAGAGAGGGGGAGCTAGAGCCACTGCCCTGGTATGAAGGAGCTCTTGTAATTCCTTCTGCACTGCCTATCTAGGAATTTGTTGCAACAAGTTCAGTGAATTTATTATTAGGAACTCCCTTACAAGGGGGTTGAGGGTTCATTAGAGGTTCTTTAGAAGTGGTTCATTAGAAGAGGCTCATTAGAAAACTGCCTACTGACCCTCAGGACCGGGCAGAGGGCCCTTTTGCATGCATGGACCCAGACAAATGGCTTTGTGCCGTGGCACCAAACTTGGAAGTGGCAGGGAAGACTGGAAATCACATTGGCACTCTTTAATTTACAACTTGTTTTCAATAGCAATAGAGGCTCTTAGAAGCAGAAGGGTTGGGTAACTTTCAACAATTCTGAAATTGGTGTTAGATTACAAGTGTTTTAGACAAAAAACATAATACAGCTGTGTATGTTTTGTTCTGTCAATTTAGACTACCTTGCATCGTTTAAGTTTAAATCAAACCTCTAAAAATGAAACATCATATTTCATTTCAAAGTAAATTTAAAATGTTTTTCTCACTGGTTCAGTCCAATGCATGTTTTGCCAGTTGCTCATCTGTCAGGAAACTAGTAATTTTGTGTTGATACAAATTAACAACTTGCTTTTTTTAATCATCACCTTGATCACCAACTGAAAAAAAATGACTGCTCAACTTACTTAGGCACAAAATTACTTTCACAGGAGGAAAATGAACTTGGCCTTGAGTCATATCCTTAAAAGGCCTTAGTTCCTAAATCCACAGTTACATTTGCAAATAAGTTAGCTTAATTTCCAGAGGGGATGTGTATTCCCTAAGTGGTCAAAACTCATACTGTGGCTAGTGAGGTGTTTTAGATATCAGTATCCTTGAAAAGAACTAATCAAATCAGTTTTATTTGGGGCACATGGATGTAAAGTCTGACTTACTTTAAACACCAAAGTGTCAAACTCTATTCCACAGTATATTTGCCTACATGTTACCTGTGCGGAAATGCATTAGGGGAAAGTGAATGAAGGAGGTTTGCCCAAAGCAAGTTGTCTTATTATGTTACCTTCCTTCATCCACTAAGTCAAACGAAGGTTTCAGCTCATAGCGAGCTGCACCTGTTTTGATCAGCCAGAGGTTTTCCACAGCCAGAAGCTGCCTTCACTGTTTACAGCACAAACTGTGGCCTGATTTGGAAATTGAGACTCCTTGGCTAAAAATTGTTACCTGAAGCACTCAGCGCACTGGGTAGAAAGTGTTGTCATCTGCAACATGAGCAACACTAAAGATATCAATGTTCTCTATTGCATCTAGAATTATATAAATATATATATATTCCAAGATAGCAGGCAGATTCTGCTAATATTTCTACTACAAAAATTTTATGGGATAGTAGAACAGTGGCACAATTAATTACAGTGTGAATGCTTTCAAATAATCCTATTTACTAAGATCATGAATTTCCCCAGTCCTTTAATGCAGCAGTGGGAGACAAGTATATTACACCTTGAGAAACATATGGGCCATTTAAAATGCAAATTTTTTTGCTTACTTTCTAGTATGATTGAAAAGATCACAATAGCAGATTTGATTTTTGTCTTTAATCATTTTGAGAAATTGAATCAGCTCTGACATCTGTGCTTTTTTTTCCCAAAACTGAAATATTTAAATCAATTTTTAATAAGATTGTCATTGACAAATCCATTGAAACATTAGTGAGCATTTAAATACTAATTAGCTAAACCACTACTAATCTCTCCTCGGCAGAGCTCACAGACACAAATGTCAATTAAACCTGAGTTTGTCCCCAAGGAAAGAAAGGTCAGAGGGGAGTGCTCAGTCAGCTGTGAGATTATGTTAACACAGAGTTACGAGTAATAATCTTTGCAAAAAAAGCTAAACTTTCTTTTACTTTTTCAAATAATTAAATTAGCAATAGGGTGGAGAGAGGGAAGACAAGGGAAGAATTACAAGAAGCGAATCAACAATTGTTACCTCTTTAGCAGCAAACCAAAGTCCCATCAATCCATTGCTTAAAGAGTTATGAGCCAATTCATCCTCTGCTTACAGCTAATCATTGAGCATCTTGGCAATCACTTCCACCAAGCTAGGACGTAGGTCTTCTTTATCTACCTCTTAAATGTAGGGTGTTGACATTTGACACTTGGCATTTTTTCTCCTCTATCCGCTCTTTCGAAACCAGGAGTCTATCTCAGATCCGCTTCTGCATCCCACCCACCAGGTGCAGACCTATTTGCTGTGACCGCGGAGGAGAGCAAAGTAAGTGGTGTGTGTTCCACCTGTGCTCCCGTTTTGCCTCCTTTTGCTTTCAGGGCCCTGTATTCCAGTTCTGTGCTCAGGTAGAAGGTTTTGAACATGCAAAAAAACCCATTAAAGTCAATGGGATTCCTCTTGCACTTCAAATTACACAACTGCTTAAGTGCTCCAGTAGACTGAAGCCATAACTCATTAGAGCTGGCAGCACAGGGGTATGTTTAAGGATACGCTAAAGTGTCTTTACAAATTATTTATTTATGTTGTATTGAAGGACTTCAGCACCTGTCTAAAGTTAAGTACTTGTTTCCTCAACAAGGGCCTCAAATACCCTCTTTTCTAGTTATATTTAGTGCCCCTTCCTCCCCACACAATCTAGCAAGGAGAGGCGGCCGCAGAGAGCGTCTCCGGAGACACGGAGCCTCCGAAGTGCAGCTTTACTGATAATGTAAAATCAATCACCTCAAACGAGCAGGGAAGGCACATGATAAATGATCCCTGACCCCAGCAGCAGTTGCGAGAAGCATCTATATTAACAGCTGCTTCTTACCAGAATATGTTCTCATTCCAATACCCTACAAATCAGCCGGCTTTGTTAAAATGGCACGATTTATAAAAAATAGACTATGGGCTGCCTAGAGCACGGTGAAGTTGAAGTTAGAGCCAATATAGTGGCATTTAGAAAGTAAAAACTACTACAGGAACTGTTTTAAAAGCCACAAACACTGAACTGATACAGTCTGGTGAGGCCTAATATATAACAGATGGATTCTCCATGCTCTTGGAAAGCTTTGTCACTAGAGCCTCTCACCAGCGCCTTTTACCAAAACAAAACAAAACAAGAACAAAAAAAAATATGAATTTATTCTTCCCCAAAATAAGGCTTAAGAAGAATCATTACCTTAACGGAAAAAGAAAAGGAGGGTGGGTTTTTTTGCATACTATGCTGATTAGCAGACTAAGGGTAAGTTGATTTATTTGGGAGCTTTGGAGAAATCTCAATACAAAAAAATATTACAGCTTGCTGTCATAGTTTCCTAGAGTTTAAGTGTTCATTTGTACTGTTCCAAGCTAGGAGAGGCCACTCTGTCATTCAGTCTGACCTGTTATATATCACAGGTCATTACGTCTCACCAAGTTGCTTTTGTTTCGAGGCCAATAACCTGTGTTTTGCTAAAGGATATCTCCAGAAAGGCGTCCAGTCTGGATATAGGGCCTTTAGGAGCCAGAGAATCTCCCCCTTCCCAGTGTGCTCAGGGATTAGGCTCGCTCTAATAAAACCACATGTTATTTTTCAGCTTAATTTGTCCAACTTCAACTTCCAACCACAGATTCTCCTTACGACTCCCTTCGCCAGCCCTTTGGTCTTCAGTCTTCCCTACCTCTTGAGTACCTTTTTGTATTTGGAATACACAAAGCAAGTCCATCCAAGTCACTCTCTCTAGCCCTTAATTCTATTTTTATCGCCTTTTCTGTGCTCTCGGAGCTTAGTTCTTACAAGCAGAACCTGCTGAACTCGCAATATTTCAGTATTGTTCTTGCCAGTCCCAGGTATGGAGGTGCTCAGGGTTCAGTAAGATCATTATTCATTCAAATGTTACTGGCAAGAACTGGAGTATTGCACTGTAATCCCTTGCTTTCTTTCTGGTCCAATACAACCCTGACAGCTTTTTGTTTGCTAGAGTGAAGTTTTTTTTTTTTTCTTTTGGAGATTAGGTCTGTATCTTTTATTCCAAGGTATATAAACTTTGCATTTTGTAAATAATTCAGCTTCACTAAGCTGAAGGAATATTGAGATTCCTTACAAAGCTCTTGTATTTTTATGCAGCTTCTTTTGCTGCTAGACTTTGTAATTCCAGCAGAGGAAGACATTGGCTTTGTTTAGGCTGAGACCTGGCATGAGTTCTGTTCCTGTCCCCAAATACATCATTAACAAAGCCTTGTAGAAATTTATTCATTATTTTATGTGGGTCTTATGTCAAGATAACTGGTTTACATTATAACACTTATTCTTTGTGGGTCTTGACAATTTATTCAATATTTAAATACTGATAATCCTACAGAGTGCCCCAGGTTTTCAGTGGTTTAAAATTAAGACAAAGATGAGACTAAACTCACATATTTATGGTCTGAAAGCCCCTATTTTGCAACCACTTGAGCATCCAAAGAATCACGCTCATGTGGCTCTGCTTAGCAAGAATGATCTTGAAACACACCTTTTAAAAGCTATAGGAACCAAAACTAGAGGACTTTCTTGGAAAGGGGTAAGGTGATGCTGCAGGATTACTCCAAGTGTAGCTTGTCCTCACTTGAGGACACTTAAATCCCTCAGCCATTTTACATCAAAAACAACTACTGAACAAGCGCAACTGCCCTTGAAGGCAGTTTCTGTGTATGAAGTGTGCAGGTCTGCAGCTAGAAGACCCTAAAAGCATCGTCCCAAATGAATCAAGTCACTATGGGATATCTCCAGGCCAGTGACACGCATGCAAACACCAAAACCGCTTGTTTTGCTCTAGCTCTTGCAGCCACGACGGCCTTATCAGCTCTTCTCCCACGTGAATTCCACATGCCAGCAGGGAGTGTGTCCACATCCCGCTGGGCTGCCTGTCATCTCGCGGTATCTTGTTGGGTTCCAGGCCTTTTCCTTAGAATTATCACATCCCACTTCCACAGCGGCCCCGAACCACGCTCGCCAAAACTGACAGTTTTTGACGTGTCAAGATTGTTACGTAAGAAGAAATCTCACTGTCCCTGGTCACTTGCCCTCCCCTCCAGAATGTACAACGGTGCCTGATAAAAGCTGTATTTGCTCCAAAATTAAAATGATGCAGATGTGTTTTACCATGCACAAGAAAGAACGCAGCTGTGGGCTTAAATATTGCACAAACCCCCTGACTTTGACTCTAATCTCCAGATAACTTCTGCCATATAATATGCTCAGCACCAGGGGGAATATCAAAAGCACTTCCAAATAATATTTTCATATAAAACCTTGCTAAGCAGCAGACCAAATCTTCAACTGGCTTGAGTCAATTAAGATATAAAATCAATTTCACTGAATATCTGGTTCAGCATCATATTCCTTTTAGGCTTATAATGTGACTTTGTTTGCAATAAGAGATAGTCAAATAAAAATAAAGTCTACACGTCTAAAAGGAAGAAGAAACCCTAGAGTTTTACCACAGGCTTTGTAACTAATGAAGGACCCGGGACCTGAGATGATGGTCTCAGTGTGGAAATGTAGATTGATGAGATACCTAATCTGCAGCACATCTGTCATCCCAGGGTGGTTAACAAACTTCCTTGCCGTAGCTTTCCTTGCCGGATAGCTCTTCAGGTACCGTTCATTCTATTTCTTGGCTACATTTCAGTAGGGCAGATCCCCTGGCTCCTTACAAACACACAGCAGGGACATTGCTTAGGCATCAGTGCTGCATTTCGAGCCCCCTTTCATTTATTTTCATTTCTTTCGTAACTTTCTGCATCTCCAAATTTCAAGGATGGGGTGACACTGAATATTCAGGCTCTGAGCACCAAGACCTGACACCTTCCCTGTCTGCACTAAGTCTGGAGGAAGAGGAGAAGTCCTGGACATGGGAAAACTCCCCCTCATCTCTGAGATCCCAGTGCCTGTTGCTGAGCTGTGGGGTGCTCAGTAAAGGGGGCTCTTGCTCCTTCTGTACCTCTGGGTTGTATTTAAACAGCCATTAGCACCAAGACCACAACACAGGTCTCAAACGCGAGCACCCTGCTTTGCACTTTCCCTACAGATCAACAGACAAAAGTTTATTTTGTGAACCCAAAACAGAGAGGGGCTTTGCTTAGGTGGGCAGCATCTTTGCACCTTTAAAAACAGGGGTGAGGTTAACCCAAAGGTCCCAAAGGACGTCCCAGCCTGGGCCCCGGAGAGCCCAGCAGGGCCTGAGCAGCGCCGCTGCGTTTTGTGTTTGCCGGCTCTCCTCGGAGCACGTCCGTTTGGACACAGCTGCCTTCGTAGCTGGAATTTGGGTGGTCGCTGCCGTGTCTTTCCCTCCTGCTCTCCTTCCTCACCTCACTCCTATTGGACCTTTGCTACCACCACCAACGGCCCTTGCACACGCACACCCTCACGGCTCCCAACCGAGACCGTGGAGGACCCTCAGCATCAACGGGGCAGATGTGCTCCCACCAACCTCCCTCGGCTCCCCATGGCCAGAGGGTCACGCGCTTCCTCATCCCTGTGAAGGGGACCGAGACCTTCACATATCTCTTCTGGCACATTAGTACCCCGCTAGCGGGCTGCAGTCCGCAGCAGTTCCCACATCCCGGATAAAGCTCCCTCCCCTCCTTTGATTGCTGCTAACTCATACTTTCCAGAGTTGATTTATCCCAGGCCCCATAAAAATGCTTCAGAGCAGCCAAAACGCGCTGCCTTCCGAACACGTCAGATTCCTTCCAGCACCAGGTATTTTAAAAAGACATATCCCTTGGGAGGATGCCTCTCCCAGGCCAACTCCTACGGATCAAGGCTTCATGCTTTTCCCTTAAATCACATAAAACGTCGGCCGGGCAGAGCTATCATCACTGTTATTAGTCACAGTTGGCCAAAACAGTGTTTTCTGGGTATCTCCAGGGCATCTTTCTTCTCCCCCTCTTTCTGCTGCCCTCCAAGCCCCCCAGCACATAAGATTTTGCCCTTGCAGCCCTGGGGAAGCGCTGGCAGGGTGTCCCCAGGGGATCGCCTGCCCATGCCCAGCTCCTCCTCGCATCTCTGCAGGGGTTCTTCTTCAAAGCACTCATGTCCCAAATGGGGACACACCTGCAGCCCTAACAAACTGCTTTCACTCTCTCCACTATCAGATGGTTTTTATTGTAATAAGCTAAAAATAGACCATTGTTTTTCACTGGCATCATCCTAGCAAAGGAAAAAACATTGAGGTAGTAGCACAGTAGAACGGAGCCAAGTGACCCTAAATCATCACTCTGCTGCATCTCAGAGAAAGAGGAGGCAAATCTGACTTCTCTGAAGCCCCCAAAAGCCTGTTTTGCTCTTGGAAAGGCTCCACATTTCTCCAGGAAAAAAAAAAAAAAAAGAAAACACCTTAGACAACCTTAAACACTGCCACATAAAAACACGCTCTCCTACCAATGGGAATGGATGCTACCCAACAACTAAAGCCCTTGACTTTCTCCTCACTCAGTCGAGGAGAAAGCAGAGGCCATGAAAGAAGTGTAGAATTGTAGACCCTTCGTTTTCTTGCTTTCTACAGTCCCGAAGGCCAGTACCACATAGGCCTGCCTGTTGGGCCAAGACATCACTTGGGGTGCTGTGCAATCACAGAGAAAAGGAATATTCACTGTTTCTATGATCTTTATGATCCTTATAAGTTAAGTACAGCTTAGAAATCAACAATACTTTCTTCTGCACAAATCAACAATGTTTTCTTCTGTAAAATTTCAGCCTTCATAAACTCTGTGACTTGCCCAAGGGCAGAAGTGCAGTAGTTTTAGTAGCCAGAGGCGCTGGTGGAGCCGCTTTCCAGGCTGACAGCACAACATCCTCAGCTGAGGCCCTGGGGCTTCAAAATTCACGGCCCCCGGTGATTTTCCATGGCCCCAGCCTGGCAAGCCTTGACACATATTATAAGTTTTTGTGCTTAATCCACTTTTTGATTCTGATTTATTTTTATTCCATTGCCACGAGGGCAGGCAAGCGCTTAAGGGGGATCAATGTCACTGGGCCACCCCAGCCATGACTCAGAATGTTTGTTTGTGTGTTCGCAGTGAACGGTAATGCACTCAGCAACACCCGCAAGCAGCGCAGCGCTGAACCGATGCACTAATACATAACCCGGGAGCTGCCTGTCCTGTCCTTTTGCTAGGCGAGGAAATGAAGCCATGGACGAGCCGTGTCGCCCATCGGCTTGGTGAAGCACCAGCTCATACTGAGTGTCCACAGGCAGTACTAAGCAAAGCCAGGTGTGGGGTTGTTTTACCTGGTTTACATGTTAAAGCAAAGGAATTAACCATGCCAGTCTCTTTAATTACTTGCCTAAGCGGGCACATATTCTCACCGTGCTGGAGGACTTCTTCCTCAGATCTCCTCGGTTTTTCTAGATGGTATATGCTAATCCCTAACAAAAAGGAAAGGGCAAGGACAAGATAACCAGTGACAGACCTCTGCTAACTGGTCTCATTACCACTTCTAAGCCACAAACCAGGCGTAGGTGTTAGCAGACCAAGGTTGCCTGTTCTTGCAATACACAACTACTCAGCTAGCTCCTTTGCTGCCCTATGGCCCGGCAAAAGATTCCCACTTTACAGCTAGGAGAAGAAGCTCAGTTTTCACTGAAGTGGATTCAAACCTTGGAAAAGTTCTTCAATCTTTTGAAAAGTAAATCTGGAGAAAGTTACTAGAAGTTGAGTTATTTGCATTCACAACTTAAATTGTACCCTATGGTTTGACAAAACAAAGAAAATTTGTCCTGCACTGGATGCCTCTTGGCTTACCTAAAGTGAAGAATAAGTGATGATTTAAACCACAAGGAATATAAAATAGCTATTAAAATTATCCCACCACACAAATCCATAATGCTTTGAACTGTTGGAAAGCATTTTAACCACAGTAACACACTTCCTCTTCCATATTTGATCAAAGTGCTATAACAATTCTTTGGTAGGATATCAAATGCCCCTCTGCTAAAGAGGAAGCTCATGGATACTTTGTGGGTTCAGTACAGCATTATAATCACTTGCAAACACATCACAACTGTTCACCTCACCCAGCCAACAGCTACTGCCATTTTTTTGGCCATTCCCTCTCCATTCCCTCAAGCATCAACCAATCTCCTCACGCAGCGGTGGCCATGGGGAAGGGCTGTGAGACCAGCTCTGAACGCTGGTGGGGTGGCATTAATATCGGTGAGCAGAGAAGCGGACCGACAGCAAACAGGACAGATGTCCCTGCCCTGAGAACAAACCGCCAAGCAAGTCCCCTAACACCCGACCCAGCAGAACATTTGCACGTGACCCAGCGAAACCAAAGTGCCAATGCAACGATGGGGACAAGCACCACCGCTTGATTCATCTACAGCCAGCAAATGCTTGCACAGTGATTACTGAATACAAACTTAAAACATATTTCTTTTCTTACACTCAGTTGTCTTATATTTTGCTCATCACTGAGATGTCATTGTGTGACTCAGTTTGTCATCTGAAGGAACAAACCTATGTCAGTATGGCTTGTTTTGAATTAAAACTACAAGGAAAGCCACAGAATAAAGACATTCAGCATATTATTTTAAGTTAATCTAACACAGGAACACTTGTATATCTTAAGAGTTAGACTTTGAGCTTAAAAAAAATAGAGATAAAAAATATACATGTACAGCTAAATCTGTGTGCTTTGTGATGAAAAAGCCAGCTGGAAGAATAAAGTTTTCAAAAGCAGTAAAATAATTACCCTAATTTGCAAGATAAGAGTTTTATATACAGTGTGTATAATGCAAAAGTATATGTCCATTCACTTCACATTAACCCTCTGGTTCCACCTTCAATCTCCTAGGTTCACTTAATGTCTTGTATTCCATTTAAATGTATATGCCCGTGTGTTGGCTGCTCTTACAATAGGAGCATAAACATTTTTCACTAGCCTTTCAGCATCTTCCCAAGGGTAAGAGTTTCTGGGGGATGGTAACAGCAATTTTTCAAAATCCCCCTGCAGTGACCTAATGACACAATTGCAGCTCCATTTCCTCCAGTGAGGACTTTGTGTCCCTGCTATTTTTTGTGTGTACATTTCATGTGGGATAAATATGTTTTCATTTATATTTGAATTCTTTTGCTTGTTGTTTTAAAACAAAACCCTCAATCCAGAAAATCAACACTTGCTATCCTTACCAGAACCATACAGATGTCTGTATTATTACACTTGCAACCCCAGCAGTTCCACATCCTTTTTCAGTACAATATTATTCCTGGTGCACAAGGGCTGTTAGATTTTAGGCTAAACTCTGCCCCATAGGGATTCCTGCCCCCATAGTGGTCTTTAGCTCCACTTTCTTTTCCTTTTCCTTTTCCCTTTCCCTTTTTATTTTTTTTTTCTTTTTATTTGTTGTTCTCTGCATTAACAACTAGTCACACCCAGTGTCTGCAGTCTCTAAAGCACAGAAATATTTGTATTTTGGCACAAGTAGTATACCTGGTTATCCCAGCTAGGCTTTTTTTTCTGGATATGAATGCATAAAACTTCCAAGATCTGACGTTTTCTGGTGGTAATGACAATCTAACATTGAAAATGCCCTCTAGGGAACTTATTTACTGTGTCTTTGTTTACTTGTTTATGGAACAGAATTGGTTTAGTTGTTAGCTATTCAGATTTATAAGCTGCATTGATAAAAATAATTTCCTAGCCAAATGGCAGAGAGGAACCCCCTGCGGCTCTGGCTTGGGTAAGATTAAATCAGTTGTCTATTAACAATGTTTTAAACCATTTGATCAAAGCGCATTCAACAAAGTCCTTCAAACAGTCCCACCCAACTTGCTCACCATAATTCAGTCTGCTTCGGTTTTGCATGGCAGTGATGGTCCTATACATCTCATACAATAATTTATTCTGCTATGTGTGTCTGCATGAGTCTTTCACACAAATGGGACCTTGGTTTCAAACTCCAAAAACTTAGAATAAGCGATGCTGTCAAAGCAACAGGATTGCTTTGGTTTTTTTTTGTGCTCACTTCAAGTTTCAGGATGACTGAATCAAACTTTGGCTTATAGCATTACTCTTCAAAGCATAAATCAGAACTTTGGTGGATGCGTTGCACTGCCTCCTTGCACCTCCCGGGTCCTTCTGCATAACAGGATATTTTAACTTGCTTGTTTTCTATTTGCCATATAGCTCCTTCCCCCAAACTGAGCAGGAATGCTCCTCCCACGAGCAGTCCTTCATAGTGCTACTTATCTGCTCCATAGAAATCATAATAGAAAATGAGACCAAGCCAGCGGTTTATCACGCTTTCACTGACCTCATCTGAAATAATCTAGACCCTTTGCACTTGCATCCCATTTGCCGGGGATATTGTTTTCTTTCCCACAACTGGCACTCTCCCAGTTCTTCTATTCCCACTGCTACTTTAGCAGAAGGGTGATTTTTTAGCCCGGTACCAGCAACAGGGAAGGAGAAGGAGAATGACACCCACCTTATTCCATAAATCACTGTGCACAGACCTGTGTACTGGTAAGGAAGAGGAGCACCATCCCCAAACCATCATCATGAGCAAGGGAAAAATCAAGTATTGACTGTGCTGCCATCTCTGCACGTGTATGAATATGCCCAGCCAGAGCTTTTTGTGGTATTTGAAAAGACAGTAAACCCTGAAGAGCCTGAATGTTCACAGGAGAGCTTATCAGTTGTTGATGAGGCCCTGTCCAGCCTTACAGACAGCCAGTTTCCTTCTGCACCGGGGCACCGGCTTGCTGTGGAGCCAGCAGAAAGGTGATAAGCCGCAGAGAAGATTTTTTAGGAGTCTTGCCTATCTTTCACACCAAGTGGCCAGAGCACATTTTCCACAGTTGCCACTTACAGATAGGCTGGCTGCGCTCGGATAAGAGTCAAGAAAGAAATAGGAGAATGGGTTCCAGTTAGTTTCCTTTCACAATCCCAGAGGAATCTGAGGTTAGGTCTGACTTTTTTTTTTTTTTTTTTCCTCTCCCTCCTCCCCCTTTTAAATATATAAATCTCCCATGGCTTATAAACCTGAGCCAGACAAGGTAGCTGTGGAGTCAGCTCAGAGCAAGAGACAGATTTCAGACCAGCTATCAGCAATCTGCTGTCTGCAACCGCCAGGCAGGAAAAGGCTGCAGGTTCTGCCAGTTGATAGGAAAAGCCCTGGCTAAGCTGAGCGGCAAAATTTGCTCAGCCTTCTTATAGGAAGTGGCTTTTTACAAAAGTTTAACTTTTGCTACACTGCAAACGTTTTGAGACGGGCAAAAAGGTCATAGCGATAGAGATGATTCCCAGCCACCGCACTGGGAATCGGTGCAGGACGTGATACGCTGGGACCAAGCAGCCGCATCCCTCACTCCGCACACCGTTTCTTCAGATATCATGGGAAATGCAAATATGCGATGGCTGAAGTTAGCATTCAGGGGAGATAATAGAAAACTCCATGGGGGGGCCTAAACCGATGTCTGAGGTTGCTGTATCTTCATCTCTGAACTGTCCTTTGAGAGTTTGACCCCTTGCTCTTGGCGTAAGCAATGGAGCTATTCCGACCACTGCTTTTAGCTATAAATCTGACTTGCTGTAGGACTTGCTGTGGTGATATTGCATCAAGCAGGCAGGAGCATTTTCTTCTCCAGTAGAGAAACTCGACAAGCAGCGATGCTGTGTCAGGCATTGACATTGTGTCAGGCACTCAGCATTGGAAGAGAGCCGTTCTCATTGTAACACTCCACCAAAGAGCTTTAAAACAGAAGAAAAAGATTCTGGAAAAACGGCTACGTGATGCTTCAAAGATGTAGCTGACTTTTTGTTACTCTAAGAAAGAAATTAGAAATAATAAAGAATCCTGGTTTTGAGTGCTGCTGTGCCAGCCCTTTTGAGTATTGCCAGCGTGTCAGGGGCAACATGTTAACAGGGAAATGACTGAAGGGGAAAAAGGATTTCAAAAGTTTCATTGTCAATTCAAACCATCTCTGAACTCTGAGGCTTACATTTCCAAGCCATCTGTGTACCTCTGCTTCTCGATGCCTCGAAACCCAAAAATTTCACAGAAATATTTCACAGAAATATGGGTACCTTCCATTACTCAAATCTACCAGCCAAACTTCTTCAAGCAGAGCATCTCTTCCCATAAGTTATGTGAAAATGCTAGCCTGTTAATGCACAAAAAACTGTCCCTTATCCTCTCCTTGATGCACAGAATCAATGAAAACCTGCTGCCCACAGCACCCTTTCCTTCCCCATTTCTCCCACTTTAGTAGGACAAACACGATAAGGACATGCAGTTTGTTCATCTGCTTTACAAACTCACTCTACATTGTTCCTTCTCTCTCAGTTAGGGTGTTGCAGGAGAACAGTGACTGCCACTGAGCCTTGCTGGGTAGTGAGATTAAGTTAAAACCATCAACAGCACAAGTCACAAATCGCGAGCACGGGGGAAAGGAGCAAACTCACTATCAAAGGGTTTATTTTTTGCCCATCTCTGAGCCCATCCAGATCTGCCCCCTCCACAACCCCGAGCGCTGCCCTTTACCCCCAAACACCACGTGCTTGGGCTGCGGCCGCGCAGCGCGAGGCACGAGGCGGCCCTGGGCGGCTCAAATAATGATGTTTTGGCAGGAAAGCCGGGATGGAGCCAAGGATTCCCCACTTCACCCAGGTGAGGGGGATGCTGCCAGCCAATCTCTGAGGCCGTGGCTGTATTTAGCCAAGGCAACCCCAGCCCGCGCTGCAAGAGACCTCTCCCGGAGGCTTTGGCTTCCCTTTCCCTCCTCTTCCCTGCGCGCACGCACTATTCCTTTGCAAGGTGATATCCTCCTAATTAGCGCCGAGACCTCCCGACAGGGCTGTCGGGAGAGGAGCTGCTAGGACGAGTGGTGGGACGGGGCAGGGACCAGCCCGGGGCGCCCGGCCCCAGCGAGGCTCCGCAGCTGGAATGAAGAGAAGCCTGGAGATAAGAGAGGGCAAGAGGGGAATATTTCGCTGACAGAAAAGAAATATACTCGGGGCTAACTTCTAGTGCCAGTGATATTTTAATCTCATTGGCGGGGAGCTGCTGCTGCTGCAGGCGGGGAGAATTGACGTGGTGCTGCAGCGTCTTCCCCGCAGCGCGGTGGCGGCCGGAGCGGCACGCTCGCCCCGCGCCGTGCGGGCAGCGCTCCAGGGCAAGGATATTAGAGGGTTTTCACACTTCCCTCCTCCAAATACCCAAGCGTAACCTGTAAATAGACCAACTCTTGTCGAACCATCCACATCACAAGGATAAGCATCCTACAGCCATAGCTGCAGCGGAGTTTTTCTGCATCCCTGTTTACAAAACATCTGTTCTTGGCAATACCTTAAAATACCACACAAGGACCAGATCACATGACAGAGATAACAGCGGCATCAGCTTCTCCTGCAACAGACCCGTGAAAAGCTCTGGGCCAGAAACATGTTATCTTACAAGATAGCTGTCCATCACAAAGATTCTGCTAATTCCCATTTTATCCCCAATAATGAAATAGCTCAGAACGCGGCCTGCAGGTGCCTAACTACCTCGCCACAGCTATTTCTGCGTCCTGCCAGGCAGGGCTAGGTAACAAACACATTGAATTTCAGGCTCTGCAGCAGTCACAACATCCAGCTTCTGTGTCCAGACGGTTCAAACGCAGCCCTTCAGCTTCCCCATCCCGACACTTCTGTGGTGGCAGGGGGGATTCCACAGCAACAGCACGGTGACGAGCCACCCTTGTCCACTTTCTCACCCAATCTCCACAATATTCACCCAGCACGGATGAATTCTCAGCATTGGTGAATGAGGAAACGAAAGGCATTTTTCCTTTGTTTTAACTTCTAGAACATCAAAGGAAGGTCCAGGGAAAACAAGCAGTTAAATTTACCCTTTGCAAGGTGAAGAAACCAGGCCTCATGACATGCTGCTTTATTCAGGCTGCGCATTGCCCGCTACTGCAGAGAGATTTCACTGCAAAGAGCCTGCAAGAGTGAGGTCCAAAACACCACCAGGGTATTTGTCAGGCAGGAGAAAAACCCACAGAATTTCATTATGCCGAGGGACTCCGAAAACTGGAGGAGAGACAGCAGAACCAAAACAAGTTACTGCAGCTTTGGAGCAGAAGTCTGCCAATTTCCGAGAGTGAAAAACAAGAGGACTGCAATCTATACTGGATAGTATCAGAGGCTACAGCAAAAAGGTTAAATCATCCCTTTCTATCACATGTTTATTGCCTGCCTTTGTTTAGAGTCAGAAGCCTGAAGGCTCTTTTTTTTTTCCCCCTCTTGGTCAGTAGTTTTGTGGATTTTTTTTGTCCTAGTTTTGCTGCTTTTCTTCGAAGAACTCAAAAGGGTTTCAGTGCAAAAAGGAGATGCTGGTCACTCCAGGGGATGCAACGCCAGATGAGTATGCAAGCAGCGTGTGTTGAATGTGCATGTGGGGAGGGAAAAAAACAAGACCGGTCCAACAGAGACATGCACAGGCTACCTCGTAAAATGTGACAATCAATATCACAAAGAAATTAAATTCCTGCCAACCCTCTGACAGACATTGTACATGCTGGGCCTGGATACTTGCTCTTCCTCCTCTCTGCCTTAACAGGGCACATTATTTGAGCAAAACATTAAGCTAAGCCTGTCAATAAGGATTTATTGGCTTGCTGACAAAGTCTACCAATTGCCTGCAGCGCGATCACCAAGACGCTCCAGTGAATCAGTAAAAGCCAAAGCACGAGGGTTGCTCACGAAAGCAGCACTCAGACTGACGGGGCCCAACCGTTGTGCATGTTTGCCTAAACTACCAGCTAATTGAGGTGGGAAGTGACTTCTCCAGAAGACGAACACTCCTCCTGATCTTGATTAACTCCCTTTGTATTGCGGTTTACAGAAATATGTCAGCATTCTCCATCAATCTGCCAGCAAGTCTTTTCTCTAACATATTTCAGCTTGCCACTTGGCCTTTCACTGCGGATAGGTGCTGCCACAGCTGATATAGCTCCGACATGACATCAGGGAGCGCTACCTCTTTCAGCTGCTGCTGACCTTCTCCCTTCACAATAAAAATGAAGCAAGTCAGCAGCTTCAAAAGAGAAAAAGAAAAAAGGGACCCTGTGGTAGTAATAGTAGTAGTTGAGGAACCTGGTGTGAATAGTTCCCAGATGTCTTTACAAATCCTCCCTAGCTAGTGCAGAGAACAGGTAGAAAAAGTAAGTGTTGGGGGCAATGTTAGCAAGTGGTTCAAATTCATCTTCAAATATGTTTCTGTTAAAATTATTTGCCAAGTACTATAACAATGTTTTAGTTTTTAAAAACATTATTTCCTTGACAGCAGTAGTGATGTTAGGATACCTTAGCAGGGATTATTTACATTTCACTCAGATTAAGGGAAATTAAGATGTCCATGCAGGATGGGCCATCCCATGGCAGCCTGTTGGAAAGGGAGCTGGGGGATGCAGATGGCCAGAAACGCCTCTGCAGAGACCTCCCTGCTTGTCACCACACGTGGCCATCTGTGTCACGGAAGTGCTCTGCTGGAGCAGGGTGCTAAGTCCCAGGTGCTGCCCTTCAAGCACAACTGTCAAGATTTCTCTTAGTTGTGCAGCCAAATTGCATTTGCAGCTGCAAAACAGCATGAGGAGAAACAGTGCAGGGTAGGAAAAGCTGGGCGGAAAGTCCTTCACTCAAACCTCCCTTCTGCCTCTAGACCCTTCCACTCATCCTTTCTTAGGGCATCGTCCTCTCAGACCAGCACATTCCTCTACAACAGCAATTGGGACAGGAGCTAGACTTGACTGTATGTATTCTACTACAAAAGAAACAGGTTTCAGATGAGGTTTTCGAAGAGCAGCTCCTTATGGATGCCCCACATTCATTCCTGTGACCAGGAATATCGGTCTTTTAAGCACTTTTATCAAATCTCTTGCACATTATGTTAATTTGTCTGCCAGCTCTTTGGGACAGAGCTTTTTGTGCATCCCTACGCAGCA
>JAWLRI010000262.1:4153591-4179440 GCA_034781795.1 Crypturellus tataupa
AGGGCATCGTCCTCTCAGACCAGCACATTCCTCTACAACAGCAATTGGGACAGGAGCTAGACTTGACTGTATGTATTTTACTACAAAATAAACAGGTTTCAGATGAGGTTTTCGAAGAGCAGCTCCTTATGGATGCCCCACATTAATTCCTGTGACCAAAATCAAATCTCTTGCACATTATGTTAATTTGTCTGCCAGCTCTTTGGGACAGAGCTTTTTGTGCATCCCTACGCAGCACCTAACTCAGTAAAAGCTGCGGTACTTGGTAGGGCACCTTCTATTTGCTTAATCTGTCATTTGGACGTCACTAAATTTATATAACATTCAACACCTGAAAGAAAAGCAGCCTCAAAGTCTAACTTTGCTTTTTTTATATTATCATGAAATTTAGGCAGTTAGCTTCTGAGTTTCATAATTACTTTAGAGACTATATATGGCAAATTATTAAAAGAGAAACGTCTACGTAGAAGGCCTCAGCTAATATGCAGGGAGCTAATATATTAAAGCTCTTACCATGTTTATTTTTCATATTATGCATCTCAGTTTCCCTGAACTCCTCAAAGTAATTTTGCTCCAGTCACACCTTGGTGAGTTTCTTAATGCAACTGTACCCAAACAGCCACTTTCTTCAAGGCAACAGAGCCAGAAGTACATAAGTGATTACTGATCAGGGCTGTGTGACAGCTCCAATCAATCTTATCCTCTCCCTCATTGATCTGGACCAACAGAGAGAGGATTTCTCAGCAGGAGGAGGAGGAATCAACCAACTTGAATTCATTGCATGCCAGCCTCTGAAGGCTGCCTTTTTTTTTTTTTTTTTTTTTTTAATAAAGATAGGATGGGTTAATTTCCCAGTTCCACACAATTTATCTGTGCTGAACTGGAGGAGTGTTGAGTGGGAAAGGGTTTCATTGTCCACTAGGGCCTTATGGCTCTTCAACACCCACCATTTCTGCCTCATGTCAAAGAAAAGCAAATAGGTTTATTAAATAGCTGTCAGGCCGAATGAGGCTGTACAGAGAACAAACAGAAGAGAAATTGGATTAGAGGCAGAGTACACGCCACACTAAACAAGGGTACAGATTTACGGCTTTCTCTCTGCAACTGGACAAAGAACTTCGAAGATGAGTTTTGGGGAGGGAGAGCTGAAGACTGGGGAAGGGACAAGCAGCCAGGAGCGCCCCGCTAGGGCTGGAGTCCCACAGGAGCACCCAGACAGAGGTACGCTCGCCCAAAGGTAGTGGATACAGTTATTTGGGAGCCAAACTTTGGTTCCCGGTAAACCATTCTCAAGCATAATAATGTTTCAGGGTGTAATATTTTCCTCTCCACACGGAAAGGGAGTCGTCCTTGGAGGTTGACTGGTTTGTCATGTCTTGACGTGGGTGTTAACCTGGCCCTGGTCACGATAACTGTGACAAGCTGCCTTTGGCACTATGTCACCCCACTCAAAGCAACTGGGGGCAAACCTGCCCCATCTGTTACTTGGAGCTAGGGCAGTAACTGCATCTAGGCTGTCCCTCACCCACCGCCCTCCAGGGAGATGCCTTCGCCTCAGCCTTCCCAAGTCAGGCACTGTCTAGCTCAGCATCAGCAACAAGAGCAGAAGGGATTCACAGCAAAGCCGTGGAGAATTAAGCTTTCCTTGATAAAAGCTTTGGCTCACAGGCAGGCCCAGAGAGGCTGGACTCTTTTGCGAATGGATGATAGTTATTCCCAGAGAGACCCTGGCCAAATTCTCACCATGGAGGAGAAAGTGCCAAAATACTTTTTGTTGATTTTAGCTGGAAGAAAGGGGAAGAAAAACGCAAGTGTACTCACCAAAGGGACTACAGATGCAGGTCAGAAGAATCATAATGCATCAAGCAGTGAAAGGAACTGCACGTGTGATAACTGGAATTTACTCCTTCCTATGTTGCTTGAGCAGCCTGAACTTTGCTGGATGAGAAAATCATGCCACATCACCCAGAGCACAGACTCAACTTTGAAAAGGAGGAGGTAGTCTTGAGCCGTTTGACCTTCTAGCCCCTTCCTTCAAAAGCTGCAGCGGGGTTGTCTCCTGCGGCAGGCTGGAAAGCTAAGAGCTCTATCCCAGCACTCCTCCACACCAGGGTCCTTCACCAAGCCCCTGCCTGGCCTTCGCCTCAGCAGCTGACATACAAAACCCACCGTAGTGTTGGGCTGGGTTTTATTCACACTTCCATCGTGTTTCATCAGCACCATCTGAAGACCACAGGATTTCACAAGAAAAGAAATGTACCCTGCTCCAACAGCCCTGCCACAGTTAGGACTTAATTCCACTCACTGCGACAGTGTAGGCTGAGCTGTGCCTTGATCTGTACATTTGCACCAGAGGCTTTACCACCACCATTTCCTTTAAGTGAATAATACTCTGAGATTCTTCCCAGTTTTCTAGCATCTCCTCGTAGAGTTTCTCCAGTCTTCTGGGGAATTAAGAAACACAGCAGAGTGAATACAGAGGACACATTTTCTACAGCAAGCTGCCAGACTTTAGTTCTACCTTTGAACTCACTGCTTCAAAAGAACAATTCTGCTTCTTTCCATGAGGTACGTGCATCAGGATACATAACCCTGCACTTTCTTACAGATTTCCAGGCTACCATTTCCTAGTGACAATCTATCCTTCCACGTCTTCAAGCCCTTAGCTAGAATTTGCAAATTGTCCTCTGGTGAATTATTTAAGCATATGGTGACTGGTGAGTTTTGCCCAGCACTTGATTCTGTCGTACCTGTTGATATTTATCAAAGTGACTTGAAGAATCATTTGTTTTCAGGTCAATGTGTATTTGGAATAATTCCTGCCTTTTTTAAGGGAAAAAAATGGTATTTTTATTCTGAAGAGCACTCAGAGATCAGCCTTGTACACAAAATACCTCATTTGCAATTGTGCAAAGACGTCTTGACATGATCCTGCAAAAGAAGGGGTCTTGACTCCATCCAGGACTTGCTCTACTTGTGCCATGTTCTCTAATCCAGGCTGATCTTACACAGAGTCTTAAAGAGTTAATATAACAGCTGATACATGAGTTACATTCCTTAATAACTACTGCATTAACATCTGTAAGACATCGGTTCCTTATTTTTATAACAAAACATGCAAATATTTTGATGGAGAAAGAAGAAGATAAGAGAATTCAAGAAACCAAGAAGCAAAATATTATCTGAAGAGTTTGCTTCACGCTGGTACCAAGTTCACTGGTATCTCCACACTTCAGTTTGAAAACATCAATAAAACTTCTGCCTTTAGGAGCTAGATTGAAGCCTGTGTTACAGCGACCCTGCTCTTCAGGCCCTGAAGCACCAGGTGGCCTTCAAGTAATAAACTCGTTAGGAATGTAGCCAGGTAATCTGGGTGGTTGTGCTGATGAGGGCTGGAGTTGAGCTTTGAGGAGGACTACCCAAGCAGGCAGCGCTATTTCCCATGCCTGGAACAAGACAGAAACAGCGTGCAAACAAATCCATCCACTCTGGGACAGCTCAAGGATCAGTAACTCATTTCACTTACAAAAAAATTACGTCTCTTATCGAAACATCATGAAAAAAATCAAGCGCTTCCTCTCACTCTCCCTGCCACTTCAGCAAGAGATGATGCTATCAGTACCACGGAGTGGCTGAAAGCTTCCTTGATGTATTGTGCGGACTGGAAGCAAAAGGATGTTTTTGTACGCATTTTTGCAATGATTCGGTCACTCTGGTTTGGGATTGCTGTGGCTGTGCTTAATTTTACTGTTATATTATATGCTGATAGATCTTAATTTTTTATTTCACTAACAGAAAGCATCAGTATCTCACTCATGAATTATCTACACTGTTTCATCTCTATAATAAAACATAAATCAGAGATGAAGCTGATTAGTAACTTGCAAAGTATCGCACATACGCCAGCATTGGCAAAAGAGCATTCAAGCCAGAAGCTGCACAATTTACAAAAGAAATTGTATATCACAGTAAAATCACAGTAAATAAGGTTGCAAACACCAACAAATTGTATATTATGCATCATTATGAGTTTCAGACTGGCATTAAATAGAAAAGGTAGTTAATTGAGATCACAATAGAGCTTCTCTCAGAAGCCCCAAACAGACAGTATTTGTGTCACAAAGACAAGCTCTACATAAAGGCCAACAGGCTTTGCTTTTTCTATATGAACTAAAACTCAGCAGATTAGGCATGCCACTAGGTTGCCTTGTAGCTTTGCTTGACCAGAGGTTTTGTCTTGAGCCAGGTTTGTGCACAATCAGGCACACAGAAAGTAAAGTGGTAGCCTGAGAGACAAGAACATTGCTCTAAAAATGGAAAGCAGATTTGGCCAATGAACATAAACTACAATATAGAAGCAGCCATTGAAGCGACTGGACCGTGCTAGAAGCATGGGGCCGATGATATACTTCAAAATTATAGAGCTACTTTTGCAGCTTAGTTTCTGGCAGAAGCACGGTGAATGTAGGGTGCAACCTCCAACGATTCTCCCACTGGTTCTACTAGACTAAACACCCAGGAGGTGCTCTGTGCCCCGCACTGGGTCATGAGGTGCAGACCAAGGGTGCATTTCTATTTTCTTTCATCCAGAATCAGTACAGTTTGGGGCTTCCAGGACAAGGCCCCACAGCACAGACTAAAGCATGAAAGTGAGGGCATGCAGGAGATGGGCTTCTAGAGGGCACTTCTGCTCTGAACTAAAACGCTAATGCAGATGCACCTTAGGCTGTCTGAAAGCACACCTATCACAGAGATTTTCTATTAAAACCTGCTAACATGCTGCTTTACATATTGCAAGGGAAGTTTTTTCTTTTTCTTTTTCTTTTTTTTTTTTGTATTGCAATGATTACAGTATTCTGTAGATGCTAAGTGATGGAGAGATGAGGTTTTATGCACCATATCAGCTGTTGTGCTCTACCAGTGCATTTTTACAGCATCAGAGACAAAATTAAAATACGATCACTCTCCAAAATGTAAGTATAAATAATTAGTAAGAAAGAAAAAGAAAAAAAAAAAGGAGCTTGATATTAGACTTCGCAAGCATATCTGAGTCAGCTGAGCCAAAAAGATGAAGTTTTATAATATCTGTTAAAAAAAAAAATTATTTCAGCTACAGATTTCAGAACATACAGGAATCAGAGTGGTGTAGGAGCTGGGCAGGATGAAGAAAACTGCTAGACTGCTGTGCTAAAAACTTCAGCAGGGGTACATGTTTGAAATCCATTTTTCCAAGAGGTTACAACACTTTATTTCTTAAAAACAAAACAGAACACAACAACAAACCAAATAAACAAAAAAAGAAGAGGGAAAGTTTTCTTATTATGCTAACCATACTATTTCTGTTCTTTTACCATTTTCATGGCATCTTTGAATTGCTACATAAGGAAGCAATCTAAGACCAGTAACAAGAAATATGCGTGATCAGCTCATGGTTAGCAAGATTATTCTACTCTCTTAGCAATCTCTCTTATTCTATCCTCTCAGCAATGATTGCAATTAGCAATCATTTTTTGGCCCTTATTTCTAAGATGGGAGATTTTCTTTGAGTAAATAAATACAAAGATGGACTGGATCAAATTTAGCCCAGCAGCTCCTTGCTGCATACCAAAGCAGTCTGTTATTTCTTACCGTCTTCTATTTCAAGTAAATGATAAATAAATAGCCACACTTTTTTTCCCCCCGCTCAAAGTAGTCAGACTGTTACTGCACCAAGTAGCCCAAATCCATAATGTGGAAATTCAGAAAGGGACATTACGTTAAAGACAAGATTTTTGCTCTCAAGTTTTTGAGCAATCCATTAGCCAGAGGGCATTGACCAGATTCAGGAGCTATACTAAAATGAATATACGTATGGCACTATGTCCTGTAATGAACTTCATTTGCCCATCATTATGGGAAGGGGTTGGTCTGCAGATTATGGAGGTTGCATCAGCCTCGATACAAAGCAAGTCAGAAAGCTCTTCCATAAACTAGCAGCAGAGAAAAGTCACTTAATCCCTAAAGGGGGATGTTTTGCCAACATTATCTTTCTCTTTTCTCATGAATTTCACTTCAATTTTTATACCTGCAAAAGTAAATTAAAAATCATCACTTGTTAACTGGTCAAGAATAATGTGACCTCTCTCAGGTTAATTTAACTGTTCGATTTGAACACCCCCCAATCTTCACTCTCTCACCTTCATAGTTTTCTAGACCATGAATTCATGTGTGAATCACTTAGACTAGGATCAAGAATGCAAGAGGTTTTTTCTCAGACTCGACAGACAAAGTCTTGGGGAAGCGGTACATAAAACACTAACCTGTAGTTGCAGAAAAAAACAGGGCTGGTAGTTGTTTGTAAAAGCCTAAATTAGAGACGAGCGACTTGAGATAAGATAGGCAATCAGCTCTGACTCTGCCACTGCAGACTTCTGGTCTACTTGCAAGAGAAGACATGTCATCATTTCTCTTGACAGTCCCCAGGATTTCAGGGAGATCTCTTAGCAGCAGCAAGAGAAAAGGGCAAAATGAAAGCAGAACCCTTGAAGGAAAGGTCTGAGCTTTATTTTTAACAGGGCAATTACAGCATCTCTAAGTAAGGGTAGATCAGGATATGAATGTCACCTCCAGGTGCATAGATTGTGTGTGTGTGTTTGCAACATACTGTTGTAACACAGATTTTGCTCTTCCAAAGCTTCCTTATATAAAAGTCTTACAGTGACAGAAGACAAGAAACTCCTTAAGAGAAAGGAAGCTCAGTTTATTTTCAGTACTGTTCAGTAGTTAATTGTTAATTAAGAGTTAATTCTCTTTTTTTAATTGAGTTCCTCCCTAATCTATGTCTTATGTGCAATAATACTGGTCGTCTTAATATTGGAAAGAGATATCCACAGGCACTTTATGTAGAAAAGGTCATGTATTACATTAAATCCACAGTTTCTGTCAGAGGGAAATGGGTCTCAGAAGTAACATCTGTCAACTCTACATTCAACTTCTTATTCACATACTAAAGCAATAGGATTGAGACAGTTGTTCTACAGGCTTGGCTTGATAGGAATACCTTTCAGCTCCTAAATTGCTCATTGTAACCTCTCTAGCAGATCAGCAACTCAGCAGAACCCCGGAGAGCAAATGCCAACTGGAAACCTTGAGCTTTGGCACCACGGAGCAGGTGTCTCTGCTGTCAGCTGCAGTATGCTCTGTCTGAACGGCCGGATGCAAGGTGAGATGCTAGTCCGTAAGTGACCGTAAGCTGAAGAAGGACCTACTTAGTGTTTCTTTACTGAAATGTAATTTCTTATACAACGAGCAGCTATCATTAGAGAGATACACCTTCTGCTCTCACCCCAAAACCTGTTTTCCCCTCAGCTAGTTATTAGATTATAGAGTCTTATTTCGTTGTGGAGTAATAACAAACAAACGTTTAGGCAATTTGTAATCTTCTGGCACTTGCCCTGATGTTCTTGACTGATTATCAGTGTTCCAAAAGCGCTATCCACTGCCAGGGTACTCAGAGAAGTATAGGACTGCACATCCAGAGCCAGAGCATTCACTGGATTGGCAACAAAAATAACAGAAGAAAGTAGTTACGAGTAGGACGAGGGTTTAGCGGGAGTGGGAAAAGCCTTGTGGCCAAAGGGTTGTTCAAGGGGCATTTGCAGGAAGGTTTCCCCTTCTCCAAGTGAGGCACCCCCTTATCTTGCAAGTGAGACATCATCTATCCTCATGCTGTACAATCCTGCCATCGTTCAGGATAGAAATATATATTAAAAAAAAAAAAAAAGCACAAAGATCTGGTGTTTGGTCACAACATCCAGGCCACTTTACAAGGAGCTGTATGTACGTACATAATCATTGTACACAACCTGCTTGCCTTCCTTCAAAGGACCACACAGTATGAAGTGCTTACGTCCCCCTCCCCACCAGGAGCTCATTCTGAAGTGCTTCCTCAGATATTTTGGTTGTTTTGTGGTGCGTTTCCTCTGTAAGCCTTGAAAGAGCTGGCAACACAACTCTCCCGGCTGGTGTAAATTTCTAAAAATCACAAGAGCAAATCTTCCTTCTTCCTCCCCTCCTCCCTAAAACCCATATCATACAAGCATCTCTCTTCTTGCTGATGGAAGTAATTTCATTATTTTAAAAGCACTTATGCAACCAACAGAGGCGACACCATGTGCGCGTGCAAGCATGAGCCTCCTGAAGAGTCAATATGACTGTACCCTCTCCCCCCACCTTCTCCTTTCTCTATCCATTATCAATATTAATCATTTTCTTTTACATTTTAACTAGTGATAGGGTTATATCCACTATATCCTCCTTTAGCACGAGTTTCCAGGGTACAGTGCTAAATCTACGCAGGTAGTCACCACCTTAGGCAGCAAACCCACAGGGAATGCCCTTGTGGTGACTGTACACAAGGCTGGCTCCGCAATGGAAGTTGCTTCCTTCTCACTGAGTACAGTAATGAGCCCCCAATTGCTTGATTAACCCTAAACACACATACTTCCAGTGCATCCTTGGCCATCTGCAGTTATTGCAGTAGTTGCCCTCACTCCGTGGCATGGTAACTTTGTGCTGTCACTTATTCCCTGTGTTCAGGAAAGATGTTTGTTGGTTTTGGTTTAAAGACTTTTTTTTTTATTTTTTGCAATTTTGCAATTAGAGGTCAATTATTGTTATATAACTAGACTTGCCTACGTTTGAACTCAGCACTCTTCTCATTAAGATCTCTTCATACAGGAAGTAGCAGATTTTTTATGTCCGTCTGAGACTTTTTCCACATTCTACTCCTACTGACACGCTTCAAGTTAACAAAAGCTCTTACAATGCAGGATTTGCACTGCAAGCCAACTAAACAAGCAGCTGGAGGCAGTGCTGACATTAGCAAAGTGAAACTCCCTGCTACGTCACTGATCCGGTGCAGTCTATCAGAGTGGATACCAAGACTTATTCTAGGTGCTGTACTTCCACTTGGCAGTGCAGAGCAATCTGTTTTCCCTCCCATGCCCTGAAGAGCTCATCATCCTATGGGTAAGAAAGGCTTTGGTTTCTTTTTCTTTTCTTTTTTTAAGCACTTCTCAGTGACTTTTGGCAAGTGACAAACAGTCCCAGATTTCAAAAAGGAATTATTCGCTTGTGTCCAGGCAGTTCCTGCCTTGGAAGCAGCTGTACTCAGATTTACAGCTTTAGCAGGAGCAGTTTGACAGGCAGAAAGGGGAAATGTGAAATACAACCTCAGTGGGCTACAGTTCAGTGGGCTACAGTGAGGAAGGGTTCCAGACATGGAATCAATGTCCTTACAGACAGGGGAAATCTTAGTACACACTCGAAGAGGGCAAACATACAGGTGTGCAATGCATATCTTAGTAGCCAGCCACACTTGAACCTAAGGGCTAAGGAATTGTCAAGAGAGCATGAAAGTGCCAAAAGAACACAACTAAAGCTTTTTGGAGGATATTAAAGGTTCTTATTTACTCTCACCAGAAAAGTGTTCCCTGTAAGCACCCTGGTTTCTGTGCACTTTTCCTGTGCACAGAAAAGTCTGGAAACAGGTGGCCAGAATGGCCTCTGTAGAGGCCAGAATAATAAACCTCTTCCCTCCTTTGCTTTCTTTACTGCAGTCCTGGGGCAGGGTCAACACCACCCCGCGTACAGCCTGGAGCACATTTTTCCCCTCCAGAACCTGAGGGATGTTCATCCAGAGTCTAAGGCCCTTAGACGGTTGCAGCAACTTTTAGGCATGAGAGAAGGGACACGACGGTGGTCTTGTACACAGGCTGCCGCAACAAACTCGCCACTCATCTCAGTAAGCACTTCCAAGTCAATTAAACACCAGCACTGAGCCCACACTGAGCCTGGACACTTTGCTGGTCCAAGTGTTTGATTCAACCGGTACTGGCGCTGATTGCCTATTTGTACCCCCATTAATTTGGGCTTCCCCTTCTCCTCCAGGTAGTTCTTCTATACTCACCTGTGCTCTGTATTTCCAGAAATGTAGTCTGAGCTACTTTTAGGCAAATTAAGTTTTCCAGGCTCCAACAGCCAAGGAGGCTGGCAAGGGGCAGGGCTTGTGAGACGTGGGGCTCTTATAGAAGGGTCAGCCTTAACACAACACAATTCAGATTTGATTATAGACCGAGCTGGCAGTGAGCTACAGAGGTGAATAATGTATAGCAGGGTAGACTTGTCCACTGGCACACACGCCAACGGGAGCTCTGAGAGGGGCCTTCTGAGGAACAAGTCTGTGGGCACAGAAAAGGGCACGAACCTTAAAGAGGGCTCCCATAAAGGCAGCAGATCTTGGGTTGCGACAGTGCTATTCCCATGGGGAAAAAATCCTTAAGAAAAATAAGCAATACCACGCTATTAGCTCACTTTCCAAGGAAAGCTTGGCAAGGGAAGAGGAGCATGTGGAGTAGATGTCAAGAAGAGTAAGAGCTGGGGAAGCAACAGCAAAACAAATATAAAGAACTACCTCCAGATGTTCAGGCAGATCCTCTTTTCCTCTGATCAGCATCTTGGACTAGAACTGCAGCTGCTCTTGAGTCTACTCAAGATTTATACTGAAAACAAGAGCATCAGCGTTTGCCAGCCCTCCTTTGGGGTGTGCACCAGTCACCCAGGCTCCAACACAACATAATTTGCGGGTGGAGGTTAGCGCGGCTGAATCATTCTGATCATGGGGGAGGTTTCAGCTGGTATCGATTCCCCCCTCCTCTACTCAGGGCCATTGCCCTCGCCAGGTCAGGACGAGCCGTCCCATCGTTTAGTGAATACAGGATTCTGTTCCCTGCATCAATTACACTGACCCCCGGGGGTCCACGGGGCTCCCTGCCCTCCCATTCCCGGTGACAGCTGTCATGCTAATGAATCCACATTGACATTGTAATTAAGGCATTACACAAAGCGAGGCCTCCCTCTCAGCTGTAAGGCAAGCACGCACAAGGCCACTTGGGAGGGTACCTATCAGAAACACCGTATAATAGGATGAGGTGCAACTGCTACGATTCAGAGGACGCAAAACGCTGGTGCAGACAGAAAATAAACAAACACAAACTTTAAGGAGGGATTACAAGCAAAAGGCAACCCATGAAACGTGGTTTTGTTTTCCTCTTCAGGCCAGGTTCTACTAGAGATAGTTTTGTGACAAATGAACCTCCCAACAAACCTTCTTGGAGCACACCTCACACGAGAACGACTGCAGCAGGGGAGCGAGGGCCTCCAGCAGCAGCACAGCAAGCAGGGCTCTGTATCCCGTTAGCCCTACCGCCAGCACCACATCCATCCCCAACCCTCTGCACTCCCTCCATTACCTCCACTGGGCTAGAGGCCTAACACATCATAGCCTGTCCAGAGAAATACACATATTTACGTATGTGTATGTGTGCCAATGCGAAGGCCAGGACAAACAGAGCAACCAGCTACTCCGCATTTGGCAGAGGGCTTCCACTTCAGGGAGCGCTGCTCCCCTCTGGCCCCCGAGCCGGCAAAGGGCCCCGATTCCCTACACGTTCACCTCTCCACGCGCCCTGCTCAAATCTCTTTCATGGGCCAACTCTTTTGTGGCAATAGTAGAGCAATAGAGGTCACTTCTGACCCCAAAGGGCTGTTACTCTTCCTAACCTTAGATGCAGGAGGCTGGGGAATGGGTGGGAGAAAGATACTGCGGTTTAAGGAAATGCTCTTTTGCGCTATACTCTTAGTTCCGGTCTGCCCATACATTTTATCGGCGTTCTGCAACCTATAACATAAATTAAACTTCTGATTGTTACCCCCAAAAATTACTTCTAAGAATGTTTGAGTTACACAGTGCCATACACAGGAGTTTGCTCATTTAGGTACAGAACATTAAGTAGAAAAGAATATTAAGGTGAACACAGGGGCATACGGAAGAATTCACTGACCTTACCAGCCCAAAAGGGAACCCTTGCTGTATTTAGATTGCCAAGTCTCTCAGTCAAAATTAAGCACCAGAGGTATTTAGAGCTGCACCTTGATACCTTTATGGTCATAAAGGTGACTTGATTTTGAATCCATTGGGAAAGAAAAGGCAATTAGTTTCTGGGACTATCTGTAGGCTTCTGTGTCTGTATTCAATAGGCTTAGCAGAATTCAGCTTCCACATAACCCGGTGGTTCATGATGCCAAACGATTGGGCTCTGACTTAACACCTCTAGCCTAATCATTAAAAGCTGCCTGAATTTCCTCTTGCTGGCTTATACTACTGATCAGGGTCACAGTGTTTCTGAACATACTACATTAATGAACTGTTTTCATGCTCCAATGCAAAACTCAGCTACCAAAGAGCTACAGTGTTCTTCCCCTTCAAAAACCTTGGACATTTTTTCAGTTCTTAAAAAACTACTTTGTCGTTGGAAAGGCAAGAGAATAAATCCAGGCTCCAATATGAGGGAAAGTGACAACAAGATTAAAAAGGTAAAAAAAAAAAAAAAAAAATCACATTAATCAGAAACTTTTGACTTTTAAGTAGAATATTCAGTATTTGGACATCCTGCAATAGATTAAGATATTTCAGGAAGACTCATTTTCCCTAAAGAACAGGAGCAAACTCTTCAGTCCTTCCTGTTGCTTCTACTTAGAAGTAACTGCTCTGACCAATAATCAACACGCTTCTTCCCCTGCCCCACATCCAGTCGCTATGATGTATTATCCCATATGCTGCAGGAGAAAAAAAAAAAAAAAAAAAAAGGAAAAGAAAAATTAGAATGGTAAAAGTAAAGCATTTAGGAGTTTGGAAGTGCCTCTGACCCTTAGATCAGCCCACGGCAGTGAATATGTTATGTCACTTTTAACTACCTAATCGCACAGAGCCCATTCAGTACACAGGATATCATATAGGATGTTCCACTATGCAGCATTAGTCCATGGAAGAACTAGGCAAAACTCCGGTAAATCACAGGAAAAAAAAAAAAAAAAAAAACACCATTATATGCCATTATACAGACTTCCACAGGGAATATTAAGAGTTAAAAATCCCAGATTTCCCATTATCATAAAAAGACAAATCCAAAGCAAGCACCTTCTGAAAGTGCATGTAGTCTTGCATATTTAAGAGCAACTGAGAATATTGGACCTACTTCTAAATGTTGCGGCTACATGAACAGAGAAAGACCTTCACTTGCTCAGGAAAAATAAAAAAAATCAGCGTACTTCCTTCGCCTTCCCTAGGGCTACACGTGTCTACAGAAGCTGAAGACTGCCCGTAACGTATGTTGTGTTACTCTGGTTCCCTAAACTGTACTTGGAATGATGGATGGGAGGCTGAAACAGCTGATAACAGTGCTAAATGGTGAGAGAGCAAACATGCACCAGGAGCTCGGCTGAAACCGAGCGGCTGGCACAGAGCTGGGTTTGGGCTGAGACAGATGAAGTGCCCCATGAACACGTCAGCCCCGGAGCGCTAGGAGCGCATTTTCCCGTGTAAAACATCTTTCTTTTGGGTGGGTGAAGGGAGGAAGAGGGGGAACTTGTGAAATCTATAAACACGATTCTTAACCAAGGCTGCGGTTAACACAGGGAAAAAAAAAAGTGGTAAAGAGTAAGTCCAAGATGCTTCCTATCAACCCACCTGCTCCTGGGTTGAAGAGGAAGCTGCACAGATAGGGAGGGCTTCCACAGTTTATACTACCTCATTGTGCCAAATCCACACCAATGTTTCAGCTGGAATCTAAGTGATTTTTGTTCATTTGTTTTTATGGGATACAGGGTTGCTATTTATCATGCTCTGAATAGTGTATCTAGAAAACAAAAGGTGAAGGAGGCCAGCTGAAGGCAGCTTTACTCTCCTTGCTTTCTCAGCGCTCAGATCAGATGACTTAGAGTTTCCTTAATAAAGATATGTTGGCTGCTGCAACCACTGCAGCCTTGTCCTACTTGCTACCATTTCCAGGGACAAGCTTGTATTTTGATGGTCTTCATGTATCTACACCAGCTGTGGCACCTTAACCAGTCCTCTGTAAGGACAATTTGCAAATATTCAGTATTAGATTGCAATGCTAATGTATTTTACTAACAGAACCTCTTCACTCATGGATAAAACCCTAAACATTTTTACCAAGCTAAATTTGTTCAAGTGCTGAAACACTGGCTAAAAGAACTTTCCCTCTATCTTATTATACTCAGCAAATAAATTGTGATTGTAAGAGTGACACAAGCAACCAGGAATTTACAAAGTTACACTGGAACATATTAGACCCCAGTTGAAACAAGGAGACTTGAATCTACATGTTGTTATAGGAGGGAAGAGTTAATAAAACTCTGGGATAAGATGCTCCTGCAAATAAGCCAAATCATGAGTTTGTAGGCTTTTTCTTTTTTTCTTAAGGTCTTACTATTTCAAGAATGAACATTATTCAAACAGTATTTGCTAAAACTCCATGTTTATATTATGCCTGAGGCCTCTGGTCACTTCTGAACTACAAGCAACCAACAATATTTGGATTTGGCCTTTCAGTCAAGCTGAAGGGGGAGAAGAGGGCAAAGTAATCAGTATGCCAAAAAATGATTTCTGCATTTCAGCATTTTTTTCTCATTTTTATCCTCTATTTATCTGTGCCAGTCTTAATAACAAAAGCAAGCAAGAATTCAGGGAAGAGCTTTTCGGTGCTCTGTCCCTTCTACGGATGGGTCCTCAAGATCCCCACCATGTAATCCCGACTGCCTGGAATTCTACAAGATCCCCCTGGCTCCTCAATTACCTTCGCTGGCCTGTCAAGACTCCAGCATCTCAAATTCAGTTAGCCAGTGTTTGGACCTCTGCCAAGGGCCAGCCTTTGCTCCTAATGACAGCCAGCTGAGGGGACACTGAGAGGGGCTGAATTCAATTTGCAGGCCCTCTAATCTGATTAGGGGAGCAGGGTTTTTATTTTCTCCAAAGTTTGCAGTAGCCAGGATGAATGATGGCCAAAGGATGAGCTGTCAACATCAACAAAGGCTCAGAGACAAAAGATAGAAAATAAGGGTGTATAAAAAAATTCTTTTTGAGTGAGAGAAATGAGTCTGCTGTGATTGACAGCAAGGAGAGCTGTTGAGTGAATTGTGCAGGTGACAATGTTGTGTTTGCAAAGTGCCGCTGTGGGCTGTTAAAATAGGAATGGATCCAGCCACGAGGCAGATGTTAAACAAATTCCAAGGAGAGAACTTCTCCTGTTTTCCTAAATAGATTCAGTGTCCAATCTCTCTGTAATAAATATTTCCCTATTCTCCCAGCCTAGTCTAAAACACAGAACACTATTTCACGATGCTCTATCACCACTATGAGCTGCAAAGATGCTGTACATCAGCTCACGCTAGTTTTTCATTCTCACACATCTGAGGGTTTTGTCTGACTCACTGGACTTCAGTTTCATTCAACCAAAAGTCTCTTCACATGAAAGCACCTCCTTCAGGCACACAGGTTTTATTTGCTTCACTTCTTAACATGGGTCTGAGTCTTTTACCCTTTTTTAAATATATAATGCTCGAACATTTAATTCTTCATAGATGCCCATTCAATTATCTCTATTTTTTTCTATATTTACAGTAAGAGCAACATAACGTGTAGGGGAAGAGAGAGCAGCTCTGGCATCCTGCAGGCTCTGCTCTTCCTCTGGTAATACCCAGCTTGGGACATTTGTCACATCACATGGTTAAGGATTCCCCTGCCAATGGCATCTTTCTACTTATCCAAGAGATATCTGGGGGACAATTATTTAAATAAAGGGTCGTCTTTGACAAATTCCATCCACGCCAATGGCACAAAGCAGGCTCTGATACAAATACTATGCGAAAGGTTCCCTAACAAGTGACATCCATATACTCGGGATTTGAATCCAGAATCAATCCCATCAAACACAAGCAAAGTGAGCAGATTTGGAGGAAGGTGCCCAAGTGACAAATCTGATTCCAAAAGGGATTTTGCAGTGCTGCAGTTTCCTCTGCTTTGGTATTTGGAGCCCCAAGGCAGTCCATTGGTTCGAGGGGGGAAAAAAAGGTTTAATGGCCCATAACATCATTGTATTTTGTTATCCCATAACACTGGCAACAAAAAGCCACTACTGCATCCTATGAGCAGCAGAGCAATAAGCAGCATTAACAGGCAACTTGAGTAACCTGACTTGACCACAGGACTAAAGAAAGCTGGGAGAGGCAGCTGGGTAGGGCTGAAATCACCTCCAGCACAGCTGCTTCACTCAAGGGAACACTCCGTGCAGGGAAAAACAGTCTGAACTGATGAAGCAGGGGCTGGTCACATCCCTAAGACAGGCACTGGCCATTGGGAAGGGATCCCAACAGCAGCACTGGGGTTGTAAAGGGGCAGACAAGCAGTCACATCATTGCCTTGGGGCTTGAAGATAGGGAACTTGCATTAAGGTTTCTTGCAAATAAACAGTAAATAGAGGGAAAAAAAGAAACCCAAGGAGCACACATAGTAGACAAGGGACAGAGCATCACAGAGGCAGACAGAATTATTGAAAGGGACAGAAAAATAGGAACATTACTAGATGCAAAAGCAGAGGGTGTGCACAGGCCATCTTCCCAGCAAGAGGATCGCGCTGTGGGCAGCTGGGCTCACTGTTACCATCTGGAAGTGTTCACATACCTCGGGTAAGACTCTCCCCAGCTAATCTGCAATCTGCCCGAGGGGTGGCTGCTGAGGGGGCACCTTGCAGCCCCACGCAGAGCTCCGGGGCTCCTGTGCTCAGGGGCAGAGGCACAGGGTTTAGGAAAGAGCTTTTCATCCCATCAGGGATGCGCTTGCTGCCCCTGGCCAAGTTTGAAGCCTCTGCAAAAATAAATTAGTGTTCACTAATGCTCAGCTGGAACCTATTAGCTCATCTGCAAAGATCCTGATGGTCCCTTGCTCTAACCTCCCTCAGTTCTTATGTTCAACCAGATTAAGCTGTCTCCATAGGGCATCCCAGGGCTAAAGGGCCAAGCGAGATGTTCCTTGCAATCATTCTTCCTGCAGCCTTTTCTCCTGTCTATCTGGGGCCTTGGTGGAGCCAGACAGCAGAGCTAAGGGTGGAGAGAGGCTGCCTTTGCGACGCTCTCTGCTTCCCTGCTTCATACTCTGGCAGAGAAGGATGAGAACAGCCTGACGGAGGTGCCGAGGGGTCCGTGCGGGCAGGGGAGGATGGAGACAGGAAGACAAAGCTCAGACGGATGAGAAAAGTGCATCAAGAGGGAGATATGAAGAAGACAGGAACAGACACGGGCACAGAAGGGCAGGAGGCCCTGCACCTGGGAGGAATGATTAAGGGACACAGCAGCAAGGAGAGCCACACTGGTCTCCTAAACCCTCGAGTCAGCACTTAAAGTATGGGCTTTCCTCTGCTGTCACAAGATACCCGAGAACATTTTGCTCCCCTTGGAGCCAGTCTAATAGCAGTAAGGCTCCGGTCTCTCATAAGATACATCAGAAGCTCAAAAAGTGCAAAAAACGCTCCACAGACACCAAGATCAACCCCACTCATGTTGAGGGGGGAACCAGTCTAACTGAAGGATAATCAGTGCAATTCCTCAGGATCGCATTTTGCCATTCTCAGTACGTTAAGTGTTATATAGGCAGGCAATTGCCATTCAAATGGCATATTGACAGAAAGGAAGCCCTGCAGGGGCAGCCAAGCCAAATTCCCTAAATTCAGAACTGAAAGAATAAAGTGACCCGTGTTTAGCAGAAATAATCCCTACTTGCCCAATCCAAAGCACAAAATCACACTTTCAAGAAAGTGATAGCCTTTGTTTATATATGGGACAGGAAACCATACAACAGCAAATCAGACACCTCCTTTCATGGGTTGCTGAGATTTATTTTTTGGATTTAAGCCTCATGATATCCCTTGAAGGGTAGCTGCCTGCTGCACTTGTTCTTTGCTTTGCTTTTTCACTACGAGCAAATTGACCACATGCTTTGCTTTTGCATTGACATCCATCCTGTCAGAAACGCACAGAGAAGTAAAATTACAGCCCAGCATCAGCCCACCACTAATGCCACAAGTTAGGTGCAAAACAGTCATATTGTACTCTAGATCGAGCTTTTAAGTAGCCCCCAGAAAAACAGAAAGTTTCCCAATGCCATCTGCACCTCACAAGCAGTGCAGATTGTGCAGGCTAAAGCATTGGGCATCCCAAGAAGTCTGTGGATGACAAAACTTCCAAGATATTGCATATGTTCACATTTATTCTTGTTTAAGGCCATTAATGCAGTTACACCATGAGAACATTTGGCCCATTACTCATAATATCCAGAAGATGAAGAAGAGTAACACACTTAATTGAAACCCTTGTCAAAGTGAAAAATTAATTTTCCACCAAAGATTCTCTGTCAAACTGTCTCTTTCTATTTGCTATACAGGGACAGTATCAGCAAAATAGCTCTGCAAGTCCCAGCTACTAGGAATTACATTATATTATGTTAAAATAAATATGCAGGGGAAGCCAAGACAGGAATCTTATGATGAGTAACCCTTTGATTAGGCACTGCCTACTCTGAAAAGAAAGATATTTGGGGCGGTTGGGGGTGAGGGGAGTAAGGGGGCATCAGACACTTTGATTACTGATACCTCAGCTCGAGAGAAACATTTCTGAGAGGCTGGAAGGGTCACAGAGCTACAAAAGAGTCCAATGGCCAGGGCACTCCCCCAGCTAAGAAAAGCCTGACCCCTGCTTGAGATAAAAGCAACAAACTGAACGCTCCAGAGAAGTGCCGTGAGGTTTTGGATTTCTCCTGCCCCTGCAGGGAGTCCCTCCAGGAGACAGGCACTAAGAAGAGGGACTGCCACATCTCAGGAGCAGCTAGAGGAGGGGACAACCATTTCCCCGCTAGTAAGAAGCATCCACAAAGCCTGGAAGCCCTTTTCCTCTTTCATTTCAGGAAACCCTGTGTACTTTCCCTGGCCACCCAACGCATCTTGTGGAGCGGCTACAGGCTTCCCCACCAAAAAGCTCGGACAGGACACGTACCCCAGCTCCCTGACTCCTTTCCGTGAGGATGGATGAGGGAAACTAAAGATGGTGCAGACAGTGGACACCGCTTCTCACTCTTAAACTAGTCAACACTTGGCCAGGACGGTTCCATCTACCCATGAATGTTCATTCATCCCATTTCTAAGTCCTCCTTGAGCAAAGGGCTGCAGTTCCCCATTGCCTAGGCAATGTTTCTTCTCTCCTGATGGGCACTAACCCCAAGACAAAAAGAGAGCAGCTCCCAAACGCCTGTTAAAGGCCCCAGTCTACCACATCTAGAGCACAGCTAGAGCGGAGAAAGACCCCTGGCTTTTTTCACTTGCGCCACATTATCACAGAAAGGTGGATTAGAAGTTATCTCAGCTCTGCTTTCTTTCAGAGCTCCTTGGCAACACAGCCACCAAGATATAAATATGCACACACAAAAAATTTGCAGCACGCATGTGTGCACGCACACACATAGGCCAGTAGGCAAAAAAGAGGCGTTTCAAGTCATGGGTAGAAGAATGGTCAAGAAAGCAAATGACTTATGGAAATTTCAGGAGGAGGAGGAGAAAGGGAAAAAAAAAAAAAAAAGTTTTTCTTGTCTTCTTCCTGAAATTTAGCTTTTTAAAGACAAAAGAGAAATGACCACCTGGGAAAATAAATATAATCCCAGCTGTCCTACATACCACCAACACGCTGCTCACAAACTGCAGGGGCCAGCCACAGCTCCAGGCCTGCATTGTGTAAAGCGAAGCCAACCAAACAAGAATAAACAAGTAAATGCTGACTGGAATAGCTACCCAAGGCCTGGCTGGACTGGAGCGCTCAACAACACGCTGGTTCAGAGGGGCAGGCAGGGAAGCTCCCCGTCCCTGCAGATAAATGGGAAATCATGTTCTCTTGACCATTCCTTAACTCCATACGTGCACCAAAATCAGGGTTAAGGGGAGTAAAGCCTTACTTTTATATTGCATTCAGCTATACTAACTAAGCCATAGGAAAATGTGTCCGAGACGCATGCAATACCCTATCATTCCTACACGAGGAGGAGGTGTGGGGCACAGATGTTGCTTGTCACACTAACACCCCAAAGCAGCAAATGAACCCACCTCACCAAAGCTCACACCTTCCAAGGACACAAAGCCACGGAGGACTTTTCTCCCCTAGAAGCTTCTAGTAGCCCCAGTGTCCCCTTGGCCAGCTCTTGCAGGGCTCTGTCCCTCCCCTCCGTCCCTCATGGGAGGTTTCCCACCAGTGATGTGCGTTGATGGAGTCGGAGCCTCTTGCTTGCGTGTCAAGGACTTGGCACTGCAGTTGGGAACATTTTGGCTCACGCTTTCCTGCTCTTGCTCTCAGGCACAGGGGAATCGTTATCCCCTCTCCCATGAGCAGCGGTGGAGCTGGAGAAGGAGCAGTCAGGCTGAGGAGCTGGGGAGCTGCCTGGCTCCAGCAAACTCTGCTCTCGCAGCGGGCAGGAAGGGGTTGTTTATCAGCAGCTCCTATATCTCCTTCTTCTTTATGTGTGTGCAAACTGTTTATGCATTGGATGTTGTGCAATGAGATTAAGAAATCTGTAGTTTAAAATGGCTATATCAACTGTTCTTAAACCTAAAGTGCCTTCTTAAACCTAGCTGTGATCCAGATTCTGGAAATCCTTCTGTGGCTCGGTGTATAGTTGTGCTGCGTGTAGCTGTGTAGTCAACACGGCTCCACTGGTCCTCAAGGAAAGCACAATGAGGAGAATTTGCAGCGGCAGCTTCTAACCCTGCAAGTGTCAAATATTCATCAGGAAAGCCAAGTGTCAGGAGAGCAGGTAGAGGGAGAATCTTGCAGATTCTGATTTACCTTGAGGAGTTTTTAGAGGAGTGAACAAAACAGAATGAAATTCCTTGAGTCCAAACATACTCTTATTCCACAGAATGAAATTCCTTGAGTCTAAATATACTCTTGTTCCACCTCTTGGAAAAAAAATCTGCAACTTTCCTGCTTTGTGATTTTCTTCCTTCTACAACTTCAGAAGTCTTTAACGCTTACATCCATATGAAATTTCGAGCATTTTCAAGATTTTTGAAAATACTGATTATCAATACTGTGGCTGTGAATTTGATGAGACAAAAGGCAATTCTTTGCAAGAAAAAAGTGATTACAATTTTCTCCTTGTCTCCTTTCCTTTCTTTGCCCGTGCAGACACGCCATGGTCATATGTATGCAATCTTTCAGATCACCATCCATCTCTCCTGAGCTAGCTCGTGAACTGCCCTTTCCAAATGTCATTACTGCCCTATAACACGGCTCTTCTCTGCCCCGCCGGTCCCCAGGGGCTCATTCCACATGTGGTTAGGTGAGCTGCTCTGCAGCCCTCCTTGGTTTGCACTGTGGGAGCTGATAACCCGCAGGGCTGATATTGCACCGCGGAGGAAGGTCAGACTCATCTCCTAGCATGGATCTTCACTAATGTTTCATCACGGTCCTTTTACATTTAATCTTCACAGCTAGTCCAAATAATGAATTTACTGCCAAGAAAGCTTACAAAAGCATGTGATTTTAGCAAAAGTTTCTAATGTGGGACTCACTATTCGAGGGCCCTGGAAGCCTAAACATTTTCACCCAGGTTAGGTGGTACCTATGCACACTGCTTGGGAATGTATCTCACATCTCTTTTAATATTTTCAGAAAAAGTAAAATCCATTAGTGGGGTGATTCATAGGGGCAGAAGCAGAATGATTTGAATAAATTAGATACCACTGTTTTGTCTTAAATTGGACGTTGCTTATAAAGCCACAGATTTTTTTATTTTACACGGAAATCTTGGTATTGAGCCATTTTAAACAACATATGTTCACTACAAATCTGGCTTAAGTGACAATGAACTCTTTAAAATTCTATATTCAATTATTTTTTTTTCCAAAAACTCTGAAATTACCTGCTATTTTGGAAGATGTTAACTCCATGATATTGCTGGTATATTCACCTTTCTGTTTTCTTTTAATCGAGAAAAACAGGCAAGTAGTCTAATTTTTGTAAAGATTTTTAACATGAAAAGTTATACTTTTAAATGACTGCTTTGAACAGACTTTTTGCCTCAGGGAATACAAATTGACATTTTGAGACTTTTTCAAGATGCAGAAGAAGGACAGAATAAAATGAAATGTAAACATATTTTTACATACTACTTTTCTTTAGTCATATAGTGTTCTGGAAAACAGGAAGGTGGCAAAGAGAATAGAACTTCCTAGAGCCATATTTCTAGTAGGTTAAAAAATAAAGGCCATTAGAAGTATTTCAAAGGGATATTTTTCTAAAAAAAAAAAAAAAAATCCTGGCTTTACAGGAAGGGCTGGTGCCGCTCTCCGTCCTGGGGCATCGCAAGGGATTTACAGCGCTGCTCTCGAGGTACCTCGTGCCATCCTAAAGCCTCTGCTGCCGTTTCCAGGAGGGGATAACAGATCAATCAGTTGGGCCAAGTATCTACCACTTGGGTCAGGAAAGTTACCTTCTCATGTATGCAACCACGTAGAGAGAGGGATACAGACACACATACGTGCATGTGTATATATGTATGTATGTGTATATGTACATATATATATATAAAGAAGAAGAGGGGAAGAGAGAGAGAAGCCATTTCTCAGCGGCCCTTGGAGCTCTTTAGCAATGAAACCTTCACTCAAGCCCTAAGCCAACGGCTCTGGAGGGGGAAAGGGTGGACAGAGGAGGCTGCATTCTCCCCCTTGGGCCGCTTCCTGCCCCGGCGATGGGAAGCCTTGCGGTGTTTGGGGCCGCTCGGCGCGCGTTCCCCCCGGCCGCACCGCGCCGCACCGCGCGCCCCGGGCGCCCCTATCAGCTGCAGCATACCAGGGACTTAGCGGGCTTACGTGGCGGCTCTGCTCCGGGGATAACGGATGGGAGCTGCGCAGGGATAAACATGTCACTCGGGGAGGCTGCGCCAGGGCCTGATCTGCCTCTCGCGGGCCCGTCCGCTGGCGCATGCCACAGCCCTAATCCTGGTTTACGCTGATCTATGCGGGACTGGGGCCGAGCGCGGCTGCCCCAGCACAGCCAGCTCCAAGGGGAGAGAAAGCGCGGCCTCCTCGTGCAGGCAATAAAATAATAATAATAATAAAAACGTAATTAATGCAGTTTTCCAGCCCTTTGGGCCCATTTCTTCCTTGGAAACGCCACTTAAGGCTGCCAGACTCTACAAATATGACCAGGAATGCTCCCTTGAGGCAACGTTTGCAAACGCGGTGGGGATTCGGTCTCAGGGAGCATCCGCAGGAGCTGCCTCTTGGTGAGGGGACGCCGGGTGCAAGGCCCCTCCGCAGGGGACAGGGAGAACTAGGTCATTTGTTTGCGGCGGCTTCTGGATTCACGCGGGAGAGATAACGGCAGGAGGAACCGCCGCTCGGCCCCGTGTTTGTTTCCGAATCCCTAACTTTCCACTCGCAAAGGGGAAGTCTGGCGCTGGCTTTCCCGTGGGGTTTCCCTTCCCACTTCCACCTTTTAGATCTTTCCTTAAAAAGGAACAAGGGGGAAGGAAGAAAAAATCCCCCGGGCCAGGTGAGCAGCGCTTCACCCCTTGCACAAAGCAGCATCTCGCCCGGGAAGCCCACGGGGCGCCAAGTCCTCCCAGGATATTTTATTTCTGGCCGGGCGTTATCGCGCTGCCCTGCCCTCCAGCCAGCCCCGCGCGGCGCGGCGCGGCGCGGCTCCCCCAATCTCGCGCAGACGTTACCTAACGGATAACGCGGCGGCCGCCGGCCCCATCGCCCGACGCCGCGGTGCCCGGCGCTGCCGCTCCGCTCCGCTGCTCCCTTGCGGGAGAAGGCAGCTGTGAGGTCCACGGGCCTGCCCCAAAACACACTGGTTGAAACGCAGGTAAGGCTGACCAAAGTACCCGCAAAGTCCCGCACACGCCAACAAACAGAGAAGAGATGCAAATAAGCATTTGCAAATAAGCAAATTTTTTTAAAAGCTTTTTTTTTTCTAAAAAGAGTGTTGATGTTCCATTCAAAATATTCATTTTTTTCCCTTTGTTTTTATTTGCTTTTTTTTCCCCCAAAATCAAATGCATTTTTAGGTTATAAAAGGATCCTCAAAACAAACCCTGTAATGTAGCCCAAAGTATATACACACACATATACATGGATACACACACACACACACATATATATGAGTAGAGAAAGAGCAGAAAGAGAGAGAGAGAAAGAGAAAGGAAAATGAACTCCCTTTATTTAGATCAAAACTAACTCTAAACCGTTTTCTCTTCTGGTTTCTTCATTCAGACTTCAAACTGCAGAAGGAAAGAGGTCAACTCTTCACGCGTAACCCTCGCTCACAACATCCTTTACTGCCTCCCCTACCAAAGACGCCACGATAAGCTTCCAGGCTCCGGGGTCTCAATGCAGGGAACGCAGGAAATATCAAAGTTTTGAGCCTGAAAGCAAATAAAGCTGAAGAGCAGAGATGCTGCACGTGCAGTTCTTCAACGCCCACTAACACGGGGCAACTCAAAGTTTTGTACCATAAGGAGCCTGTTGCTCAGTCATTGCAACTGATGACCACTGCGGGAACACGGGAAAGATGAGACACAAACAGAATTTTGTTTCCCTATCTCACTCACATAGGGAGAGCAGGACTATAAGTCCAGCGGGAATAAGCAGCCCCGCAGCTAATCTTCCCACTACGGAGGACGGTTTGTTGAAATTAGTGAAAGGATGCAGACGCTGCGCAGGCTGCTTGATAAGAGTTATAAGCACGGGTTTGTTATTATTAAAGGGAGGGAGCATAACTTTGCTGTCTCCAATGGTTTTAAAACACAACATTCCCCCTAACAGCTATCTCCCTACCTACTCTATTTACATTAAATATATGTGTAAGTGTGGGGTTGTGCATATGGAGGGAAATAATAAATAACTTCCAAGGGGAGGGTATTTTGTCTATTGAATTTTTTTTAAGATGTGGCAATAGAAACCATAAAAATCAAAAATGAGAACAACTTCGAAGGCATCAACAAACCTCAGAAAAACAAACTGTAGGTCTGGGAGTATGGGCAGCTTATTTTCCTCAAAATACCCACACAGACACCAATCAGAAAAGAGGTATATTAATTATAAAGTCGGCAATGGGCATCTAGCACCGATCCGAGCATGCTCCTCGAGCTTTATAAAGCGAACACTATGGGTAATTTAATCCTGCTTTCTCTCAGGTAACCTTGACACCAAAACCCGCCTGCTAGTTTACTTGGCAGCTTAACTCAGGCATTAGCTTATGGCTTATAGACCATGTGGACAATCTCTATATTTCGTGTTGCTCCTGGTACAGTAGGACCCCCCAGCGCAGCTCCTTGGGGCTGCAGGAACAGAGGTGATGAGGATTCGGCTGCAATAGACCCAAGTGGAAGAAGCCTTTGAGTAACACTGATGTGATGGGCAGGAAAGGTAGAAGGATGGGGCAGCTACTGGCAGTGGAGAGGAGGGGGCAGATGGAAGCAGGATTTTCTGTCTCTAGTTTCATAAACCCCTGATAGAGATTTTTTCTTTCCCCTTTGGCTTGTCCATGGTTTCACTAAGTTTATTAACACTCTAGTGAGGCAGCTTGACCACTACCACTTGCACTTTGACCAAACAGTAACTAAAAAGGAACTTAATCCTGTTACTAAAATTACCGCTGAATCAAGCCCTAATTCATTACAGTGTCGTTATTAGTGAGGACTGCATTTTTGAGGTAACTTAGGGCACAGACAGTTCCCATTTAATTTCAGACAAATGTGTGGCTAACCTGCAATTGAAGTTAGAAATACACATCTGTAACATGAACAAAAAAGATCCTATATGACATTAATTTTCAGGAATAATCCACTTAAATGGCAAAAGATTTAGAATTAAAGTCGAGTAGCAGCTTTCAAAAACTGAAATTTGTA
>JAWLRI010000262.1:4179540-4201843 GCA_034781795.1 Crypturellus tataupa
TTCAGGAATAATCCACTTAAATGGCAAAAGATTTAGAATTAAAGTCGAGTAGCAGCTTTCAAAAACTGAAATTTGTATTTAGAAGAGGGTGGGCAAATCCCTCACGGCTGTGACTCTTTAATAAATATGAATTTGCTGGCCAAAATATACTATTTTGTTTAGCAGGCCAGCTGCAGTAGTGTTGCAGTATAGTCCTGAAAAGTGATTGCCACGTAACCATTTTTTATCCTGCATTTTCTGAATAAGGTGCAGGTTAATCAGCAATCCGCATGAATCCACATTTTGTGGGTGTTCACTTATGAACATCTTTTTTCCATTATTTCTTTAATATATTTTAAAGTATTTCCTTCACACAAGCAAACCTTCTGTATGCACTGATACCATCCAAACATACGTAAGTTTGTGCAGGTGTACGGATGTATATTCATACATACATATTGTATGCGTGTGTATGCACATAGACACATATCCATACACACACATTTGTGTCATTTTGCAATATTAACGCTGTTCATTTATAGTAATAAGCACAAAGAATGCGCCCTGCTATTTTCTTTGTGTGCAAAATGAGGGACTAAATCTGACTTTGTAAATTTTGCTGTAATACTGGTTGCTCACAAATGTCATCATCCTGCAGAATCATTCCCTTGGCATCACACCACGAGCAGAGCATATTTCCACATCTAACCCTGACATTTCTGTGTGCCATGTAGTCATGTGTTTGTAATCAGAAGTCCATGGAACTGGCAAAAGAAAAAAAAATCCCTTTCCAGCTGTTCTGTCCTTTTACCAGCATCACATTTGGAGATCAAACTGTAAATGACTTGATGAAGCTTCCATAGCTCGCAAATTGCCAACTTCAAAAGCTTTTCTGCTTCTGAAGTTAATGGTAGATTTCCCTCTGGGTTCACTTTTCATCCTTTTACTCTATGTCATTCCAGACCTTTAATAAATTTTTGCGGCTGTCACACGTGGACTCCGAAACATATGAATATCCTTCAATGTTTAGTGTTGCAGTTTGCAAGTGTGCTCTTGGTAAAATGAATGTTTCATGGCAAAGCTTCATATATGAAGAAAACCCCTCTGAGAAATAGAAGATGCATCAGACTTTCTAGTTCCAGAATCACTGCAGGTTTCCGAGCATTTAATCTGAAACCAAAGAGCTGAGAATCTATGTTAATAGCCCTTTTAATCCTAATAGTCACTTAGGCATTTGAGCTATGGGGGCAGCAGATGGTCCCTCTGTGTGAAGATGTCCACTAAAAAATAGACCTGTACACATAGGAGAAGAGGAAGCAATGTGTCCCTCTTCATTGCATGAAGAAGTATGAGAGGGCGAAATCTGAACAACATAGATGAGGCACTCCAAAGATTATCCCCTCCAGAAGAATATGCTTTGTGGCAAGAGATAATAAATACATCCTGGTGCTTAACCTTTAGAACCATGTAGTTATTGAACGCATTCACCTCAGGTTCAAGAATTAAGCTTCTAATAACTAATATCAGCAATATTTTAAAAACAATATATCCCCAAGAGGAAAGAAGAACATTTTTGGAGCTTTAAGTTAAGACAATACTAAGGGAATATTCCACTTCAGAGCTACAGAGTACAAAATCTGAGCATGTAACCTCTTCCCACCACAGATGGATCAGATCTGAAGGAGAGGGTTTCGTCTTGTGTGCCAAGCAGTGGCTCATCCCACCAAGGGCAATGCAGCACCGAGGATGATGAACACCAGGTAGAGAGGCCCCCCTGCCTACACCCAACAGAGTGGGCAAGGCCCTGCTCCAGGAGTTTATCAGAAGTCGGTCTGCCCAGAAATGCACCAGGATGGACCTTCCACCACTGAGCAGTCCCTGATTTGCAGCAGCCAATGGGTACCAAGACAAATAAGACTGTGTGAAAGAGACAGTTGAACCAACCTACCTCATACATCAATCCCTTCTGACACCTTAATTCTTCCTTTTTATCCTTTGCTCCCAGCCACTCTGCTTTGGGCAGAGGGGCTCTGAATTGAAGGGCAGACAGAAAGTAGGGACAGAGAGGGCTGCACACAGGGATCCAGACAGTTACTGAAGTTTATCCCTGGAGGGCCGCTCCAGTGCATAAGCACTGCCACACCAAAACCAACAGCCAGAGCTGCTGTTTGTTTGTCATGCTGTGCAGATTCAAGAATTTAAAATCTCACCTTGGCAGCCCCTAAAGATAGATGCAGTCATTGCAACAGAGATCACCTGTCAGCCAGGATGAGGGCTCGCACAAAACTGGAGGGACTTGGTTCCTGTTCCAAAGTTCAACTACCACATCATCAGTATACATAAAAGTTCAACATTCAAGCCAACATCTTGTAAATGTTTTCTTCTTCCTCTGTGATAAACAAAAAAAAATCTTCCTTTTTGGGTTCTCTTCTCTCTGTTCTTAGAAAAACATTCAAGCAGGTTAAACATGCAGGTAAACAGATTCACATCCCTATGATCCAGCCCAGACTTGAGCATGAAGACTGTCTCAGCAGCTCTCCAAGAACATCTGCTGAAACTGTTTACTAAGATGAGTTTCTTTATGGCTTTTCTTCTCCCTCACATCACTCGATGTTTACACAAAGGATTTCAGCAGTTAATGTATACAATCTACTTATTTACAGCTGCAAATCATAAAACAAATTCTTTACGGTTTCCCATTTTCTTATTTACTCCTGATTCTGCACCCAGAATTTTTGTTCCTAATATGTAGTGTTACTGCTTTACTTACACTCTGCATGTGTACAAAAATTGTCAGAAGTAATTTAGACAAACCTTTTATTGTTGCACTGCTCATGATAAAGCACAAAATGAGAGAAAACGAAGTTGTGAAACATGAATAATTATGACATGATCATTCACAACATGAACGTCATGATCATGACATTGAACGTCATGATCAAGACATTCAGAAATGGCAACGATTGCTCTCAAGACTCACAGACAGAGGTGGCTCAAACCATTTGCCCTTGTGTAGGCATCTAATATCAACACACATATCCTGGAGCACCTGAGACTTCATCACAAACCTGGCAGATAAAAGGCACATAGCCAAAAATAGTCAAAAAAACAAACAAACAAACCCAAAATCCAGATCAAAAAAAATTACACATTAAATTTAGATTAAAATTAGTTAAATTAGGTTAAGATGAATTAGAGACATTTTCTTAAAACAAAAATTAAACAAAAGGAACAGAAATTTGACCAGAAATTGTACCAGTTAGCAGAAGTAAACAAGGTTTTCAAAAGAGTTTGGGAATCAGACATCTATAAAGTTTCATATTCAAATTTGTGATAGAGCAATAAGCTCTAACGTTGATAAGATTGTCATAGGATTCTATCTATTCCAGGCAGCCTTTTAAATGCAAAGTTGAGAAGGAACAGAAGCAGAAAGGAGAAGAAACAGCACTGCACATTTTATTGAATGGTCACCTTCTGAATGTTGGTAACTCTTCTGTGACCTTAAAGAAATTGCTTTTGTGCAACAAAAAGATACACACACACACACACACACAAATGGATCTAGAAAGGATCTGCTTTGATAGATCTTGTGAGGGAAAGTGGATATAACTCAAGATGATGATCCGCTCACATACAACTCTCAATCAGCTCCTACCAGCTCTGGAGAGGCGAATCTCTCGATGACAGAGCTCACAATCTTTGCAGGTTACAAACCTCCACAAACACTTATATTTTATATGCAGCAGAAGACTTGTGCTTCAAGACGCTTTTCCCGACTAAGGCAGTCATTCCAGCGAAAGTAACTTCATCCAAATAATATTTCTCAGTATGTTGCCGTATCTTTCCACAACTCCACCTTTTCGTCAACCATTTTTGCTACCTAAGCATGTTGTGCATTCTGCGCATAGCTCCCCAAACCACTCTGCAACCCTTAAACATCAGTGCGTTGAGATGGCGTTCCTGCCTGTTGGCTACTGCATGTGACAAGACAAAAATAAAACCTCGAGCCTCTTGTAAACTTTAATCACCATATTAACACCCAGGAGAAAAGCTTTGGGTGATCCCAATCTTGTTCAAGTGGGCTGCGCTGCAGATACCCACAGGATGTTCTGCCCTTGCTGATTGCTCATTAGCCAAAATTAGCTCTCGGGGTAGTCTTTGCCATCGTGTCTGGCAAAGTGGAAGCTGGACCTGTTTTCAAGAGCTTTTGACATTCTCAGGACCTCGGCTCCTCCAGGAATGCGTGCCTTTGCTGGGTGGGATGTTACACAACTTGCTGCAGGGAGAAGTCGAGAGCATTGGCACTTGAAGAGGAAATAAACTCCTGAATAATATGGTAATGATCATTTCATTGCTTTCCTGATGTGTTTGCTATTTTATTTTTTATTAGCTGAAGTTCATTGGTTGTCATGGCTAAGTAATACAGGCTCTGTAACCTAATAGGCCCAATCTTGTAGATTTTTTGAAAACAATATTCCCGTTGACCTTAGTGATCTTCCTCCAACGTGCAGGCAAAAAGAATACATGATTCGCACTTTCCTCCCAAAACATGCCTGCTAAAAAAACACATATCCTTATCAAGGACCTTAGATCAAGAAAACACTTTCAAAATATTAATAGATATGTCTGCAAAAGAAACAGTACAAGCAAAGCTATACACTATCTAGAGGCATAAAATCTCTTCACTGTGTTTTGTATAAACCATTTTAGGCATTAATTCAAATTTCTGTTAAAGCCTAACTTAAAGTTTCTAAGTCCTGAAAGTTTGTAACATCCTGCAGAAACAAATAACCTTGTTGAGGATCTGCTCAAACTTTTCCTGGACAACTGGAGGCTGCAGTAATTGCTGATTTAGTTCAAGCAGGGGGACGTTTCTAACAGAGTTTACTTATTAGGCATAGCAATTTTCAACAATTCTTCTGATAGCGTTGAGTTGATAAAATGGTAGAGAGTTTTTTCATTGAAAAAAAGTCACATACTAAAACAGACATATACATATACTGTCAAATCTAAAATATTTCCAAAAATGTTGATCATAAGAAATCTAATTGTTTTCTGCTGACTTTTTGTTTTGATGTTGTCAATACATTCATGTTTTTCTGCTTTTCATGTATTTATATCTTATAGTAAAAGATTTAATATTTATACTTTGCATACCTTACACAAGACCTTGCATAATGTATTTAAGAGAATTCAAGCTGAACCAAAATTAACCAGAATAGCAAAGCCAAATCCAACATTTCTCACCCTTTCAAGATGAAGATCTTGTTTTTTAAGGAATTGAGATGTTTCAATTCTTTCAAATCCTATTTTTCTAGAAACTTGATTTCTCAGGAAAGCTTCCTGTAGAGTCTCCTATTTCCACTATCTTTGTGATAGTGGTGGAAATAGACTTGCTTTGAATACCTCAAGAAAATCACACCTTCTCATTTCATTTTTTTAAACTTCTGTTTCTTTTCATTACATATCATTAATTTTTTAAAAGACTTTGTGGTAACCTTTGCTTGGTAGTGACACATTCTTCCATATGAAAATTTCTTTTAATGTGGCCATGTTATAAATAAATATGCCTAAAGTATACTTTGCTATGTTACAAAATAAAGCTTTAAAACATATGCTTCATATAAGTCTTATAAAAATTAATGAAACACTCATTCTTACACAGTGGATCTAGCTTTACATATGCTGGTAAATTCAGTTTAACTTTGAAAAATTATGTGAAAATGCTGAAAATAAATGAGAGTGGTGCTAATGTAGAATATCCATTTGAAATGGTCTGGTATTTAAATTTAGCTCATTCAGCCTCTATATATGAATCTGGAAGTAAGCCAGTTTCTTTTAAAAATAATAAAGTACTATGCAAATCCAAAAAAAGACTTTTGGAGAAAACCTGTGCTTTTATTGCCACAACTGTCTTTGGGTTTAAATGGAGGAAGGAGCTTTTTAAACATTAAGATCATGAAGCAGGAATGCCAACAAAAAGGTTTTAATTTTCCATTTAATTTGTTCCCATCTGACATTTCCCGAATCCTGACAATTTGCTGCTGAGGCAGCTGTAGTCACGAGGTGGGGTTTGTCTTCCTTGGCATAACAGGGAAATATCAGTTCTTTTTGTGGGGTGTCTCTACAATTGACCAAAGAAGGACCAAAAAATTTCAGGTCATATGACTATTTCTCCCTGAAGGGAAAGTGAAGAATCTGAGTATTTGCCAAGCTGAGGGATAGAAATGACATAATGTCACTGTTGTTCTGCAAGAATCAACTTCCCAAAGATTGCACGTTCTTATAAGAAATGGTATTAATCCACTTTGAAACAGTATTTCAAACTAGTTTATTCTGGACCAGCCTGCTATTATCAAGGGCACTTCTCAAGTCAATCAAACCTGTCATGATGGAAACACTCTACCAAAAAGGGATATATCTCATAAAAAGTGAAACCTGTCTTGCCGTTGGATATATCACATCAATAAAAGCATCACTCATCACTAGACAAGAAGATAGATTTTTTCAAAGTGGCTGAGACTAGGGAGGTGGGGAGGAGAAGCAGAGGTTATTGTTAACGTTATTAGATTAGGACCGCTGTTTGCAACCTACCTTTTAAATGATGTATTATGTTACCAGCGAATCATAACTGCAGGGGCTTTCATCAGTTTCTCTTAGTACTAACAGAAATAAGGCTGAAAGGGGACTATTTTTTACAGAAAGAGCATCAAACAATGATGACTTACACATTTTTTTTCCTGCTGTCCCAATTTTCTTTATAGTGGCCAGCTGCTGCCCAGGATAAATTCCCCCATCTTCAAACCAGTTGCAAGGGGATGCTGACAGCTCTGCTCCAAAAATCAGTTTTCCTGCATTGATATATGAGAAACTCGGCAGTGGGAAGGCTGGTGGAGTCCAGCTGCCCCAGGCCTGCTCAGACCCCGAACTAGGATCTCCTACAAGAAAACTGGGGAAATAAACTCAAAATTAGTAGTTTCAAAATAGACCAGAGATACCTGATGGCTTCCAGTAAGCTCCATCCAGGCAAGTTAATGAACTCAGCAGCAGCATATGCAGCAAAACTTTGGTATAAACTGGTCTGAGAAGCCTTGTTACTGTAATTCACTCTGTCTTAGCATGGTGCCAACTTGTGTAGGAGGCAAAAGTATTCCAGAATAAAAACAAGAATAAAAAAGTAAAAATATAGCCTACTTTTCAACAAAACAGGACAGCTTTTATTGTCAGAGATCTTAACTGCCTATCAAAACGGACAGCAAATCTTCCCAGGATTTGTCTGGGCTTTTGCAGCTCCTTTCAATGCAGAAGCTACAAAGAAAAGCCCTGCGTATCCAGTTACCTTTTCTTGCGGGCGCTTGTTAACACTGTGTGGCCTGACCTATGCGTTAAGCATCTCCTCAGCCCTCTCTGGACGTGACGGGCGGGCAGATACAGGTGGATAACGCGTAAGGATTGCGGATTACCTCGCTCGCCGCGGCCCGTCAGCAGGGCCGGGGCGGTGGGACGGGGACGCCGGGGGCCCCGGCGCAGCTCTCGCTCCTGCTAACTCACCCTTCCTGCCGCGGGGAGGTCGGATCAGATAACCAAATCCAGGCTCCGGAGCGGGCCGAAAGGGCAGCGCCGAGGAGCGGTGCAGGGGCTAATCGTCGTTTCGCCAGGTAATTAGCGGGGAGAGGGGAGCAAATCCCCGCGCCGTCAGCAGAGCACTCTCACTAATGACCCCATTATGAGGTGTCCGCAAATTGACACGAGGACAGAGCCACCTTACGGGACTTTGCTTGAGCAGGGTATGTCCCACGGCAATGACATAACCTCTTATTGGTGATGTAGGGCTTCTCCGCGGCTGATTATCCCAGGTACCTGCAGGTACCTAAGGAAACTCATGCAAAACTCATCAAAAAACGCTCTAGTCATACCTGCCGGAGAGTGTAACAAGCACAAGGCCAGCACCAGCCCCGAGTGACGTTAGCACCTTGCTGGTGGCTTGTCTTGCAGAGACGAGCAGCGTGCTTGAGCATCAAGAAGGAGCAAATTGCCTCAAAATTCAGAGCATGACTTGCAAGGCACGGTTCTTTAAGGCTTTAAGGCTTAAAATGCTTCACGTCTGAGAAAGCTTCCTCCCACTCAGCCCTGACACCCTTGCAAAAGTGTCTCGGCACTCAGATGATGAAAAAGAAAAGGAGAAATTTCCCAGTGATCTCTGGTTATAGCAGCTTCTCATCAGCAGCTCCTCTGGAAGGTCAATGAAACCCGTATATTCTTACAACATACTCTAATGCATGCTCTGACAATGAAGTTTCATCCAAACTTCTTTACTGGCTCTTTTAATACTTGTGTGGTCCCATAAATGGACACTTAGTTCAGTTGAAGTCTGTGACAAAAATAAGTCTCACAAAAACTTTCTTTCCACAGAGGAAGATGGTTTAAACCAGTTCCTCTATGGTCATGGAAAATGCAAGAAATTCTGTGCAATTTCTCCTCATGGCTGTCTTCCCTACTAATTTTAGTTTCTATTCAATCATTAGGTTGAGCAAACAGTTTTGGAAAAAAATACACACATGCACACACATTCACTCAGAAAAGTGACTGAGAAAGGTGAACTGTTTCTCATGTATAAAACACAGCGTCCAGTCTTACAGCCCTTTTTCTGGAAGAATTCTCCCTGGAATTGAAGGGAGGGCAGGACTGTCCCCAGATCACGCCACGATAAAACACCCTACTTTTATTACCTGCTAGATCTGTCTGGATGCACTTTAGAACCTCAGTTCTTTGGTGGTCTTCTGTTTTGACATCTGCTTAACCTTATCTCGAATCAGTTTTGCTGATAGACATTTCCCTTGAGCAAGGAGAAGTCTGATAGATTTTTTTAAAACCAACTGCTACTTAGTAGTCAGGAAATTATCTTTGCGGCCTGTAAGGGTGAGAGATATTTCCAACATTCCCATGCACGTGGTTCAGTCTCGCTCTGCTTTATCCGATTTGCTCTACTCTATTCTTTCTACTTTCATGTTATAATGACATTATGACCGCAATATATTTTTGTTAAACCTGCAATTAGGCAGAATGCACAATATCCCAAGGCACCGAATGATCAGGGAGTGCATTGTAAGTAATTGTTAAATAATGTGGTAATTTACTATGGTTTATATTAAGAATTACGCTGCCTGCCAAACCAAGGAGCTGAACTTGGAACACGTTATCTAAAAGGAGCAAGAAAAGTTGTAATGTTTTGTCATCTGATGCAAAATTATTTGTAAAAAAGGATCATAAGTCAAAGCGTAGTGTTTTACAGGAAGACAAATGGCAATGTTTTGCCTCCAGCTGATGTAAATACTCACTGGAATATGCAGCAGCCTACATTTTGCTTTGATTGCTGTGCAAAAGCCCCTGGTTCTCCAGCAGATATAAATGCCCAAGCAAGGCATAACTCGTCACTAGCCAGCAACAGCAACAGTACGTTGCATCTCCATCTAGAAAGCATCAACCCATTGTGCACGATGGGCAAGAGAATAAAAAAGGGTCTGAATCCCTCCCTAAATCTCACCAAATCACAACATAAGCTCAGAAGTCATACCTTGAAGAAGTTATTTGGCATTGACAGGAAGCTTGAGAAAATCACCATCAGATTTCTTGTTAGTGGTGGTCATAGAGCCATATAAACCCTGTAGATGTGGAGAACTGAGTCCTAGGTGATTTCGATTTGAATTTCTGATGGAACTGAAGGGAGGTAAGGGGTGCTTGTGTCTGGACTTTCAAATGCCAGTTTCTAGGCTTTTTTAACAATTTTTCTTTCCTGGGTCTATCAAAAGTAATTTTTATTGAATTTCCTTCTGCTGGTTTGTTTTTACTCCATTACAGTGAAAACAAGGACACACTTGCAAAAACACGTCTGGGTCCAGACTGTCAGTACAGGAAATTCCTACAATTCTGGTGAAAACTGGGCCTGGAGGGAGGAGGGGGATACATATTTAGCATCTCTCGGGGATACGTATTTAGCATCTGCATGAATCCAGCAGTCATTTCTGGGTCTGCTGCAGACAGCAGGTACAGAGCGGTCAGCGCTGGTGCCTGCTGTGGCTGTCTGCAGAGGGAGGCAAGAGCTTGGATGTGATGGCTTGGACTTATTCTTGGTGGAAAATCTCACGCACCTGGTGAATAACTGAAAGCTGCGACTCTGAAACAGTGTTGGCACTGAAATCTGGAGTCCTTGGTTCCACTGCTCATAGAAAAACATATTTTTTTCTTATTTCTACAGTATCGAGGACTTCTCTGCTGCTCGGTTTGTAATGGCAGTCATGACTAAGGCCTCCTGCTCCAAGCATGTGGTATGAAATGTGAAAACCGAACCCCCATAGGAAGCTACTGAAAGGTTCCTTGTCCAGTTCCCTTAAGCTACTTTTAAACCCCCATTTCTTTCAATTTAGGAGTAGCAAATGAATGTCTGGATTTCAGCCTGAAAACTAAGCAAGGGAAAATCTTCACCAATAGCAAATCTAAAAACTCTTAGTAAATTCACAAATCTATACTCACACCTAAAGAGAAGGGGTGTGAGGACCCATACAGCATCCCCAACACACTTCAGAGCGCTCCTATCCCCACAAGGGGTTATGGCTCTGTGTCTTGCTAATTACAGTTTATGAGCTTACTTCTCTGGCGTGATTAAAGCAAGCAAATAAAAGCCAGCCAGGAATGCAAACCCTGTGCTAGACATTCATGTTTTGATGGCTCCTCGTTTCTGGGCCTTATCTGCACTCTTACCAGAGCGGCTGGCCAGCGCCGTCTCCAAAGTGCTGATGTCTCTGCGCAGTTGTGGATGGGGAAATAACATCAGGTCTGCGGCCTGGGAAAAGGGTCTGCCGAGTGCTGAATGGCGTGGCCAGTTCTCTTGTCTCTCCTTGCAAAGCGATGATCTCATCCTCGGCGTCTCCAAATTCTGTCTCTCCAGTGTAGGAGAGGGAGGCAGCAAGGGACAAGCGGAGAGGGAGAGGGCAGCTACTAAAAGAAAGATCCCATTGTTAGAGTGTTCTTGCTGGTGTGCGCGCTCGCCAAGACAGCAGATTGGGTCTGAAGACATGAACTTGAGGGTAGGTCAGGGGGAAGCTGTGCAAAAATGCTTGAACTTCTGGTGCTCATGATCTTTAGCAAAGAGCAGCTTCCAGATGTGAGACATTCATCTTTCAGTCACTCAGTCCCTTAGTCACTCAGTCCCTTAAACCTACTAGATTATACGCAAAAAAAGATCTCTGCCTAAATCCATGCTATAGCAACTGCAATATTTGCCTCGGAGAAAGGACTGCACCAATGTACTGTGCTCAAGCAGCAATGCAGTGCATGGCATTCAAGTACATTCAAATTTAGAATTAAACTTCAGGGATATATTCATGAGGGACGGGATAAATGTAATAAAAAAATCACCTTTAAAAATGTTGGATATGGACTGCAAAAGTGTTCAGCTGGTATGCCTTGTACAAATTGTGCACAGAGATCTGGTCTTTCTTTCTCCCCCTCCAAAAGGAAAAAGCAAACTGAAAATACTCAGGTACTAACATCTGCCAGCAGAAAGAGACACGCAAAGATCACGCCCAAGTCCAGCGCTGCACCTAAATAACTTCTACTCCTTAGCTATTCTGAGAGAAAATACTCAGATGAAATATTCAGACCCCCCAAGCCTTTTGGGGGATCATGGCTTGCACCCCGGAAGGAAGGACAGCTCTCATTTGAACTAACACTTGCTCAATACTGGTCTCAGTGGGGACTGCTGGTACTTATTAACTTTAAAACAGCTCTGAAGCTTCAAGTGCCTCTGCACCTTCATCTGTGCCACAGTGTCAGCCAGGGGCATCTGCCTTGCTGTGATAAAGACACAGGAGATACTAGGTCCCAAATTAGAAAAGTCTCCTGCAACCAACCTTGCACCTCATGCTTTTGCCGGCTATGCAACTTCACTGTCTGCAGGCCCTTCTGAAAAAGAAAAAAGGAACTTTGCCCTGTTTTTTTTTTTTTTTTCTCCCTCTTTGTGCATGGTAAGTCATTTGTTAGCAGGCAGCTTCTGCAGCAGAGTTGCAGACCCGCCGATCTGGGTTCAAACCACTGCCTTTCCGTCCAGAGCGGCGTCGCGCTGTGTCCCTGAGCCCTTTTCCCAGTGCATGGCTGGCGGAGTCTTGCAAATGCTGTAAGAGCCTGCAGTGGAAGCTAATTTGGGACTTGCCTGCTAATAGCCCGCTGGGCTTCACAAACCTGTGTTTGTGGAGCCAAATTGACGATTAAATTGTACTCAGAGTTTTCCTTCCTCCTCTACAACTTTTTCCAGAGCCTGTTTCTAGCTCTTACACCGTGACATCCACTTCCCCGCAGCCCCTCACTCTCCATCCCCGCCTGCCTTTTACTATTTCCCCTTTTTTTTTCCTTCCTTTTTTAATCGACCTGGTCTTTGTTGTACTAATTAGATTATCTCTGCCTCAGGGACCCAGAGAGCAGCCCCTACGGAGCACCGCCTGGAAAGACAGGACACATAATCCCTGTTATCAAGGGGGCTGTCATTTGGCATGTAGATCAACTAATTCTTTCAATACCATGGGAGCAATCGTACATCTCAATATTGATTTTTCCCCAGGATATGATCTCCTGCATTCCTGCATCCCTCTCGCTTACGCCGGCTAAAAGGTTCCTTTCCGTGGAAGACAATACAAGGCACCAGCTTTTTAACTTCACAGATGAGAAGATTTTTCTCATACGAGGGAGGGAAGCAAACATGAAAGAGGCAAGTTAACGTAACAGCTTCAGGAAGGAGCCAGGAATAAACTAAACCTGTGGCACTTTCACTTAGCATGACAAAGTAATTAATTCAGAGCTGACATCAAAGACAAGTAGCTGAAGACCAGTCATAGGAGGGGGCATTGGCAATAAATCATGTGCTAGGAGCTGTAATGCTCTGAGTCAAGTCATGTTGCTACCATTCAGCAAACAGCCTGTTAAATAAGTTTCTGCTTGTTCCTCTTATTCTTCCTTTCCACCCACCTCAGTATTAATTTTAAGAGTTGTTATTCGTATTTTATTTTCAACACAAACCTCCCTTAGCAAACTGCGAAGAGGTGAAATATAGCAATGGGGTAACCAACAATTCAGACAACAAAACGCTTTAAGTGACATTCAATTAAGCAACTTGCGCAGAAGAAATTTCATCTTGGAAGGTTATACATGAAGAACAAACTCTTTCTGTGCCTTGCAGAGCAACCTTATACGTTCCAACTGGTCATCAGTGGCACAAACTGGGCTGCACAGAGGACCTGCTGCCTACGAGCCCTGTTCTGTTAGCAGTGCCATCTCATCCTAGGCCACTGATATGAAAGCTGTTGCTGTTTTTGATATATACACCTCCCAGCCAGATGGGCTGAGGGTCTTATTCAGGAGTCATCTTTCAAGAACATCAGCACCATACCCCATCATTTCCCATTATTTTTTTACATTCACTTTAACTTGGCTAATAACTTACAAAAGGATTTTATGCAAAGCACAGGCAAAGACCCATTTTTTCTGTGATGTCCTTCTCGGTGCTAACCCTGAATAACAAGATTGCCAAGGCACTCATTTCTGTCAGTTTAGAGGACTTCTTGCAGTTGTGCCCCTGAAAATGTCTTGGCTTTAGGTGCTCCACATTTTTCTTCCCAAGAATGTGTGTTGATAGACAGCCCATGTCCAGTTGCTTGTACACAGTGATCTTTTGCAACAAGTTGCTTTCTATCACCATGCTCAAAAAGCAAGTTTGGGTGAATAATTCATTTTCCATTCTCAGCCAAATTTCTGCTAGAAATCAAGAGGAAAGAAACCATTTCCAAGCAAAAGAACAGTGAAAGAAGAATCCTGCAGCTCCACCATCAAAGCAGCCCTCCTGGCTTAGAGGAGCAGAGGACTATGCAGTTTCAACAAAGAGACCACATGGCCTGATGTTGGCGCTTGCTAATACCATCCACTGAGCTGGACACAGTTTATAGCCAGAAAGGAAACTTTATCCACAACACTGGGATCATGTCCTTCTCTTCCAAAAAGTGTCACAGGATCTTTCACTTCCTCCTGGACAGACACCAGAGCCAGAAAAAATAGGACCTGGGTTCAGTGTCTCAACTGCAAGCAGCCCTCCAGCGGTGCAGGGCTTCCTGTGGAGCCTGTATAGCTCTGCCAGCATCACGGATAAACCCCAGGCGCCGCCGAGGCACCGGCCGCGCTTTGTTCCAGAGCTGCCCCTGCCCGAGCGAGCTCCTCGCCCTGCTCGCCCTTCTGCTTCTGCTTGCCAAGAACCCAGCTCTTCTAGCCAGATCTTGGCCTGTTTTCCAGACTGCAAGGATCCATTCATCTCAACTATATTCAGCACGTGACCAAAATATGTGCTCTAATTAAAAAAAATCACAAAACTTCATGCTTGCGCCATGCAGAAGGGCGATGCATCATGAAAATGCCCTAGGTCCACCACTGTGGTTCGCAGGTACCCACAAATAGCAGCTTCATAAAGGGGGGCAGCCCCAAAGAACTTACAAAAGTGGACCCAGATGCAGACACAAGAGCGATGGTAGAAGAAGACATGAAGCGTTTCTCATTCTCTGTGTAGCCTCTCACAGAGCACACGTGCTGGGTGGTGAAGAAGGTGAAAATCCCTCTGCAATGTTACCGCCAAGAGATATCCGGTGTTATTGACTCCCTCTTTCATCTGAAGCCCTAGAAAAAGCACTGACACTAAGTATCTTATACTGACTGTTCATTTCTGCCCGTTGTCTGAGGGGAAGGAGAGGTAATATTTAACATGTGATGGCAGTAACTTTATAATAGTATCGAGCGAAAGACATCTGGTTTGGGAGAGATTTCAGGGAAACCATTGCTGCAACTGAAGAGCGTGCATAACTCTTGCAATAGTTCACCAAGGACGACAAGAGAAGGGATAAAAAAAAGATGATTCCTGTTACACAACAGCATCTCCTCAAAGCACCGCCACAACCCCATTCACTCCAAGGAGGAAATGGAAGTTTATAAACGTTATTGAAGGATCAAAGTGTGCACGGTTGTCAGGGAACCACATTATTCCAGGAAATCATAGCTCCACACGCAGTGCGACCAATTAAATTTGGTGTCCTATGATTTTGCACCTTGCAGTTGGATTTTTGGTGTCCAGAAAACTGAAAACATTGTCTGAAACGATTCCTAAGGTTGGAAGGAATTTCCCTCTTGGGCTCTCTGTTCTAACAAGGGCTGAGTTTACAATTTTCTGCAGTGGGGGCATGATTAAGGTATCTGCCATCTAATCAGACATTTATTGTTGTGAAACCTGCAGGATTTTGACACTTTGAATTGTCATTTTGCTGATGGTCAATGATTTTGAATCTTATTTTGAGGAAGAAGTAGTCATGCACCTACAACACACACTGTGAGACTGCATAGACTATGCTCCCTTTCAGACAGCCTTAAGGTGGATTTTTGCATAAGGAAACACAAGAGCAAAGAAGGAATTTTTACAAGTTGCATCTAGATCACTCTGGAGACTTCTCCAGTACAAATATTTAGGGTTTTTTCCCCACAGATTAAATACAACCCCCAAAACTTCAGTGAAGCTCCAAAATCATGAGTTCAAAAACTTTATTGTCATGATGGCAAGTTCTTGCCACGCTTGTACTTACAGATTCAGTATTTTTATCACTTTGTGCAAAGTTTCGGTGTCCACTGCGTGATACAGAGTAATCCAAGCTATTTGGAGGCTCCGTGGAGGGCCTTGGGAGCAGTTATAACTGTGTCAGCCCAACGCTGTCTCCAGGCTAGTTAGATCTGGCAAGAGGAAGACTCCTCATCTCTCCAGAGCATCCCACTGTCTGCAAGTCCAGCAGGGTGGAGGGAAGCTCGGAGGCCTTTGCGCTGCCCTCCCGTGGGCTCCACAGACACATTCAGTGTTTTCTTTGCATGAGCTCAGTGCCCAAAGCCAGGCAAGGTGCCAAGGAAGGGCCATAGAGAGGTGCAGGGGAAGACAGTTTTCCACCAGGCCTGCCAAGTCGTGGCAGACCCATGCTCTCAGCCTTACACCGCTTTGCCAAAGAGGGGAAACCTGAGCAAATACGTAACGGCACATTCTTCATCACCGCCTTTCCCCTCTGGGGCTTGCGCCTACCGTGGCCCCGTGCCAAGCAGAAAAACCTGGTGTGAGGAGAGCGCTGCTTTACTCCTTGTGTGGCCATGCACCTTTTACACCCTCCTTTTCCTCTGCCACTACCCGGCTTTCTCTCCGAGTGATGAGGCCAGGCTTAGGGATTACACCCCTCAAGCGCTCTGTTATCGGCAGGGTAACCAAATCTCAATGTCACAGGAAAAAATATCCCCTCGCATCAGCTGCCCAGAGCCAGAGAGAGGATTTCACACCACGGTGGGAAATGCTAGACACGGCTCCAGGCCTCGGAGGGCTCCAGGGCTTATCTCCTGCTCCATGGCCGGGTCTGGGATATATTCTGGGGCAGCAGCGGAATGCCACGCGGGAGCAGCGGCTGCTATCAAGGGCGACACGTTCGGAAAATTCCTTGGCTCGTGTGATCTGCCCCGCAGCTCTTCCCAGCCTTAGCAGCGGGAAAGCAGGAACCGGGTGGAGGGGAGCGGAGATGCCCGGCCCCGAGATGACCAGAGATGACCGGTCCTTCTGGACCTTCTTTATGTTTCTAGCAGATTTCTTCTAGAGGAATTCAGAAGGAATATCTGTTTCCAGCCAAATTTTCAGATCTGTGAGTTAGACAAGGGTGAGGACAAATACACACATACAGACGTGTATATATCAACAACATGTACTGCATCAAGATCTTCCCACAGGCTGTCCAGGAGCAATAACCACTGCCGTGAGGTGTCTTTAAGTTTATTCCCTTCACGCATTAATAGTTTTTCTACATCCCCTCAAGTATATAAAACTCTTGGTCTCCTGTCTCAAACATCCTAGAATAGGGTAAAAAAGCATTCACTTTATGTAAAAATAATGCTGAAATTCCTCACATTCTCCACTGGACAGAAAAACTACACAGAAGGAACACAATAATCTTTGATATGCAGCTGTTCTTGTCTTGGAAGATGGCAATATTACAGTGAGAATGACATAACAACATGGCTTTGGATAGGAAACAAAGATTATTTGAACAGAATTTAGAAAGAAATTAAGAAAGCTGTAAGAACATTGAGCAATGAAGCGGTGGAGAGGAGTTTCACACCCAGGCAGTTTGGCAAAGAACTTACAATTTCTCAGAAGACAAACAAAAAAATAATAAAAAACCCAAATCTTAAGATATAGCTGTATTTATCCTGGCAATTGCAAAATCCCTCATAACAAAAAAGCTAAAATATAAAAGATAACACAAGTAACATATTCCGAATCTCCATTTGAATGCAAAAACTGCTTTGTGGAGAAGGTTGTTTGTTTATTTGTTTGTTTATTTGTTTTTCCTCAGGTGTTAATTACCGAGATAGTGCTACACAGGTCTGCCAAGGAAACCATCCCATCAGCAGAGCATCCTCCACAGCTGACTCTCTTGAACAGCCTCACCGGCCTTCGGAGTTTCAGCAGTGTCAGCACCAACCCAAGATTAGGAAACAAGACTGGGGAAAAAGTATCCCTATCCTTCCGGGGCATCATTTGGGCATCTTAGCAGCACTAAATTAATTTTTCATGGGCTGCTTTCACTTCCTATTTATATGCTATTTTTGCAGACACACCACAAAGGCACAGAAAACAGAGGTGTAATGTTATACTTAAGTATCTAAGTAGAATAGTTTTTTGGAAACCCTTTCCTTGAACAAATTAGTTCATGTTCATGTAATCAGGTTGGTGGTCTCAGATACCCTGACTTCTGCCTCTGTGTGCACTAGGCTAACCAGCTGGCAGTTCTGTGCTTTTGTGTTGCCAAAGGACTAACCAACAACCAACAGCATCTGCTATTTAGGTTCCATGGCATTTTTCATTATCAAATTTTGTTTTCAGCTGCTTTGCAAAACTTGGGTGAAGTTTCCATTTCAACTGTCTGCTTGATGAAAATTTACCATCAAGGTAGTCCATGTGCCTCCTGAGAACATTAGCTGTGAATATAGATGTTTTATGTGCTGCACCCCCATGTGCATGAGGCAGCTTTAAGATTTGCAGAAGCAGCTTGAAATGTGGGAGAAGGAAACTTCAGGCAGTGTTTGTAGAGTGTGTTGAGTAAGGTCAGGGTTGAAAAGAAGAAAAATGAGGCAGGATTAAATGGCATCCAGGATGGGAGCTCAAAGGATGAGATTTCCCTATGTTTGCATTGGATGAAGAAGGGGTAAGTAGGCAGAGGAGAGTGAAAGATAAGGAGGGAGAGAGCAGGAAGTGAGGACAAGCAGAGAAGTATCTGGACTCGGTGGTGGAAGTGGAAGAGTTATAGAAGAGAAATAGATTTAAGAAAAGGACAAGGAAGATTACAGGCAAAAAGAAAACGCCTCAAGGAGACACACACAGCCCTGTGTCACCAATGTTCTCTGGGAAGACATGGTAAAAAAGGAGAGAAAGCATGGTCGGTAGAGGGAGGATCTGATCTTTCAGGTGTGAGATTTTGTCGAGCTGGAAAATTGGAGCCATTCCTCCAGGAAGAGGATGGCACCTAACAGTCAGCTCAGCAGCCTCAAGGTTGAACTGAAGAGCATGAAAACTGTGAAAACAGGAAGCTCTCAAGATCAACGAAAATATTCCATTCTTACATCCATTTCTTAAACAGGGAGTTTGACATGCCATTTCATATGGTGCCCAGTTTTCTACCAAGCTTTTCAATCCATACTCTTGAGCATGAGTGTTCAGCAATAAACTCATCACTCCTGGAAACCTACCTGCTTTTCTGTATAACATGCTGTTCATGGAGTAGTACATTAATCTACTCACACAGATCAAAAAAAAAAAAAAGTTTGCCTTTTTTACACACCCAGAACCAAGGCATGAGCAAATTACTCAATCCAGTCAGCAGTAAAACCAGATTTCAGAATTTAATAGCTGCATTCCCTTGATTATTACAACCAGCACAGAGTGTTTGCTTTTGATTATGTATCTTTCAGAATTACCCCCAATAAAAATAGTACCACAGGAGACACTGCGTTACACCCTGAGAGACACTACATCATCTCGGTCTGGCATACATCAGTGGATTTTGATTCTTTTACGTGTTATATCCTGAGGTCAAGTGAGGGAGGGATTTTAACATACCCGAGTTCTAAGTGTCAGACATCCGAAGCAGATTAATGATGTCTCTGTAAAACTCCCCTCTGATAAAATGCTGCGGTCCGGACCTCAGCACCAGCCTGATTACAGGACTAAAGCAATCTTGTTTCTTTCAATTCAAGCTTAAGATGCAGTTGTTTAAGTTTTTATTAGTAATGGCCCAGCAGAATGAAACTTATGAATAAGAGCTCGAGCCTTCTTCACTATGACAGTTGCATCAGGGCTAAGAGGAAAGAAAAGCAGAAAACTGCCTATTTCTACCACAAAAGCTCAAAAGATTGCTCTCAAGATCGCACTGAAGCTCATAAAAAGTAAATCATCACTTTGTGGGATGTTGAACACCCACAAGCTACTGCCCTCCAGGAATTATGGCTTTTCATGATTGCACCTTAAGGACGCAAAAGGTTTGCCTGTAGACACAACATTAAGCCCTAGATTTTACCCTGCTTCTCCCACTGACATGGAGAGTGATTCAAATGTTGCCACTCTGTGCCTTCTTAGACCCCATCTCCTGTATTTGACCAGGGAACCACTGGCAGAGGGGCTATATCTCACCCAGCTTGCACACTGCATAGCAAAAGCTCAGCCGTGCCTTGTACATACAAGAGTAACAGTAAATTACAATTAGTCACCCGAATGCCAGTAAGGTATATCTGGATAGTCAGTACTTCATTACTCATTTCTATTTATTTGGCTGAGGTAGTGCAAAGCCTATTTTTAATTTAAAATAATAAAAATGTTGACAGAGGATTGCCGATTTTGGAAAAAAAAATAATCAGGACTTTCTGAGACTGAAAACTGTTTAAAGCACCACTCTCATCCATCACTTTGCATGGCTCCGTGATAACTCTTTCCTTGCGATTGCAAGTCATTCTCTATCAGCATACAGCTCCCTCCATACAGATGGCTTTCTAGCAAGACACAAACAACAACAAAAAAGGCACAAAGACGCTTATTGGTAAATAAATCAAACAGGAGGAATTGGAAGAAGGAAACAACACAAAGCTCTCTGTCAGGGTTGCAGAGATTTATGTGAGAGATTCACTGATGCTTGGGCCACCAGCGCCGTTCTCGAGGGTATGAATGGAGGGATCTTTTGCATACGTTTTGCTGGGTTGACTTAAGTAAGTCTTGACAACTCTCTTTCCCTGGGGACTGGGCTAAAAGTATTGTTTAGAAATCTAATATATGGTTTATTTACTCAATTTGTGCTGAGCACTACAGTTCCTTCAGGCCAGCTTCAGCAGTCCATTACTCCATTAATGCTCCATTACTGAAATTAGTGCTGTAATTGGAAGGAGAGAGGATGATGGGGAAGGGGACACTTTTTTAAAGGAGCAGGTCCTGCTTAATCCCATCACGGAAGAAAGCATTAGAAAACTCAGACGTCCTCCCGCAAGGCCTGCCCCAGCGTGGAGAAAGGAGCCAGCAGCAGCTCCTTCGTCGCTGGGCAAAACGCATCAGGAGCCCCACGGGCAAGCAGGGCAGAGGACCGCACCAGTCAGTGCCCCTCCAAATTAGAGGGCCCCAAGGCAGCATCGAGACAACGAGAATCTTGCACGGGGGAACACGAAGAGGAACACCAGCTCCCAAAACGGGAGGACAGTCTGCTCCTGCTGTCGGGGATGAGCGTGCTCTAGCACCACTGCCTGCTGCCCCCGTGCTCCCACCTGCCCCTGCCTCCATCCTCCAGGGCCTTCCACACAGCGTTCCCATGTGGAAATTGGGAAGCACCGTCCATCCTTCCCGCAGTCCTTTGCTGGGGCTGTCATAGCCGGTCACCTGTGTTTTCTTATAGCTAACATCACTCTCATGCTGCTTCTACAGAGCCACTTTCTTTGATGTCCACTGTCACAGAAGGTGTAAATGTGTGCAGGGAGGGTCACCGAGTACTCTTCTGCTGTTGCATTTCACCTGTCCCCCTCTGAAAAAATGAAGGAACTTGTGAAGTGTGTTTGAATATGTATGAATTAGGCAGATAAATTAATTGGGTGAGCGATTAAATTTCATAGATGCTGTGCACAACGTATACAATATAATTGATTGTAAACATGAGTACAATCACATACATTATTCCAATAATCTTTCAATATCTGATGTAAACTTGAAGTAACCAATATCCTACACAGTTATGTTGAAATACACACTGTGCAGATACATATGCATTGACTTGGTCAACCAGAGTGTCAAAAGACTAGTAGGAGAGTAATACAATAGTCCTAGAGAGGTCACGTGTTAAAAGAAAATAAAAAATTGCTATAAGAAAAAATATCTGAGCTTTTAGGTGGAATGCTGTTGCTTCCATTTTCTAGCCAGTGACATGGCTTGTTTCACTGAAGAAGTCCCAGAGGAAACTAAACAGTTAAAAGATTTTTTCCCCTCTGGGTGTGGGGCACTAGATAGAGAGACAATAATCCTAAAGTTGTTCATCAGAGTCTGACACAGAGACAGACTTTGCAGGAGGGGAGAGGGGGTGTCAATGCTATAGAACTTCGATGTCTCACAATTACAGCATGACAGGACTTAAAGTAAACTTGTTTTGTGTGTGCGTGCGCCTCAAAACCTCCCTCTCTTATATTTAATCTCCCTCCTCCCTATCAGGCTAAACCACACCCATTCAGAGGAAGCAGATGGATTTTCTGGGTGAAGCACCGACGAGATCCCACTCACAACGCAGGGGCTTGAGGGTTCCGGCTACAGACATCTGCATCCATGCAAGGGCTGAAGGCAGAGGCTGCGGGAGGCACTTCTGGAGCAACTGAAGTCTCTCTCAGTGGAAAAGTGTTTTGTTCCTAAGGCGCTCAAAGAGAACTGATGCCAAAAGAAATACCAGCAAAGCTTGTACCTTACCTGATTACAGAAAGAACGTTCTTAGTTCTTTATGACCTTAGACTCACTTTCTTCTGACCTCTCTTTTTGAACACCATTTTTGTCCCATGTTGTCTGTGGAAATAAAACAAAGAAGATGCAGCATCCAAAGAGCATCGCTCAGTAAGGAAGACAGGGAGAAGGAGAGGAAGGAGAGGAAGGAAGGAGAGGAAGGAAGGAAGGAGAGGAAGGAGAGGAAGGAAGGAGAGGAAGGAAGGAGAG
>JAWLRI010000262.1:4201943-4229755 GCA_034781795.1 Crypturellus tataupa
GGAAGGAAGGAAGGAAGGAAGGAAGGAAGGAAGGAAGGAAGGAAGGAAGGAAGGGAGGGAGGAGAGGAAGGAAGGAAGGAACTTTTGTTGGGGGAGGAAGAGGCGGAGGGGGAGGCTGAGAGATGTTTGGTTCCATGACAGCTCCATCATCCTTGTACACCTACATAAGTCTTGATCCCTCCCAAGTACACTCAAATACAATCAGAACTCATTTTCTTGTCTGTGCAGTTAGCTCCAGCCACCCAGTAAAAGCGGCAGACAAATCTGGCTCTGCCTTTTCTGCTTGCAGCAGCACCAGCTCAAGTTCCAAACTTGACCACGAAGAAGTTTCTGCAAGACAACGGGAAGTAACTCAATGAAGTTTACAGTGTCAGGAAAAGAAAGGAGAAGCCGTAGAGTAAAACATGCTTTGTGTGTGCAGCCAGCACTCTTAAACACTACTTGCACTTTGGGCAGGTGCTGAGACAGATAGGGAGGAAGAGTAACGCTACAGTAACAGGTAAAAGGGCAAGGGCTGACTCAAAAGCAGAGAGTCACAATCCGCTTTGTAGGCTCAAAGACTTTTACTTGAAAATTTGTGGCTCTTCAGGAGGATTTTGAGACTGAGGCACAGGACAGCCACACTTGGTTTCTTTTCCATCCTGTTACACGTTCCCTTTGGGACTTCATGCAGATGAGTTCAGCCGCTGAGCCATGACCCATCCCACTGCACCGAGAAACCATGCCCCAAAGGGTGACTGGGGAATCACTGGACAACCAAAGCTGATACAAGCAAAGAGCTGTCAAAGCCAGTAACAAACACACGGGAAGGAAGAGTAGATGTGTCTTCATGATGACCCTACACTCTTGGACTAGTTCAGGGCCTTACAGCAAAAGGAAAAGGGAGAAGGATTGTTTTTCCTTTCGGTCCCAAGCTATAAAACAACACACATTCCTTCTGCTTGCATCAAATAATTCCATGCACATGGAAAAGAGACATGAAAGTCCCATCCCAAGACACATGTCATTAGAGCACCCACTAGAATCAGACCTTGAGAGGAGAAAGGCACTGCACCCTTATGGGCTAACGGGAAGATATCATACCTTGAGGCTGTGTGTTTGATCAAGGCAACTTTTAAAAAAAAAACACTCTCCAAGGCTGAGCCACATATGGGAGGTAAAAAAATTGTCACTCATTTGCCCAAAAGCAGAACTGTAGGTGAATGGTGAAAACTAAGGACACAAAGGGGGGCTAGATCCAAAAGAGCAAACTCCAGGAGCAGAAGCAGATCAGGTGTAGTCATTGATATAAGGTGTCCTGGGTAGCTCTCTGGGCACATGGCAGCATTTTGAGGACCCATAGGTCTTCCATACCTGTCAAGAAGCATTTAGGCATTTAATCAAATGCCTCTATAAAGTGCTTGACTGAAAAGGTAACACAAGTGTTAAGAGAGTAAATTTATTCCTGTTGATGAGCACCACTGAAAGAGGCCTTTTTCAGGGGACATGTAGTGGGATTTCATCAAGCTAGGGACGGACAGATTACAGTGGAAAGAATGTTACAGGAATAATAAAGCCTTCCTTCGCATTTCTACACCTTTCCAACTGATACTTCAAGCTACTCTGGATTTCTCAACGAGGACTTCAGGAGCAGAGAGGAAACTGGGAAAGACAAGGGAATGTCCCCTCCAGAATTAAACCCCAATTAACACACCATCAGTGGCAAAGAACACATTTTATATGGTCGATTAAAAGACTCCCCTCTATTGATCTTTGCAGATAATCATTGTCCTACCCCTGCTTACAGAGCAGATACAAACCAGCGATCTAAATTTATTGAGACTCCTTGCAATCAATAGGTCAGACTCCTAGAGAAGCATTATGCAGCCAACATCACAACTAACTCCTCACAGACTTGCACACCTAAGTCTTCAGGAGGTCCCTGAAGTTGAGGGCCTTTCCCTTCTCTCCTTGCACAGTTCACATGAGGCCAGTGCTGCTCTGCGTGTGCTCCTTGTCAAACCCCAGACGAACATCCCCTACAGAATAACAGCCACAGCCACGGTCACGGCTTCTGCCTTCAGCTCAGCATCACAGCACGAGAGCTGGGTACCTGGAGGCAGCGCACAGCCTGCCTGGTGAGCCCTGCAGTTTTGATTTAAACAGAACAAAAGTGAGTGCCTGTAATTTCACAGATGGAAGCAATTCATTAGCTGGAGAAAGATGTGGTCATTCTAATCGGGAGTGACTGGGGAGCTTTTGATGCAAATGACCATTTGCAGCTGCCTCTCTCCACTTCTCACCAGGTCCATCCAAGGCAATATATTGTGAGATGGAAAAATCAAACTGTGCGCTAATTCGATAGCCTGCAGTAGAGTGGCGACACTGTTAGGTAATATTTCTAGGCCCTGCCATATGCCCAGGTGATCTGCCACTTCTGGATTTTATAGTACATGATAACAAGAGAATCACACACTCAATCAAATCACCCAGACAACTGCTGTTCGTATGGCTGCAGTCAAAGGGCCAGACGTAAAACACTTGTGAGTGTCTGAGCTGGGCACCCTGAGAGCTCAGGACTTGGAGCACAGAGGTGGGAAAATAAAGACCACGTCAAGTTTTAATGTCACCAGTTCAGCTTGAATGCCTGGTGCAATTCCGATGGCACCAGCCAGTCCTTCCATGTTGTCCAGCTGCACCGCAGCAAAGTGCGTTCTTTCTGGGATCACAGTAGGTAATCACAGAAGGAGATGTCTAGGCGGTTTTGGTCTAGAACTTTCATGGTTAGCAAGTAGAAGGGGAAAGGAGGGAAATGAAAGGAAGAAGCTAAAAGAAGATCTGCCCGCAAGGTGCCAGATGTCGGAGATGATGGTATGAAACAAATCTTGGGTTATGTGCGCAGTGTCATAGACAACTTTTGCTTGTCTAACCCAAGCTTTTGCTTGGGTAAAAGCTTCAAAAGAAAAGGTCTGCTTGGTTCAGCCTAGGATCTGCAGGGCTTTGAATGTCAGCACACAAGTGTGAGATTTCACTAACTATCCACAGAAGTCCTTTCCATGAGAGACTTGTTTGTAGGCAATAAGACTTTGATTGTTATTTGAGCTTTGCTGGACTTTCTGGCAGCCCAGCTGTGCATCACAAGGAACATTTCAGCCTTCGGCACAAAATTAGGGTGACCTGTGTAGCCTTTTGTGGAGACTGGTCCCTAATCTACTTCAGCTAAATTAGCTGAGCTAGGTCAAAACCCAGGTCACAACAAGACTGATCATGAGCAGAAGCCATTGAAAAGTCTCTCTCTGACTGCAGGGAGCTTTGGAGAGAGTTCTTGCTAAAGGAGCATGACTTATCTAGCACTACATTCATGTCTGAGGGCAGAAAGGAGAGATGAGAAATGGAAATGCTAGGCAGTGACTTAGGCACTGCAGTGCTCTGCTTTCCTCCCATGGAGATTTTAGATCTTACTTTGAGTCAAATGCCTCCCCTAAGGTGCTAAGGTTTGTACAAAAATCAGGCACAGCCCCAGTGAAGACCTTTAAACGATGCATGTGCAAATTTGGTCAAGAAAAGCATCTTGCCATTCCTACTTCAAATAGAAGTCTCTTTGGTGGAGTAAGTGGAGAGAGCACAGATGTTTGTTTCCTCTGTAATCTGCAAGAGCAAGTTGCAACAATCTCACAGTGATAAGGAATGCAGGAGACATAACAGCCTTGTGTGAAAACACAGAGCAGATTTAGAGAGAGAGAAGGAAAAACTCCAGACAAGCTACATATTGTTTCATTTTCACCCAACAGGCAGAGAATGTAGCGCCACTATTGTTGTCTAATGTCCTTCTAATCCCTCTCCCATGAAGTGGCGTCCCATGATAAACGTCTTTGGGAACAAGCATAGAGGCAAAAAAAAGGGGGTAAAAAGAGGGGGAATGGGCAGGGTCATTTTAATTTAGATTACTGAATGATGCAGGGAAGCTGCCTGGGGGATAAGTCCTCAGAGAAAATGGTAAATCTTTATATCACATGACATTAATTACACTTTTACTGTGAGCTAACTCTATTACAGTATTTTGTATAGCTACGGAATACAGTACTTCTGTGGTGTCCTTTCCAATAAAGAGCTGTCCTGCTGAAGGCCCAGGGGCCAAAACGTGGGTTTTACAGCACTTTGTGTCACAGCTCATAAAGAATGCTTAATGGATTTCCTTGCAAGTACTTTTCTTTATGACTTGTACCAGATTAGAAGGGTGGGGAGGAGTAGGATTCTCATTAGTTCATTTTTTAAGGCAAGTTCCCTTAACAGGAGTTTTAGTGTACATACAAATGAGGAGTGAAGAGCTTGGTCCAGACATCCTGGCTGTATCTGTACTGGGGGACTGGAAAAGCGCTGCAGCACCAACCGTACCAGGCGTCACGACTGGCTATCACTGTTGCCTTGAACTTGTGTTAATCTAATTTACAGCATAACATCGTGGGGCTTAAGCCCTGGTCCAGCTGGCGGGTGTAAAAGGCTGAGTCTTTGTTCAGGAAAGTGGCAGGAATTACCTCTTCCATGTGCTAGATAGCTGGGGGACCAGGAATCGCTCTCACGGATTCATCCGGGAATGGACATCACAGCAGAGGCTCAAGGCTGCAGGATCAGTGCTGGATTTCTGCAAATGTTGGAAAAAGGAAAAGAAAAAGGGGAAGAAAAAAAAAAAAAAAGGAAGGAGGGAAAGACTAGAGAGCAAGAAGAGCATCGTTATCCTGGCTCTGAGAAAATGCTACCAGGAAGAAGCTCTAGCTTCCACTTAAGGACTTCAGATTGAACATAAGAAACCATCTCAGCATTTGACTCCTCCTTGCCTCAGGACAGTAGGACTTTGCCAACCCAAATTAAACTGCATCAAGTTTCCCCTCTCCAACTAAAATAGTTTACAAATCCCATACCTAAGTAATATTGTGCTTGAGGCAAAAGGTATAACAGATCGCAAGCAAAGCGCTCAATAGCAAAGTCTAAACAGACCTGAAGCAGCCAGTAAACCCATATAAAAGCAAACATTTCTTCAACAGGCGCGACAAGACACCCACAACTCACTCTGATGCTGAGTGATCACAAGCATCTTCATCACTCATAGCTGAAGAAGCCACTGGCTCATCTGAGATCCATTAATACGGGATGCTCTTAGGCTTGTGAAAAGCTGCTTTGGCAGAGCAAGAGCAGCCAGAGCCTCAGGCTGGTCCTTGCCGTGGATGAGGTGATGTGCAGTTTGTCTGAGCCGCTTTCCCAGAGCAACTGAAAGGAGCTCTTCCAGGAACCCCATGCAGGAAGGACGTGCACTTGGGCAAACCACCACGGGCAGTGCCATCGGGGCAAGGTCTGGAGTCAGTGTCCTTTCCTAATCAGAAATGCTCTTTCAAAGCAAAGATGGGTTGGATGAAAGGATGACAAACAGCCATTATATACCGGCGAGACACAGACCTTCTTCATCTAGCTGGCCTGGGCAGGAGACGATCTCCCCAGCTGCTCGCCGCAGAGGTAATCCTTGCTGGACGTCACTGCGTCACCCCACTACGAAGCTGCCTTCACACTGGCGCTCTCGAACCTCCTGACAGCAAAAACCAAGGGGACAAGTTTGCAAATACTTCCTGCACCAAGCTCGCCCTCTCATTTTCCTGGAATTAAACTGACACTGGCCCAAAATACAGCTGGCACATCAGCACCTTCTGACAGTTACACCTGGTATCTGGAATTATACACCTATTGACCTAGTCAAGTTTGAAAAACAAGCCAATAAATAGGCTCAGATTATAGTGCAATTGTATTTACACCATGTATGATGTATTAGTAGTGCATTCTCCTTGTGCACCACAGACAATATATACTAGTTACTCAGCAGGGCAGCAAACTCGCGCCATGGCAGGCTCTCCAAAAATAATTTCCTGACTGCTAGAAACACTCTGCGTAGTTGTATGCGCAGTTGTTCCGCAGTAATCAGTGCAAATGCACATACAAATGAGGTATGCGCCGCGAGTACAACATTGACCTTGAAATGATGATTTGGGATGAACAATTTACAGGTATGTAATGCTTTCCAAGGAAGCAAGAAGATTTGATCACTGACAGATATCTGTATACAGCCTATGTTTACAATTAAGAAGACGAACAACAAAAATCAATAGGAACTTTGGAAGCAAAAACGTTGTTAGCTGAGTATCGTCCTTGTTGAAGTTCAGTTACAAACAGAGGGAAAAGAGAGCCTATCTAATGAATTCATTCTGAAAATTGCTTTAGCTTTTCAAAGGAAAAAACAATAGAGCAAGAATAGGAGATCGGAGAAGCTTACGTAGGGAAATCTATAAATTAGACATGCTGCTAGAGACCGACTATTTGCTATAAAAACACTTTTTCATTAGAGATGATCTTAAAAAAAATGGAGAAAAAAATGGGAAAGTAGAGATGTGGGGCATCTATTATCAGTAATAGCGCAAAGGACAGTGATAAACCATAACAAAAATAAAAAATGGACAGAGACGCCGGCCAGAACAAACACCCCGAGCCATCCGGTGCCCAGGTCTGGCATCACCAACCCATCATGTTACCTAAAGGGGATTTCTTCCCCATAGCTCTTGATGGGAGCCGTGGGAGCAGGATGAGGGGCAAGAAGAGGCACGGCGGGAGCGGGGCTGGTGGCAGAGGGAGGGCAGAGGGGAGTGACGCTGCTGCGAGGCTCTTCACAGCCGAAACCAGAACCCGCTGCTGGTAATGTGAGAGGGCTGGAGCAGGCGCCAAGTGGATAAGGCTGTAGACAGTGAGGCCAGAGCGCTGATACTTGCCAGTACCTGCAGATAGGAGACAAATAATTGGCACATGTTAAGAAACAAGAGGGGGGAAAAAAAAAAAAAGACAGGGAGAGAAAGAGAGAGCTAGTTGTTAGATGTCCGTATTTTCTAAACGTGTCTGGCAGGAGCCTCTGCAAGGAATTTAATCAGCAAGAGTTGTTTAAACTGGGCTTTGAACACAAGCCCTGAGCTGCTAGTAATGAACTTCATATCATCTGCAACTCCTGTTTGCTGACGACATTCAATTTGTTAATTCTGCGGCTGGTGATAGGGGTCAGATATGAAAGTGACGATTGTTTTTTGACGTTCCAACCCCTGCTCACATCTTTCTAATTAATCCTTTTAGGAGGCACCAGCAGATCCAGAAGTGCAGGGGGGAGAGGGAGGGGAGAGCGCAGAGGAGGAGGGCGAAGGAAGGAGGAAGAGCGAGAGCTCTGCAGCCGCCCCGGGGCTCCTCGCCTCCTGCCCGACGCGTTAGCGTAAAGCAGGGGTGAGGGGGTACCTGCTCTTGGCCCCCTCAACTATCAGCCATTTCAGGCCACCCCAAAAAAATGCAGTGTTGGAAGGGCAGAAATAAACAAAGGCTCCCTTTTCCGCCGCAGATATCTCAGCCCAACTTTAAACCTGGCGAATATTTCATATTAACTGTCGTCAGGCGGGATTAGACAGTGGGGTTGGCAGCAGGATGGGAAACCTTCATCTCTCAAGACTACCCGTAACATAATAAAGCTGGTGAGATTTCCAGCAGGTTGTCGGGAAACTGTTTAAACGGTTCAGGGTGTACACGACAAACCTGGGCCCGGCTCTGTGGCAGGGGCTGTAGTAGAGTCAGTCAGAGGGAGAAGGAATCACAGCCAGGAGACCAAGGGGACCAGGACAGGGTGACAGTTGTGTAGCCCACAGCACATAGAACATTTGGAGGGGAGCTGATGGAAAAGAGATTTCTCCCTCCCCGCAGCAGTGAGCAAACACAAACGCCTTGCGGTCCCTCAGGGGAAGCTTCACCTCCCTCCACCAGTTTTTGTCTCAAGAGCCTGAACCTCTTACCGAGGAAGTTCTTTTGGGGATGGCAATGGGTTGGAGCAGCTGCAGGACCAGCCCAAGCACAGCTGGTGCACATGGAAATGGAGAGCACCACCAAGCAGGAAAAACCACCAGCAAATGGCACAGAGGGCTGTGAATGTCAAGATCAACCTCAGCGGGGCTCAGATGGAGCCCTGGAGTTGAGGGATCCTATGAAACATCTTGCAGCATGCCTGAAAACTGTTCACGCTGTGCTCCTCACTTCTAGTCCTCGGCATTAAGCTCATTGTAGGTTCCTAGTCCCTGCCAAGTTGTGCCACAGATCCATGGTTGGACTCACGGGAGGTACAGGGTGATCATGAAGCTGGTCCTAACTCAAAGCAGACTTTGCTGCAGTGCCATGGAGCAAAACATCAATCCAGACGCAGTGAGGTGAGGACTATGTCCTTTCATGGGGTCAAAACAAAGAGGCCTTGCAAGGCTCTCCAGTGAAGAGCCAGCAGCAGAGGTGGGAGAAACTTCAGCAAAGGATAGAAAAGTAAAAGAGGAAAGTTGTGGGAGTAACAGATTTTGAGAAGTGAAGAAGGTCTGAGGTCATGCAAGGAGATTTTTGGTACTGAGAAAAGGCAGAAGGGAAAAAAAAATCCCACACCTTTAATTAGTACTAGGCCCAAAGCTTTTTTTGTTTGTTTGTGTGTATGGCTTATCCTGAAGGCAAGTCCATCCATCATCTTATTTAATGGACGTTATCGTTATGGACTGATTTGCATGTACAAAGAAGTTGCAAAGAAGCTGCTGTTTTACTCCAGACTCTAAAAAACCAGGAGAGCAGAGGCTCAGTTCTGCTATTGGCATGTCTGGACGACACTGGCTTCAACTAAATTAGCCTAGATTTACAACATTAAGCTCATGGGAAGCTTTGCCCTTACAGTCTCTTTGGTTTGTTCTAAACTTTGTGCAGTAAAGCTAGGAAAATACTCGGAGGATGGGGGAAGCAAGAATACTATAATTAATTTGATGAGTCACATGAAAAGATTAACAGCAAAAGAAAAGTAACAAGTGGCATGCACCCAAAAAGGACATTATGATGATCATTCCCTGTGATTACCACCCAGGAGCAGCAGACTGATCATCTGCCTCGAGGCCTAATGTTCAACAGGTTAGTGCCCAGCACTTAGCAAGAAATCAGCACGAGGATGTTCTTCGTGGCACACTCAGAAATGGAGACTCCAAAGAAACAGGTCGCTAATCTCTTGAAATCTCCAGTCAAAAGCCTTCTAAGCACTAACATAACCGAGATAGGATGGAGAAGAGTGGTCGAGGGCTGCCCAAGGCTCCTGACGTACAGTAGCCTGGCAAGAGTCCTCTACTACAACCACTGGTCATCAAAGGCTAACGACTGAAAGGAAGAAGCCACTTTGGGACTTGAGTGCTGCAGCTATTTGGGACATTTTTGGTTAAAACAGACTGCATGTTTCAAATTTAATAATCAAACAATATTTCCCTGTCAGATAAGCCGAAGTCAAGGAAACAGAATCATGCACGCCCAAGGGAAGGAGTCGTGTAGAGAAAACAGATCAGGAATGACTGAACTTCCCAGGCTATACGCAACCGCATGCACTGAGATTTGTTAGTATGCTCTAACATGTTGCATTTGTGAGCATGAGCACTGCTTTCACTCGTGCAATATTTATAGGCTTACCTCAGCTGCTTATGAAAAACTATTGGTCCTGGATGTCCCTGGAAGCAGCAAAGCAAATAAGAGCAAGTGGTTAAGTGGCATCCACTCTGCCTAGCCAGAAGCACAAAGCACTTAGTGAAAAACATCTTCCTTCTCAGTGTTTACAAAGAGCTGGAGCACATCTTAGCTGTTTTATTCCGTGTAAGACTAAGTCCCACAGGCACCCTCTCGTGTAAAATACACATCGTTTATTACCCAAGTGTTAACAAAGTGCTTGTGTGAAAAATTAATCTGTGACCAGAAGAAAAACAAACAAACAAACAAACAAACAAAACAAAGCAAGTACTAGAAGAATTATCAGCTCCAGTGGCAATAAGGATATTCTTTTTCTGTCTAACCCGCAACACAGGCACCCCTGCCCAGGCCTTCTGCAGGCAGGTGCACTCCTCTTGGCTGCCTCTCTGACCACGGCTGTCCATGACTGTTATTTTGTTACTCCATGCTACACTCTGCCATTTTGGCAAGATATTTCTTCGAAATCCAAACAAGGTTTCCTTTTATAAAATAATCATAAATGCAGTTATAGATTCTATTTTAGGTCAATCATTCCAATTTCCTTGGGTGAGAGAAGGCCTTCAATCAATCCAGAATGCCTAATCCCCTAAAAAATTCATTCCCATACACTGTCATCCCATTTTCTTATATAGGTTATTTTCAGTTTTCTACTAGAAATATATCTTGCTACTATACACAGTGAGGTTTTAATGAATAAGCAAATATATATTTGAAAGAAACACTCCCTCTCACTGAGACTTACAGGCAAAGGAAAGCATTTCCAGATAGAAAATAGCTAAAAAGAGTCAACAATGACTGTGTTTGAGTAATCAGCATTCCCAGATATGTTATGTCAAAATGGTAATTATTCTTCCAGAGCTGTCTGAAAATCTAAACCAGAAGGTAAATATCCAAAGTAGTGTATTACACGACTCAAACCCTGGACCATTTAGAGAGCACATCTGGAACAACATGCTCATGAAACAGTCTTCATCATCCACAGTCGGGGCTCTGGGGCTGTAAGAAAGGGTGTAGGTGGTCCAAAGGGACATAATTAAGAATAAAGGAATGAAATTAAGCCTGGCAGCATTTACATCGCTTATCGGGACAAATTCCCCAGCAATGAGGCATAGCTGACTTGTGGAACAGTGTCCTCAAGGAAGCAATGGAAGCTCAGTTGCTTAAGTCATGGAAGTCTACATTAGATAAAGCAGGCTGTGCTACAAGTTTAAAAGAAAAAAAATATATTCAAATAGACTGATTCGCTCTACAGAACAAAATGGCAGAGCATCCACCGGGCAGCAAATTTTCAAGAGTTTTTCTAGGTCTCTGGCTTGGAGAGTAATGCAGAACCATCGGATGGTGCTGAATCAGTCTTCAGCAGACAGCCACTCTCAGGGGTTCCGGACCAGTGCCGGCTGCTTGCACTCAGGCTGTCAGCCCTGTGCAGATCTTCCACCTGTGAACGAGATGAGAACACATCCTATCTCCTAAATGAGACCGGACCTGTATCTCAGACGATCCCGTGCAATCTGGGGTTTTCTCTCCTTCTCAGGTTAAGAATTGCTGCAGAGCTTGGCCAAGTCTGGTTTGAAAGGTGAATGCAGGGTGGGGATAACACGGATGGGTACATGAAGCTACCCACTGAGCTAAGTTATTGTAGATATTAATATCCATCTTGGGACTAGAGAGATATCAGAGCAAATAAATGAAGAAGGGAGGAAGAGAGAAAGAAGTAACTTTAAATGATGTCATTAACGTGCAGTTCCACGAGCACCAGCACAATAACTGCCCTTCTCGCTTTGTATAGCAAGAGGCCCGATTCGTACCCCACTAGCTGCCAAAGACCGAGTGACCCTCCTATTACCAGTGGGCCCAACTCTCCTGCCGATAAGTGCCAATGCATTTTGCATTAGCACTTCACATGAGGAGACCCTGATTCCCAGCACCAACGGAGTTACGGGAGTGTGAAAAACCTCCAGAATATTCTTTCTCACCGCCTGACGGATAACTTGCCACGAAATCCAAAGAGAATCCTATCATCCAGAACATTATACACCATGTTATAACTCAGGAGTGAGCAGGAGTCAAAGGAAAGAGTTGCTACGCGCAGATTTCATACATAATTAACCTCAGAAACACTAATAAAAATTACTTCTTATTTTAACCAGAACTTTGCTTCCTAACCAGCCTATTCCCTAAATAAACAGAAAAATTAGTTCTTTTAGTTTTTTCTGGAACAAAGGAGCTCAAAGGAGTTTGAAAGAAAAAAAATAATATATTTTTAAATGAATTTTTCTTTTTAAAAAAATACCAGGTGAAGAAAGTAATAAGGACATATACAGCAGGGGGAGGAAAAGGGTGGAAATGCTTTAAAACACCAACACTTGCTTTTGAAAAGCAACGGGTTAACATCAAGGATGATATTTTATCTCCTTATGTCAAATCCAAGACTGCTCTGCACGAGCAGTGGTTGGGACAAGGCTAAAGTAGTAGGTTTGCCTTTAAGGAAATACAGACCAAGGAGCAAAATATAGATGGAAAATTAAAGTGCAAGACGAGAAAAATGCTTAAATTAGCCTGGTGAAGTCCATCTATCTAAGTCTTGCCTGTACTAGAAAGGGTTTGCTGGAAAAGTGTAAGCTGCAAAACGACCAGAAAATTGCTCTTCTGGAAACACAACCTTATATTAGCCAAAAAAGAACTTTTTGGCCGGTACAGCTCAAGGCAGTTCCTCTGAGCAAGTAAACCAAGCTGGGAAGAAGATTAAACCACTCCTGAAACATCTACCTACACCTGCAGCTGCTGGGCGGTGGTGTCGGTTTTGCTGATAGCACTTCCAATCTTGGCATTTAAAGCTGCTCCAGCATCCTTGCTCGCACATCTGGAGAGGCAAGTTTCACACACTGGTTCTCGAAATAATACAATGTCATAGTTGACACCATCTATGATTTGTATATGTCCTCTTTGGGAAAAAGAAATCCTTCATTAGAAAAACTTGATTAGCTGTAAAATTTTAAGTGTAGCCATCCAGTGACAGGGACCCCAAGGGACGTGAGTGGAAAGCGGAGGCTGTGGCCTCCCCTCCCTCTGAGCAGATGGATTTGAAGTCTCCTTCAGCCTGTCAAAAGAGAGTCCTGGTGCAACCTGCCCTGTTTCACCTCCTGGTCCTTCCCCAGCTCACAGACACTACATCTCAAACATAAATTCTGAGGGCTGCTCCAAAGCCTTTTCTCCATTGCCCTCTCCCACTTTGATCAGGACCTTTAGCAGGAAGAGGAACTAGTTTTGCAACTCATTTTCTTTATTTTACTTTTTTTTTTCACGCATGTCTCACCATCTCCAATCCCTTCTCTTTCCCCAAGCCTTATTCTAAAATTTGTTTTTAACCCATTGCAAAGGAGCCACAGCAAAGGCTTTTGAAATATTGCCTTAAACATATTTCTTTACTTGATTCTATGGCTTATAAATATTATGTTTGATTAGTGTTGGGTTTTTTGTTTTGTTTTGTTTTGTTTTTTTCATGTGGCCTTCAAATTTCACAAATGGTGGCATCGGTGGTCAGGCTACCATTTTCTCCCATTCTCTTTTTGCCAATTCTTATTTTGCTCTTCCTGTAAACTGGGATGCCCAGAGTGGCTTATGAGATCTAGGTATCCAAGTCTTGGTTTTAATCTGTTAATGCACACTGGTTGGAATTCTTTTGCAAACTCCAAGCCTTTAATTTAACCTTATGAAGGTCATTGTAGCTGATGGTTTATGGCTGTTTATAAGTGAAAAAATCTATCAGGTAGAATAAACCAACAGGGGTTGTGATAAGAACCCCAGTCCCCAGTCAATTTATAGCCAGTTTTCCAGGAAAATCTTGACGTTTTACTAGCGAGCTATGAATCTCAGAGTCACACTATGTGGCAGATTTTGTATTTGTGGTCTAGGCATGGGAAAATTAGCCTTCCAAAGTTGAATTTGGTAGGACTGCAATACAAGGCTTCCTGTTCAAAACAATAGGGGCAAAAAAAATTCTTCCTTTCCTTCACTACAACAGATAAAAAAAAAATCAACTGGAGTTTTTAGAAATGTCACATTTGGTCAGTGTCCTTCAGAATACATTGATTTCTCCTCTCTTCCTCCCCTTGAGTAATTGCCTGAACCCTTTCTGCTCATCCACACTTTTTATACAAGAAGCTGCCGGAATATTCACTATTAGTGTGTATCAGAGGTGCTAATCTAAAGAGACAATATTAAATAAATAAATCATCTATCTGCACAGCCCTTTCTATCCTTTTTCATTCTTACCTTTCCAGAGACAGGGAGTGGAGGAGAGATTTCCACAATTGTATTGTTTAAGATTATTATGGAAAAAAAAAAAAACTTGATCCTTTCTGTGTGCCTGGAAGCCTATAGTAATCATATTAATCCAGGGTCCTTATTGCTGGTTAATGGAATTCTTTTAATATTGAACTGAGTTTCTAGTAAATAGATTTACATTGATCTGGTGATGTATAGAGCTCAAGTAAGTCTATCTATGTGTAAGCAAATTAAAAACCTTAAGCCTATACAGCCAAATTGTATAATCCCATGCTGAAAAATTGATCCTCTGATAATCTACTGGGGACTTTTTGAGTTTTTTTTTTTTTTTTTTAATTTTTTTTTTTTTTTTGGTGATGGTAGAGACGCTTTCAATTTCTCTGCGGGAAAAGGATCAGCATATTTGAAAGAGACACGTGACATATTTCACACTCAAAAAAAATCTGGCTTAAAGCCATCAGAATAATAAGTCTTTGTAATTGGAAATTACACTTCGTATTGGGTATCAGGGCATTGACCATGTAGCAATTTGAGAGAACATCTACCTGTGGTGCCACAGTGCCACTCAACCTTGCCCTCCCGCTTGTGCACCAGCTTGGGTATTATTGCTGGCAGCAAATCTAACATCAGCCTCACCCAAAGCATTCCCCTTTGGTGACTGGTTGGTTAGACACTCTGTTGGTTTTGCTAAGGCACAGTTAAGAGAATGTCTAAATGGTAGAAGATATGAATCACTTCTTAGAATGCAAATTCACTTTGGACACTAATACCAGTACCATTGTCACCATTATTCACCCGTTACTGCCATAGCGACACCCTATGTTATGTGGACATAACGATGTCAAAACATTCAGCAAAGTAGACAGATACTCTTGTCCTCGCCATAGAACTGCTGCAGTGTTGAAGATACCCACAGGAGCCCCGTGTCTACAAGCCTGTGGAAAGCTGTGTCAGCCACCACTAAACAAGGAGAACAGCGAGGGCACCGACTGGCAGCAGTTACGGGAGGTCGTACCCTCCTGGTGAACTTATCCCAGTGGAATAAGAGCTACGTTCATCTTGCAGCCTTTACTTTAAGCGGAGGCACCAGTTCAGTCCTTCCTTTCCCTCCCACACGTCCATTACATCCACTAATTAAGCGGGACCAGATTCTGCTTCCCTATCAGATGTGGCCAAGAGGTACAGAGCACAACTAAGGAGCAGGAAGGCAGACCCACACGTACACCCAAAGGAAACGGGATGGCTTGAGCTTTATTTCCACGGGAAATCAGGCTAAAAATAATCATAAAAACGGATTTGTTTGCCAGCTCAGTTTCACACACATTTTGGCCCTCAAGCACATCTGTGCTAGATACAATTCTTATCTAACAAATTCCATGCATCTAGCACAAAACTAGAAAACACAACCATATCCAAGATGACAAATCATATATAAAGAGCAGTCTATGTTTTGGCAATCTAGACAGACCAGTCATTATTGGAGGTCACCCTTCTGTGACAGAGTCAGTGCATGCTTGCACCTCTGCCGTGCGTTTACAATTTGTAAACACAGATTGAGCAGAAACAGAACAGAAGCCCCAGGAAAACCGGTGGTCAGGTTGGCAGAAATCATGCCACATCCACAGAGGGGACAGAGGACAAACCATGCCACAATCCCAAGCTTGCTGGGTGTGAAAGTTTCAAGTATCGGTGTGTATAAGGTCACCTTTTAAGAAACGCTAATTCGGTTGGAACACTGACCAATAATCTCTAAAACCTCAACCTTACAAACATGAGTGACTGCAGCTTTGCAAACAGAAGCAGGTGCCGGAGGATGCGGTGATTTTCTGTTAGAGTGTGTCTACTTTAAATGCATGGAAGCTTAATGGGATGCGAAGGTAAAAAAATATCAATGCCATTACCTGTTGCATATTTACATGCAAGATCTCTAGGGAGCTGAGGATCTGAACAATCCCTATGCCTTCAGAGGCAGCCTTCAAATAGGAAAAAGGCAGCGGTAGAATTGGATCCCTTAGCAAAGTGGGGGCTGTTCCAACTGACCACTCAGACTAGCTAACATGGGATTTATTTCCCCAGCTCTTAGACCTGAGCACATCCTGCCTGTCGCTTGTACCTCCTTGGTCTTCTGCACCAACCTATTGCTCAAAGGTGACCTGCACGAAACTCGGAAAAGTCATTACTATTTTCTGTCATCTCAGAAAACCGAAACAGGTCCAGGTAGGGGGTAAAAAAAAGTCTGGAGAGGAAATCAAGGAAATTCACTTTGGCAGAAAATAGCAAAGCCTTTTTCTGAATGGTAACTATCTAATTTAATGAAGTCTAGAGATCAGCAGAGACAATTGTCACTGCCAGCTTTGATGCCAATCACAACTCTGGAATAGGAGCCAGCTAATGCATCCAACACATGAATTAAAAACCAAAAACAAGGCAAGGATTTGAGCTGTTGCTGTTACTGCTCTAAGATCATCTTTCAAATCTGCTGGGGAAAAGTCTTCTTGGTCAGAACAAGAAAATACAAGAAAAAGGAGAGGAAAAAATTGCAAAGGTGAAAAAACACAGAAATGTAACTCCTCTCTGTGATCTCTCTGATTTTTGCTTTTAGCAAGTTCTGACAGTGCACCGTCCTTGAGGGATGAAAACCACCACATGAAGCACCTCCATGGCTGGGCCATCAGTTTGAACTTTTATGCGGATCTTCCCAATACAGCACATCCCTGCGCCCTCAGTGCCACCGTCCCCAAGAAGAGACAGCACCAGTGTGCTGCCGGGATCCTAGCTCCCTCAGCTGCATTGCTCAGAGGGCACATGAGTTTTGCATCTCTGGTAAGCACACCTGAACAAAGTCCCAGCCTTCAGTGCACCAGTGGTACAACGAGATACAAGTACGTAGACCAACTTCTCTGGAGTAGATTTTACATTGAGATTTTCAACTGGGGAAAGCTTCAAAAGTCATTTTGGTCATTTATCAGGAGTCTACTGACAAATTCACTTTCATCTTCATTTCAAGGTTAAAAAAGAAAGTGAAAAAATACAAGTTTTTGACATCACCTTGCAAAAGTAAAGACTCCCAAAATTTAATATGGCCACAGGCTTTATCAGTAACATCTGTTTCAGTTTGTAAGTGCTACACATCCTGGGGGGTCTACAGAGTTTGGGAGTACCCAACAGTTCCCCTTGCACATCAAAGACCTGTCCTGCTAGTCACCAAGAACATGTGTTCCTCAAGGTCCTCTGTTGCTACTACCTACAGGCTAGTGCAGCTTGGTGGAGAGGCTGCAGGTTGCTTTTTGGGTACTCTAAGCCTGCTTAGCTTTGCTTCAGGGAGAAGATGGCCCAAGAGCCTTATTTTTAATGATGGCCACAGCTACAGGAGAGAAGCACCTTGCTGTGTATCAGAGCATTCAGCGAGCTTCATCACTAGACTGGATTTACTCAAGAGTTTAATGTACATTGCCCGAAATTTTACAAGGAAGGCAAAACAAGACTGGTTTGATTATTAGCATTCTACTTACCAGGAAGGCCTCTCCTTAGCACCTCCAGCATCCCAGCTCCCTTGGGAGGGGACTTCCAAGTCTTTTCCAGCTGTTTGTGGGTTTGCGGCTCCCACTCTTATCATTACATATCATTCTGGACAACCAGCTGCTTCTTCTGCAGCCCAAGAAGTGAGCTCTTTGCTCTCTCATCCTCCTGAGGATCCTTCATTCTCTAAAATTGGCACTGGAGAAGACCTGTGATAGATAAGAGCATCTCATTGCCATCTCCCTACGATTAGAAACCTCAAGTGAGCCCATTTCTTGCTTCACACTACTTTCTTCTGCTTAAAGCCTCCTTACAACACAGCAGCAGCACTTTACAAGTGTATCACAAGTAATTTTGGTGGTGATGGATATGCCCTTAAAATGCTTAGTGTTCCACTTACACTAAGAGCTTTGCACAATTTTGTTATGAAGCATTCAAGTACAGAAAAACATTTGGGAATGGGATACTGCAGAAGGTGCCATCTTTTTTCCTGGAACTCAGATTTGGAGGAATCCTGTCATAATACACAAGCAAAAGCAGCTGCTTCCAATCCCCCACCTGCATGCTGGGAAAGTTGTGAGAGAGAAAAGGTCATAAATCCTTGTATTTGACTTTCCTTTGCCTCCTCCTCTGTCCTCCCACCCAAGTCACCCGAATCCCCAAATCACAAAGACCTCCAAAGGACCCCAATGTCAGGACCAAGTAGATCAGTATGGAGAACCCACGATCACAGTATGCAAAGTCGCTCTGTTTCCAACCTTTCATTTCTTATATATCTTAGAGTGGCACTGACAGCATTACGGAATTGTACCAAGACTTGCTATACACCAGTAAAAATAGTATTATATTTGCCAAGGTCTGTCTGGGCCACTCACAGCTCTGTAACTTCTACAGAAGCAATACAGGAATGGTGTTTCTGTTTAGGTAAACCCCTGTTTTCCATAATCTGTTCTGGAAGAACCCAAGCCTGCATGAAGGAGCAGTTGAAGTCTTAGTGATGCTTCAGGAAAGATGCTTCTGTCTTAGGACTTAGGGTTTGTTGTGTTGATGCAGGCGCATTTCCCAAAGGAAGGCTTTGCCATAAAGGGGCAGAGCTTGGTGTTATGCCACCCCACTGGGGTTGGGAAACCTTTGGGTAGGCTGGAGTACAGTCCTTAACGAAGGACTTTCTCCATCTCCATCTTTCTCCATCTTTCCAATGGGTGGTGACTAACTTGGTCACACTATGAGCAGGCTGCAGATCATAAAATCCACCTATCAATGACAGGGGCAGCTCTTTATTCCTGTTGCAATCTATTACTTTTTCATGGGCGGTGTTAAAAATCCTAAACACGTGTCTTTGCCTCCCAACACCCAGAAGTATCTCAGACAAAGGGCAAGGCTTCATACAAAATGAGAAGGCTCTACTAATTGTCCAAGTCTCTTATCTTAAAGAGATAATTGGTGAAATATATATTATTAGAGCACCCATCAGCACTGCCAGAAGTCTGTCATTTCCACTATGAACCAGAGCACTGAAGATAAGCTAGAATTAGCCTGCTATTGTCCCCTATGTTAATGCCAGCCCAGCACAGAATGTATCAACTCACATCCACTAATTACATTTTTAACTGAATTTGATCACAACTTATTCAAATTCAGAGGGTTAAATGAGGAGGGATACAAACCAAAACAACACAAAAAAATTGCTCCAAAGAAGAGAAAGAAAAATTTGTTGTGGCTCTTCATGTGGTAAAGAAATAGCCATTCAAGCTAGCCAGATTCGGAGAACGGATGGTTCAGATACAGCGAGCCTATATTATAAATAGAGCTTCTCTTAATTTAGCTTGGCAGAACAAAGGCTAAAAGAGGAAGTAATCTTTCCTCTCCATAACTATAACCTAACAGTAGGGGCTGGAAAAGAGGAAACTGGACAGAAAAGACCATGTTGATGCAGTATATAAACCCACCTTACTCTAGTTACTGTAGAACTTACAAATACTTGCAATACTTACTTACAATACTTACAAATACATGTCCTGTCCTCGTGTAAGCAGAGTTTTCTAGGTCTGTACATAGAATTTCCTATGAGCATCCATAGAAGCTTTGTTCAGGGCCATTATTTTCCCCTTCTCTGATGGACATAAAGTACCTGATGTAATTAAGCTGTATTTTCCCTATATTTCACCTTTTAACAGGTTGTCACACGAGCGTTTATAAGTTAACCTGTCATTAATTGTCACCATTTTTCCTCCTCTATATCAAGTTAGAAGAGAGTTTCCAGCCACCAAAAGAGCAAGATTCTGGAACAGACTCAACTCCTACAACTGGGGGGAGCAAAAATCCTAACTAGTTTTAAATCTGAGCCTGATAAATGAAGAGGAATATGCGATGTGACTGCCTGAAATATCAGAAGTCTGGACCTCATGATCCGTGAGGACCTTTCCCATTCTGAGTCCAGAATTACTAAATATAATATACAACAGAGTCACTAAAAATATCTAGCCAATTGCTTATGTGCTGATAACATTTTTGGTGGAATTTTGAAGCAGCAGAATCAGCCGAGTACCTAAGTCCCTTCAGCCCTTGTGGATATCCCAGCCACTCTTTTTAAAATTTCAGCTATTTCTATTTCCAGTTGTGGTTACAGCACTGCATTCACATAGCAAATTCTTGTTTCCTGGTATTAATACACTGAATGGGCATGACACAAAGTTATTTAATAAGTACCTGTGTTTTAAACATACAGAAATGAAAAACAAGGTGAGAGATTAGAAAATCTCTCCAGAATGCAAAAGCCAGAGACTTATCTCACATCTCTCCGACCTTCTTGCAACACCGAATTTGTGTGAATTTCTCCCTTCCTGCACTGTTGAGTGAGTCAGAAGAGTCTGAATCAGGAAACACATTTCCCATTTAGATCTAAAACTACTTGGCTCCCTGGTAGTTGATCTCTGCTGCATAAAGCAGACAGAAAAGCAGTTCAGGCCTGAGGAAGTTGTCTCCTCCATTCCTGTGTTTCCTGCTTGTCCTCAGCAGCCTCATTATCCCATTAGAGCAGCCTGCTCATGACAGCGAATGTCCTATTTAAGGTAATATGCTCTAAAAAGCCTGATTAATTACCTAAACCTTAATTTCAGAAGTCACTAACATGGATATGACTATCTGCAATACAGGGCCAAGACACCCGAGACAATTTCAAATGGCAAAAATAAAATATAAAAACCACAATTAAAAAAAAAAATTCCTGTTCAGCCCCTACCTGCCTTCCCAAGGTACCTGCTATTGACTCTCCGGTTCCCTGGCATCACATATTTGTGCAGAAGCACCTCAGCTTTGGTTTGATATCTGCCTTATACCTGCACTCAGCTGCAGTTCAGAAATGACATGTTTTCCCTCCAAGGCTTAGAAAGGGAGAGGGTCGCACTAGTAGAGATGCTCCAATCACACCTGCACGATGAGGCTCTCCAAAAAATGCAGATCTCACAAGCAGCCTAATGAGTACATCAAGTATCCTGGCAAATAAAGAACATGGTAAAGATATAGACCCAAGTCTACATCCCTCGTCCAACTGCGGGACTGTGTCCCTGCAGAGCACACCTCAGAGCTGCCCCAAAAGATGGCATTTTCCTGGTTCAGACATTCATTCCCCTTAATAAAAGTCTGATTCTCTAACTGAATAATGCAAGGGCAGGATGTGACAGACCTGGTCCTGCTGTAAGCACATAGTTTATGTATTACTCAGCAAACATTCAATGTAAAGAACACAGTATGGTGCTTACATTCCTCTCTGCATAAAATCCTAAGTTACTTTTGAAATCAGAACTTGGATGTTCTTGACAATTCTGTCTTTTTTATCTGTCTAATCCATTTTTGAATTCAACTAAAAGTCTTTACCTCCATAATTTATTGTGGCAGTGAGTTCCGCAGATTAACTATATGTGACATAAAAGGGCATTTTCTTTACCAGTTTTACATTTATTGCCTTTTAATTTAATTAGGTATCCTCTTGTGCCTCTTTCACAAGACAGGATAAATAGGAGCACCTGCTGACCTTCTTTGTGCCATACATTATTTTATATACCTTTGTCATGTCACTTCTTATTAGTCTCTTTACTAAACTAAATAGCTGTAATCTTTTTAATCTCTCCTATTATGGGCTACTCTCCAACCTCTAATCGTTTGCTTTGCCCTTTCTGAAAAGTTCTTGGGTATTCAGGTCTCCCTAGATATTCATTTAAAAGTAGCATATAATTTACAATACAGTAATCTTTTAAAAGTCCTTCATTGTTTAGACAACTTCCTTTTATTATCTATCCTTTTTAAGCTGGTGCATTATTTCAATAAAATGCTTTTGTGTAAACAACTTTGTTTATAGCAGTATTTGCATTAAAAGGAGATCTAGTTCCGCCTTAAATATGTGTCTCTTGGGCAACACTTCGTGGTGTACCCCATCTTTCAGACAACCTTTACACTTACAACTAGCCCGAAAGAGTAGTCAAATCCATCCCACAGACCTACCTGTCCAATACTGAAGTCCAGAACATATTTTAGGTGATCTTATCAGACCTACTTAAAGAAATTTTTGCCATTTTTTTTCTCATCAACTGGGTTTGGTGACTTCATTTCCTCTCCACGGAGGTGGCTCCCAGTCAGCAGCTTGCTGGAGGAGAGCGCCAGCAGTCTGCAGGAGCTGATCACCAAATGCTCCCGGCTGGATCTCCTGCTGTTGATGGAAACTAGGAGAGATAATCTCCAGTCTTGCTATCTTGGAGGGACCACATTTGGCAGACAGAAATTCATGCAAGCACTGAAGAGAAACACCGAGCTCAGGGTGATGTCAGTGCCAAACAGCAACACGCAGTGCAGGAGTTTGAAAGTCATCAGACCTTTAAAATCTCTCTCAAATATTTTTGGGTTCACAGTGTCTTTATTTTTTTAACAGGCTTGGTGAGCTAGCCCTAGCCTAGATACTTCCTACCACAAGCACGCACCAGCAAAAGATGAAGACTTTCTGCTAAAGTAACACAAAACTGAGGCTCAGGAAGAACTACCTCCAGGTATTCAAATGTCTTGTCTGCATTTAGACAGCAGGCTCTTCTGCATCCCAGGAAGGACTTGCTGTCAACATCGTGTTTATTCTGGGGAATCTCAAATTCCACTCTCGGATGCTGTAACATAAAAGTGATGGTCCCTCTGTCCATCCTGCACTCACAAGGGCAATTCCCTTCCATTTCCTTCCTTAAAGCTCCACACCAAGGACTAGGGGAAGCCCTTATGGCCATGCCAAGACAGAGCCAGGCTCCCAAGCCGTCCAGTCCAGACAGGGACAGAGCATCCTCTTAAATACTCAAATATTGCTAAGGACAAGCAACCACAGTGCCAGCTAGCCCAGGTCAACAGCTTCTGGGCTGCAGATGTGAAGAAGAAGAAGACAACAGGTGAATAGATGCCTCCTGGGTTTGATCATCTGCAAGCACAACCAACTGATGCATGACACGATGAACAAGAAAGAATGCCCTAAAGCAATCCCAGATGAAGTAACTTTGGGCGACACTTCACTTCAAAGTGAGTTAAAAATATGACTGGACAGAATAGAAAACCCATCTCAAGAAACCGTATTTAAGGAAAATGATGCTTTAAAGTTTTTTGAATGCAAAGCTCTGAAAGTAAAAGGTTTCAGCTGGAAGTTTTCAGCCAGCAAGTTTTTAATTTTTTTTTTCAACAGAAAGACTTTCTTTTTCTCCCCACAAATAAAGCGGGAAATTTGGTTTCATTTGATTGCCTAAACCTGAGCACCTACTATCACCAGAGATGCCCAAGGTAGCTGAGACCCGCAGCCGGCTGGGGAGAGGACGCGGAGCCTACGGGATAACCTTCATCTCCCAGTCAGTATCAGACGTCAGGCGACCTCGGACATCTCAAAGAGCATTTGCTCGGCACCTGGGCTGAGCCGTTTCTGTGAAACTTTTGTGCAAAACTAAACCAGAGAAAACAGCTTCTGTGGAACATGATTGAAAAGTCAGAGTTCAGCTGTTTTCAGAGCAGGCAGGTTAAAAAGCACCCAATTCCAACAACCACTTTCTGAATAAAGCATTCACTGGGATGAATGGGAAAAACAGCATGATCCCGTTCACATGGTGTTTCTGAGTCAACAACTGTTCTGAAATTGTGTAGGAAAGCAGAGCCATCTACAGGGGAAAGTATTCTGGCTTGGCGTGAGAACGTGTTAGAGAAAGGAAGATGCAATTCCATGCAACACATGAAGGCAAGACTGTTGCAGTATGTCGCCGATGCAAAAGGTGACACAAGGCAAACAAAACAGAAGTTTTACAAACCGGATTTATGATCTCTCAAGACCACTTTATTTTTTACTTCTGGCAAACCATTTCTACAAGCATTCAGCCCAAACAACACCCCTAGATTTCCCTAGTGACTACATCCTCCCGTCGGCGTTGTTAGCAGTTACTAGAAGATATTTTTATTTACCCGTGCCCTTTACAAACGCCCAGCAGTAAATATGGGGAACCGAGCGAGGCGCTCTGTGGCAGGCTGAGGTCTCCCCCGATCTGCCTGCCCCTTGGATCTGTGCTGCAGCACCCGTGCCTCGCTGGGGACATGCGACAACCAAGCAATATCTAATACAGTCACCTACTGAAATCATGAAATAACCCACCCTGTCCACCACACACCGGAATTACTTCTTAAAGGGCAATAGCTGACACTTTTTTTTTTGTATTTAATAATGAATGTTTCGTTTTCCCCGCAGTGATTATAATCTGCATATAAAGCTATAACCTGTAGCTAAACCCTTGCAGCCCCAGCAAAGGCACAGGGCAAAACTCTGCCAGGCAATAACTCTGCTGTTTAGGAATAGAAAAAGTTATGGCCTGCAATCTCCTTCATTCATCTCCCTATTGCTCAGCTGTCCCACTCCATGTCTTGAACAGAGAAGAAAGCAAGAAGAGAAGAGAAAAGGAAGAGAACAGCTGGCCGAAACCGGTGACTGCTTTAACCAGAGTGCCTTGAAGCCTTAAGAAACCGTGGTGGAGCAGCTGCTTAACATGCCATGTTAGGAAATACAAGATATAAGGTCCTCGGTGCTGGGGCACAACTTAAGTAAACAGCTATAAGAGATTCCCTGTGGCCAGATGATAAAGGATGTTTTGTTACATTAACACAGGGGCCTCCATACTTAGCTAGATTAAGCCAATTAAAATGGCACGAAATCAATCTTTCTTTAAATACTTAAAAGCAGAGCAAAAATTAGGTTGAGAGAACCCTCCCAAATTGATTTCCATTTCTGTAATGACTGATTTATGTGATATATAAAGTTCAGCTTCATATCTAGCCAGACTTCTAAATGTTTGTATGTTCTTATTTATTCAATCATATTCTCTTGTGGGATTATTATTTTAAACTCATCCAGACTTGAGCTTTTTGAGATATTAGAAAAAAATTCCATAGACTTACCTTTGGCTGAATTTAATAATAGTTTTAATTCAATTAAATCTAATTGAATTACATTAAATGCATCCTGCAATTTTGTATGTACTGACTTAGCTGTGCATCCACGGCATAGAGTCATCAGTGCAGCAGTAGAGCTTTGATATCATTGATATGGATCATAATATAGGAAAGTAGGACTTTTGCGGGTAGAAGAGAATTCCCTTGGCCTAGATAGCCCCTAGCTCTGTGTCAGCAAGAACAATGCTTGTGCCTGGTACTTTATGGCTTCCATCTGGTTCAGATATCACACAAAGAGGTTCCAAACCTCTTGTGAAAAGAAATTTTCTAGTGAAAGAAATTTTGAATCCTCGAAAGGATTTTGCTGCTGCTGAGCTGCTCTTTCTTCTGATTCAACGATGAGTTTAAATGGAAAACATATTGTAATCAGCTACATGTGAGCTGTTAGTTCTCCCAGACCAAGGCTGTTTTTTCTGTGTATACATACAGGGTGAGAAGTGTAGCCATTAATTTTAACCATCTAGAAGCTGTGTCTAGTCTAAAGCAGTTATCTAGGATTCTCCAGTACTCCAAAACAGAGAGTCTTCTACCATCTATCTTAGGATATATACATTTAAAATTCATGGAAAAGCTTTGTGCTGACTTGTATTTCTACATTGCCCATTTATGGGCAAAGAATAATAATAAATAAATAAGCTGTTTTAACCCCCTCTCCCCGCCTCGCTACCCAACCCTGCCTGCCCTGGGTACGTATAGTCTCCATACATGCAGGGTAGAGGATGTCCTCCACCAGGACTCTTGTGCGTGCTCCCTGCCATCGCTGTCCACTTGGGGCCATCAGGACCCCGGGAGACCCACGACAGGGACTGACACAGACAGGAGACAAATATCTCTGAAAAGGGATCCAAACGTGGAAAAGAAGGGAGATCGTTTGGTCCTCAAGTACATTAAGTTTTCATTTCTGTGGAGTTCTTCCTCCAATGAGCCTGCAGCCACTCTCAGCTCCACATCACTGATGAAATTCAATAAGCCCTCTCTCTACTCCATCATCCACAGCATTAATAAAAACTGTGCCTACCACCAGGCTTCTCTAGTCCCCCGCCTTTAATACCCTTTTCCAGCTCAACGTGACTCATTAAAAGCTGTACTGTTTCCCAAGCAGCCGCTTACATGCAATGTTAGATCATCTCATCTCCTTCCTTCCAGGGTGCCTATAAATAGTCTAAAACATATGTTTGGTTGAAATTAGGTACAAAATCTGATCGAAAAGAAAGTCCACAGAAAGTCATGGCTAAAAGAAAGGTATCTGAGTATTTAGAGTGTGGCAGATAAGATCGTCTAGATTTTTACACATGCATTTATGCCTTCTTTATGCCTGATAAAAGTAAGAAAAGCAGCTATTCTAACTACTACAACAGCACTTGTTTCCCAGAAATCTCCACTGGAGAAAGTCAACTGGATTCCAGAGGCTCAAATGTGTGAAAGCGACAGAGGAAACAATATTAAATACTAACGGTTGTTTCACTTAGTATCCTAAATTTGGTTAAAACACGCAAGTTCCCTTGACTGTTACTTTTTTCCTGAAGGGAAGAGCATAAATCTAAATTATGTTTCTCTTTATTTTTATAGGATGCTGTGCAGTTTTCAGCTCATTACAAAATATTCCTTCAGGGACTAGCTCATAGTAGGCAGGCTTGATACTTGCCTCTGATTTTCTGTAAAGAGAAAATGTAAGTACTTCAGGTAATGGAATAATAGAAGTATTTTCTAAGCAAGTATCTAATTAATCAGCTAAATTAAAAAAAAAATGTAAAACTGAAAGTTAATTGCATAGTAAGTGTGCCCTCTCCATAAGAACATACATGTACATTTGGGATAAAAGCAGGGCAAGGGGCTTCTCAAAGATATTTATTTTCTAGTAAAAGGAAGAGAGGGAAGAAGTAATCTAAGGGATTATCTAAACCAGATAAAAGCACTTGGATAAACTCCCACGCCTATTAACAGCTCATCTCCAAGAAAACATAGTGGAGCCCACAGATAGGGCTAAAATGGATGTTTATCTCACATAAAGTTTTCTCCCAGGCTCTTCGCAAATGCTTTAGAAGTGGATGATGAAACCTGTGTGGAAACTCAAGTTCTGCAGGGCAGCCCCTTTCACACCATGATCCTTCCTCCATCTAAGCTGAGTAAGTCCGGGTAAGGCTGTCCCTGCTCTTGCTTTACTTTCTATACAATCATAGATTCATTATGGTTGGAAAACAACTTTAAGATCATTGAGACCAACCACCAGGAAAAGTTAGCCCATCATATACTGCAAGAAGGCCATCAATGTCTTGTAGCAGTATATGGGAGCAGGAAGAGGAGGAAAGTGATGTGTGTGGGCAAAAGGTGAGTCCTAAGGGGCAAAAGAGGGGATTTTTCCATGAATCCTCCAAAACGGAGGCCCCTCTCCAAGTAGATTAGCACAAGGTAGCATGGTAAGAAAGCACACACGAAACGTGGGCATTAGGCACTTCCCTCACTACACCAGTCACTGTGCTTTGTGGACACTACGGAGATCAAAAACGTAGGAAAAATGCTTATAGCTAAACATACTTTAAAGACAGAAACTCTGCTGGGATAAATCAGCACGGCTTTGACAAAGTATGTGGGTCTGGCCTTCACAGTTTACATTCTAGCTCTGCTCAGGCTGATTTTTGGACAGGGAGAAGAACTATCTTAACACACTGTCCAGCTTTGCACCTCAAAGTACTTGATTATTTCACATGCTATTGGCATTTGCCAGTCAGAATAGTATTTTCTCATTTAACTTTAGAATTGATTCACGTTATTTTGATATCTCAAACCACAGTTCAATTTTCAGCAGGTTTAGGGATCAAACATTTTTTTGTGTGTATGTGTGTTTCCCTGGTAGCTTGAATCAAAACCTTCTCTTCAGGCAAAATGGGAGACATTCTCCCTTTGTATATAGTGGGCTTATACTGGCACTC
>JAWLRI010000262.1:4230829-4276172 GCA_034781795.1 Crypturellus tataupa
TAGGACTCTATATTGATTTTCTGTCCTCAGCTGCTTATGCGGTGCACTTCTCTCCAGTTTTCTCCTCACAGGTCACCGAGATTTATGGTTAACCTGAAGGGGCTGAAACTGGGAGGCAGACTGCTGGCTTCCCACCTGCTGCCGGCCAACACCAACTCACCCACGGCTCCAGAAACCCCGAAGCCACCTCAAACCGCTGTCAGCAGATGTGCTCCCTGTGCTGGAGCTTGGCTTATTCACACTGTATTTCTTGCTGGTTAATGCTTCCTCCCCACTCTGACAAAATTTTAGCTTGGCTTTCAGATGAGATGCGGCACGTTTGCATTTCAAGGCTATCTGCTTTAGAAAAGGCAGGGTCTGGAGGGCCATGCCTCACAAAGTGTTGCTTAGCCAGGTGTCACCAGACCCACTAATCACTGGTCCTTCGTTACCCTCTCCTAGGAGAAAAAAGAAACCAAGGACTACAAAATTAATTATTCCCTGAAAATTACATTCTGGGTAATTTTACTACTAGGATCTAGTGTACTGTTTCAGGTAAAATTATGGAAAATGCATAGCCACGGAAGTCAAAGTCTTTTAATGCTTTCCTGTTCCTTGTCTAGTCTCAGCCTTGCTTCCAGAGATTGGAAAGCAGGCGAGATTTGTCTCCTTGCTCCATGGAAATAAATCTGATCTGGAAGCTAGTAAGCTCTAATGGTTTCATCTGCATTAAAAAAAAAAAAAAAAAAAAAAAAAATAAAAGAAAAAGAAAAAATAAATGCAGCAAAAATTACTGAATATAAATAAAAATCAATTAAAAATAAAGATAAAAAAGAAGATGAAAGACTTTGAAAGCTAGGAGAGCATTTGGAGGAAGCATCAGTCCTCCTTATGAAATCATGCCCCAAGACGTGCCAGACCAGGAGGTGGAAATGATCTCCAGCCCTCTTCCTCCTCCTGTGCTGCAGATTGCCCAGGCAGGAGGAGGTCGGCAAGAAAAGACCCACGACTTGGTGGGGCTGCAGACAAGGAGGGCGCAAATGAGATGGTATGGGGAGACACACCACCAAACCTCCACGGACTTGCGTGAACCTCAAGAGACGCGGCCACCTGGCACCCTTGGGCTGTGAATGCACATGGTGCCCTTCTCACTGCACGAACTGGGAGACCCCCAAGGGAGCCACGAGTGGATCAGTAACGTGCCACGTTCTGGCTACTCCTGCAGCCTGGATTCAGGGATGTCAATGAGTTCTCAGTGGGCAGCACTGCTGAAATCCCTCTCCTTCCAGCCTTGCTTTTCCAAGCCACCAGCAACTAAGGAAGGAATGGGAAAGTTGCTGAATAAGGGAAGCACATTTAAGGTTTGGCTTAAAGAGGAAGTACAGTCAATGAACTCTCATGATATCGTTCTGTTCAGACATTTTGAACCCATTATGGCTGAACGTGTCCTAAATGTCCCCAATCATGTCCCCACTATCCTTAATTAAATTAGTTTATTGAGATCATCAATGAAAAAACATTATACAATTAAAACATTTGCACTCAATCAATTTTAATTGTGTTCAATTCCATTGCTTTTGCCAAACCAGATGCCTTCTAGTCTAAAGATAAGTGAAGGAAAAGCAATTTTTAAATTTCTCATTTACTCAAGCTAGATCTGATCAAGTAATGTAACAACTGCCTTTCCTTTGAGAACTCAACAAACGTCACCTTTCCCCACACTCGCTATTCTAGCACTGACAGCAAAAAAAATAAAAAGAAAATCCGAGCCCACCGCAGGGCCGGTGAGTTTTGTGCCAGGGACGGGTCTGGTACCAAACGGAGCCTGGCGAGACAGGGCCTGCATCTGTGCATTAGCACCACCTAGTGCTATCGGCCACGAAATGTCAGCACCCAACTCCGGAAAACGCCACGATTCTCTCTAGTGTGTCTCGGCCCCCCAGCGAACACTTCAGACCACGCGATGAGCTCTGGATGTGCCAGAATACAGGCACAATTTGTACTGTCCCTACTACAGGGCTCCCAGCTGCAGCTCTAAACCACTCTAAGCATGAGATGCCCTACCAGCCACGCAGGGATTGCCATCAGGAGACCTGCAAAGAGTGCCAAGAAAATGGGAGGTACCAACCCAGAGATACTACAGACAAGGCTTCCAAAAGTGCTCAGCAGGGCCTGGGTACTGACACCGTGCACCAAGACCTGCCGTGTCTTTCCCCATGGTCCTTGTGGGGCTCATGCCCAACAATTCCTGAGATACCTCACGCTGCGTGAGCTAAGGCCGCTGACCAGAGATCACCACAACCAACCAAGAGCACACACGTTACCTTCAGCTTCCTTCACTGAGCCTTGCTCACTCTTCGGCCCGAAACTGCCAAGGGAAGGGAGATTTGGCTTTCCCTTGGCTTTCCCTAGCAACAGCAAAATACAAAGATGTCTTGCATATTTTCCCCCGTCCCCTCAAAGTTAAACAGCGGAGCATCCCTCATCCCTCCTCAGGCTCCACTGCGGCACGTGCCTCTCCGATGAGGCCCTGAGCACAAACAGCTGAGGTTTCCTTCCAGAAGGAGCCATGCAGGAGGTGGTGGTGAGGTGTCTGCTTTTCATCCAGCACTCGTTTAACGTAAACAGCCCTTGCTGGATAGTCCAGGGCAGGATTAAGGGCTGTAGCCACCAGGCCACAGTCCTGCTTTCCCTCTCGTTCTGTGGACGCAGTGCTCTCTCCTGCAAACCAAGAGCGGGGACAACCGACCCTACAAAGAGTTATAAACTGCACGTTATGGACACTTTCCTGGTTTGTGGGGCTGACTCAGACAGAAAAGAGACTAGGTCAAGTCTTGCTTAGGGCGCAGGACAGTCAAACCTGGCATAGGACAGAGGAATTCTGGCGCCTGGGTCCATACAACTGGCTCCGAATCTGAGATTTTTGGGATAGTTATACAGTAACATTCACTGGCTCCCTCACTTCAATATGAAGGCAAATTTAAGCAATGCTTTCCCCTCTTGCGGCTGATGATCCCCAATTGCCTGTGTTGCTGCCTGGAGATCCTTGCCATCCAAGCGATGGCTGCAGAACGAGCAGTAATTGAGAGCAGACGTGAGACACCGCTCCCGGCACCGCCAACCTCGCTTCGTGCCATATCATTCCCTGCTCCAGCATCATGAACGTACACTCACTGAGCCTGAATGGCTGTACAACCGGATTGATTTAGAGATGGATTAGTCTGCAAGTATTCACTGCTTTTCTTAATAATCAAAGAAACCCAGTAGATGAGGAAGCCAATACTAATATAATTTTTTTTTTGCTAGGGTTCAGAGCAAGGTTTTTCTTTCCTTTCAATAAATTTTAAAGACTCCAGCTTTTCATTTTTTAAATTCTCTTCCCATGCTCTAAACAAAGTTTTAAACCCTGCGAAATACAATTATAGCCCAAACATGCTAAAATCAGCTGTAGACAGTCCAGGTTATTCCATAATGCTGCTCACCATGATCTATATCACCCAATACTTAGGAAAAAAAAATAAAGCATATAGCAACAGAAGAGTAAGAACCTCCAGGAACCATATCTTGCCAGAAATTGGAAGTATTCAAGTTGGACTGACATGCAGGAAAAAGATACTTAAGAAAGGAATTAGGTCTGCAAGCAGCTCTGTTTAGCAATTCAAGACGCAAGAGGGGCCTCCTAACAATTTGACCTGTTGCTAACAAGTAAACACCTACTGGGGGTCTCTTGAAATTCCCAAAAGAATCTGCAGCACTCTGGTGGGGCAGCGTAGGGAGTTGTCTTTTCTTTCTGTATATGTTTTCCTTCAAAAAATATTATGGCAACCACCACTATGGTTTCAGAATCAAGTGTTCCAAACACCAGAATGAAATTCTTCCGTATTCATATGATGCAACTCAGATTACATCTCTCTACTTCATTGAACATGTTAATCTCTTGTGTCTTTTACCCCAGAACACGTGCCAACTAACTTCCACTTCCAAATCTTATATGAAATACAGTATTGCTTCTTCCCCTTTCAGCAGTACTCTTATGTGCTGCCATAAACACTAACACTTCCCTTGAAAGAAGGGAAGTGTTGCTATCCGTTCTTTTCAGGGGAAGGGAATGGATTCAAAGAGCTAATGTGGAAACTTTAAAGGAAAAGTGCCTCCTTCAGGACTTTATTGAACACCTTTACAGCCCAGCCAAAGATGAAAATCTGGTTTGCAGTTTGGTTCATTTGTTTATTGGCTTTACCCAAAACATCTGAGCCCAGCTGAAGACGAAGCATTAGATGATCTCAGTAGCTATGAGGACCTCTGTTACCCTCCTGGTATTTTTTGGGTTAAACGATCCTCCACCTTTGGAGCCAGGAGAAAGCTTTCTGCCAGGGGAGCTGGCAAAGTCTAGAGGGTGCTGTGTGCCTTCTTGCTGTAGCATTATCTCTTCCCAGTGCCACAAAAGGGCATATTTCCCCACCAAGCTGCACTGGGCATGGCCTTGGCCTCTGCTGCTACCTTACTGCAACGAAGGGCAGGACAACGTGGGGAAAAGAAAAGAAAGAGGCTGCACTTCAACAGCAAGTCTGCGTGGCCCCTTCTTGGCTGTGCTACCTGCACCAGAGGCCTGGGAAGTCCAGGACACCTACCTCTCCCATCCCTCCAGCAGGATTTGTAAGGATCTCTTCATTACCCCTTTAATTGCTGCTAAAACCCTGGAGTCGAATAGGACAATAAAGTAGCCCAAGCCCAAAGGACCAGCAACTCCATTCCCTCCGTTTTCTGGTATGAAAGAGCATGAACCCAGCATCTGAGCACCTCTGCACATTTATTTACAATTGATTCAAAGACAGGAGAATTTGGGATAGAAGTAGGAAAGTGTTTCTCTTTCCCCCACCAGTCACTTCTGTTGGAGCTGTTTTTAGGTTTTTTTAAGCATCTAAAAGTCACTGTCCTGCCCTGGCTTTCCTGAATACCTCAGAGCCCATCTGCAACAACTAACCAGCAAGTAGGTGTATGACTCTGGAGCCCTTCCGCTCGCACCCCAACTGCATGAGCTGCAAACCTTCTGCAGGCGGCCCACAGCAGTATTTAATTTTTACTTGTGATTACCACATAAGACACAACAGCCTTAACATGTTCTGGCCACACCTTACAGCAGCTCTGCACTAGCCGTAATAATCTAAACGTGAAAAAAGGCAAGGTTAATAATGAAATGTCATTTTTAAGTCAATCCATGGACATGTAAACAGACTGGATTTTAGGTACTAAAGATTTCCTGAGAACCCATATAAGCACTTAAGGAAGGATGAGCGAGGTTGAGGTAGCATAGGTTGGCTGATTTCCTTTTCTGTCACTCTGTGAATTTATTTTTAAGCATATAACTGAGCAACCTTGAAATAAGAGTGGAGAGTGTACTAGGAAACTTCACTGATGTCTGAGAATTGATATACTTTGGGGAAAAAGATCAAATACTCTTTTCTTTCCCCTTTTAAGTACATTAGGAAAAATTCCCACTTACTCATTCCAGTGACTCCCATTTTGTAGAACAGAAAGGCTGAACTCATCAGTGTAAATGACACACATCAGAGAGGCTGTCTTTAAAATCAGCATGCAAACACTTCATGGCAGGGATCAAACATTAGGTAATGCAGTATCCTCAGGAATAATGTTTTGTTGTCCACTCTGAAACACAGAAAGCTCTGGTTCACCTAGAGTTCAATTCAGCTCCAAAACAGCGCTGAACCTGCAGATTTCCAGCTAGGGTTTTCCTTGAATTATAGATTCTGAAGAATTTGGGTTGGCAAATGTCAATCCAAAACATTTGTAACAACACTTGAACCTCAAATATTGACCATTTCGTTGTTTGGAAACGATAATCAACGGCAGCCGGGCCGTTTCCCCAGGGAACGCAGCCGGTGGGGCGGCAGCAGGATCCCCAGAGCCCGCTCGTCTCGAGCTGCCCTTCAGCATCCCGACGTGGTGCCTATAGAGACCGTCCTGACCGCACAGCAGATGGCTTTTCTTTAACCTCCTCTTCTAAAAGGAAAGGGGAAAAAAAACAACAATACCCAAGAAAAATGTTTTCTTTATGAAGCCATCCAAACTTTTCATTATCTTTCTTTTTCAGGGAAAACTAATAAGGGGAAACCACAGAAAGATACGCTACACCGTCTTGTCCGCTCCAATGCAACCGAGAGTGGATGAACATGAAACTAAATAAAGATGTTTACTGACAGACTAATAAACAAATGGGCCCATTTTGATGTAACCTTGATGAATGGAGCATCCAGGTGTTTTCAATAATGGCAATAAGCACTACAACTCAAAGTATTTCTGATTCAAGTATAATGCATTATTAGGCCATTAGAGGCTGAGTATAGAGGGCCATTTGTGCTCAGCCCTATCAATAATGCTGCTTCCCAGCCTACATTTAGGCCAGGGGAATTAGTCATACGGATATTCTATTTAATAAAAACCTAAAGAAGACGCATCAAGAATCGCATTACATTTTAACAGGGTTACAGTAGTCCAGAAGGACCACAAGTTTAATTTTCATAAGAGCATTCATTCCTCAATTATGTCAAACAGGAAAATGTAAATGGCAAATTTAATGCTAACAATATCCCTCAAAGCACATTGGCAGGTAGCAACCATTATGTTGAGTGAATGCTGGCTGCATAACAAGCAGCCCCAAACTAGACAGCGGGGGATTAAAATTGCCAAGCCGAGCTCTGCTGATTACAGCTGCACACGGCTGAGAATACCCTTTGCAATACGCATGGGGACTGAAGGCGGATTCTTTACTCCTAAAGAATTTGCTGACCATGCAAGCATCACCATGAACATTGGCTGGAAGTGGCGGCCAATAGATGAGGTAGGAGCCACCCTTTGGGTCCTTCGAAACAGGCAGGACGAGCCACATTCCTCTCTGGATGCAACTGCAGCAGAGAGGAGGGAGATGCATGAGACGCGCTGCGCGCTTGCTTCTTATTGTGCAGTGACGGAGTAGGAGGAGAAGGAATGCGCGCAGGCTAGGAATTTGCACCACGCTCCGTGGACTCGGTCTGCAGTCTCACAAATAAACAACAGAGGGTGAAAAAGCAATTGAAATATTCTACCACAGATCCAGAATATGAAATTTCAACGTATCTACAAAAACTTGTTGCTTTTGCAGCTATGCAGACCACGTAATATAAGACAAAAAGAGAGGGAAAATAACATGGAAAATAACCATGGCACCTTCCAAAGATGATCCAGTCCTGTGCCTCCATGCAACTATTTAGCTATTTTGCCATGCCAGGAATAGTCTGGGGGCTCAGACCTATTTCCACACAACGTAATGGAATCAGGAGTCAGTTTTGCAGCGCACAAAGCACTGATTCCCCGCCAGAGCCCTAAGGAAAATGCATTACTTAATGCACGCTGCACTATTATGTGGCACTACCGAGCAAATGGAGCCAATGTATTACCGTGACAGCCCCTGCTCAAAACAAAGTGGCATTAGGCCGCAAAGCACACGGAGCCAGCCCAGCTCTCTCCGTTTTATGTCTCTGTTAGCGTAACAAAAACTATTCGCTATCGCTGCAGTTCCCAAGTGGTGCATTTAGCGTGGAGCAAATTCCTCTCTCTGCTGGAGATCAGTGGAAGTATGTGTGTACGTTAGATGTCTCTGTGCGTCCGTCCTTACATACCTACTATTAGTAAGGGCAAATAGATGGAGAGGTGATGTGCATAGAAGACAGATAAAATGAAAGTGTTAATGGACCCCTTCCTACATCCATTAACATACCCTAGCTGTGTAGCAAATAAAATTGTTTTTCAAAATTTACCATAGAAAATATATGTTCTGCATATGCATCCAGTCTGGCAAGTGGGCTAGAACATGCTACTCAGTCTCATTATTTACTGCTCATCCACCTGCCACCTCCAAGCCTACCACAAAGCAGAGGTCTACTAAAACTAAACAACGATTCTTAACAAAATCACATTTTAATTAGTCTGTTTAAATAGGCATGAATTAAGACTACTGTCTTATTCCCCTAAAATTCTCAGTGTTTATACATAGACTCTCATGATCAAAAACACAAGACCACTACTCAATCACAGGCAACCTAGTCTTTCGCTGCAATGGCTGTAATGACGGCTCAAGAATACTTGTAAAACCTGGAGGTCAGAATTAAGAAAAAAATTGTCTTAACTATTAATTTATGCTTTAAAGCAAACTTGGAATTAGTTTTGCAACTAGTTCAGCAGACCCTGAATTCAGTTCATAGTTGCCAGCCTGAGGATAGGAATTTAATATGAAAAAATTCTGTAACTGCCCTGCAGGTGTTTCTAGTGTAAAATTCATGGATTTTGTGGAATTCAGAACTGCAACATAATTGCTCTAGTTCAGCCAAAAATGTTCTGAAAATCAGCTAATTCTACTACTTTCACTACATCTGGTATCTTCCTGCTGCACAACGGACCAAGAGGGGAGGCTGGGAATGGGGGAGCCCACGCGCCTTGTTGAGACGTGCGCGTGGCTTGGGCTGTAGCTGCCTGTGTGCAGCACTTGGGTCCACAGACCAGCCTCCTGCCCGTACTGAGGCTCCTGTCTGCAACTGAGTTCGCACAGACCTGTCTCAGGACCCTGTCCCTCCTCTGTGTTTCCCATAGTAGGATGCAGCTGAGAGCAGCATTAGCCAAACACCAATTAGGTGCTCAGGCCACCTCTGGGGGTGGCCCTGGACAAGCTCTGCTCTATCCTGGACACCCCGCTATCCATGCGAGCCACCGCAAGCAGCCAGGTCCCCATGCCCACATTGCTGGGAGACAGGAAAACTCACCCTAGGCGCACACATACATGAACAACTGCTGTGATAAAACTGGCTGAGCGTCTTGGTATCTTCTAAGATCCTCACAGCAGAACAGGGGGGAAGAGTGTTCCCTGAGAGTTTTTCTCAGTGTTTTCTACATGCCTTCAAGGTCTTTGGGCAATCCTTTGACTCGTCTTTCTCATCCATCCTGGCTCTATCATTTGCTTCTTCCTTTCCTTCTGATAATGCTAATTAAACTCCTCTCCTTGCCTTTTTCATTTTTTTTAAATCTGTATCTCTTGGCCCCACTGTTTCTTCCAGCCCAGCCAGCTGACAGCAGAGTTCTGCAGTCAACACGTCCTTTGCTACCCTTAATTCCCTGTCAGAGCAGTCATTCCTCACTCGTGCTCTAATTCTGTCAGTGCTCCCTCTTCCAGCTCCGCACAGCGCTGTTACTGCCGAACCAAATTAAACCCCCTCTCAAACCAAAATCTTGGAGCCAAATATTTTTGGAACATAAAGGGGTCAAAAACAACTCTCCTAGTCGAATATTGCAATTCATGCCCATCTTTTCTTCAATTATCCCCAGCCTGACAGTTCTGCTGTTGCCAGATAAAAGACACAAGCTTTATAAAGAGGCTCATTACATATGCACTGTGACATGAACCCCATCACAAAAATAAGGATCTGATGCTGTATTGAAAAATACAAGACTTACTTCTAACTCTTGTCCTGAACAAAAAGGAAATTTTGAATAAATAAGCTCCTGCCAGAAGAGTTTTGGTATTTCTAGATTCAGCCTTTTACCAAATAGGCAATAACAACGAATAGGACAGGATATTTAGTATAAGCAGAGTTTTAGAAACATGAAAATGGACAGTGTTATCTGATTTAACTTCCTTATCTCTTGAATTTCTTCCTGCTAGGAGGAGAAATACTTGTGTGTGCTGGCCAACAGAAGTGAAAGTGTTTTGTCTCGGATTTTAACTCCTCAAAAGGCAATTTCCAGCTTGGCCTTCCACTGTCTAAACTGCCAGGAGCGACAGACACCTTCCGCATGCCTTTGGAATATGCTGAATCAAAAGATATGAGAGAGATCACATGGAAAATGTAGAAAAAAACATATAATGAAAATATTTTGTGTACAAAAAAGTATTTAGAAGCTATTCTTATTTGAAAATACAGTCATAAGTGGCCAATATTGCTTTATATGGACATTTTGCAAGGGTCAAAACTCATTTTTCTAGCACTGTAAGAGAGCTTGAGCCTTCTTGTAAAATCCTTCAGGAATAGCTTTTAATAGCAGTTAAACTTTACAAAGTCCACACAGTGCAAATCCAGCAGATGTGTTTTCTTGATGATGGGTTCTTGTTATTTCAGCCTCTGCGTCCCAGCTTTCCTCCAAGGATAACTGTGGGGACGGGCCTGGGACAAGTGCTGCATGAAGGCTACAGTGCCAAGTCTGCTCTGGCCAGCGCCACGCATGTCAGCACCAGGAAAGACGCAGCTTTCATCAGCTAGAGGTGAGGATCGATTCTTACTTCAGTTCTGAATTTCAGGGAAAAAAATGCATCTTTTTATGGTGGCTTCACAAAACCCTCATGCAATCAGTTCCCAAGAGCTGGGTGGACATGCCAGCAAGGGCCCTATATGCTGAGCAGCCCGAATGCCTGAGCAGCAGCATCAAACAGAGGGTTTCTCTTAATTCACCATACCTTGACCTTGACTCCAAACCCAGCCAAGTGGGAAACACAAGTAGTGACCTCCGAGCTCAGATGCCGTTTATTAGGAATTCTTCATTGGGAGCTGGCGGTGTTTTCTTTTCCGAGGTGGGTTATTTTAAGCCTATGTCAGATGCTGTCAGTCACCAGCCTAAGAGAAGGGCTCAGACCCCCATTTTCACTCTCGGTGTCCCACCAGGAACTTCACAGGCAGCATACAGCCCTATTGGCATGTGCCTATCACCACTCCGCTCCCCAGACAACTTAGAATAATAAACTGGTAATTGAAAGGCGAGTTGAGCGCTGCTGTTTGCAGAGAGCCATGACCGCTGAATGATTACCACAGCGGGCAGCGCTACAGAGGTGTTGAAAGAGTCTATTAGTCTGCTTAGTCTAAGGCAGAACGAGTGTTAATGCAAGCTCTCTGCAAACAAATACCCCTCTCAGATGACACAAAAAGAGCAGCAATCGGGCGGGAGGAAAGGGCCACTTTCGCCGTGGTCACCTATGGGGTTGCTGTCAAAGAAGTGGCATCTGTGACAGTGAGAGAGGAGCATGGAGCAAGCTGGCTAGGGCTGGTGCTCTAGGCATGGAAAGAGGTGTCCTCCCTCCACCAGCCCACCCAGCATTACGTGGTGCTGCTGTGAGCGGCTGCCCAGCGCGACCACTGCCCATGGGCAGCTCAAGGTAGCAGCTACATGAAGAAGTTCCAGTTGGGAGCACAGGATGTGGAATAGGAAGAAAAAGTCAAAGGAGCGTGATGCAATTTATGACCCACTATATCACTCAACAGGGCTGAAATGGGCTATTTGTCATTGGCATGATGCATCAGTCGTGATCATTGATAACTCCAGAGCAATCATGACCTGGAAGGGCTGTGGGTTCCTCCAAACAGCAAGAACAGCTGCCTCTTGGAGTACAGATATCTTGCCATGGGAAAATCCCTACAAATACCTCATCCTTCCACAAGTCTCTAACACTCAAGCAATATTTCTTAAAGAGATACTGGAGATATTTTAAATAGTTTTATGAGAGATACTTTGCTCTGTCCATCCAGTTGCTCTCAAGTGGATTATTTCTCAGCTGCTCATTTTTCTCATCAAGGGGCTAGATCTGACATCATTTGGAAGTTTGGAATTAACTTTGTTTTTGTTTATCAGCTCTTCTGTTACCATGGTTCTGAAGAAGAGTGCAGGTCCCCTTGCTCCCCGTTGTTTTGATGTGAAAGCACCAAACACTGCTTGGGGAAAAAAAAGGCCATCAGCTTTAAAATAATATCTTTAAAATAGTGAATAGAGAGGAGTAATCCTTGGGATGTGAAGGAAACAGTCACACACAAATTACACCTGTCACCGTGGGTTATGTGGAACCTCAGCGACTCAAAGAAATGAAAGAAAGATCTTGCTTTTGGAAATCTCTAGTCAAACACTGCCTGTTTCAGTATGATGTGCTTCTATGCAGAGAGCGTTGCTTAAAATATCCAGGATAGATTTGGTGCAACCATGGAATATCCCTAGTTATTTTTCCTGCCACCTCTCCTTAGCTTCTCCTTTGCCATCTAGAGATATCAGTCTTTGGAAGTCAATGGTGTCAGTTTGCACTGTATGAAATCCCTGTCCTTAATACTAAATGGAGGCAAATAAAAGCCAGTGTTGTCTGATAGCCACCCAGCCTTGAGGTTATGGCCCCCACACAAGACTAGAGCAATGTGTGAAAAAGTCCTTGTTGCCTTTACGTTTCTTCGGAGGACAAACCAGCACAGAGGAACTGGATTTTGCAGCCTAGTTCCTCAGACACCACCAATACTGACCACTAGATCCTTCCCCTTTCCTTGTTTTTCTCTTTGAGGCTTGAGGGAAGAGGTGCATTGGAGCACCTCTCCAGAGGTGTAGAGGAGCAGAAAGCCCCAGCACAGAATCCCAGTGACAGCAGGTACCTCCGAGCAGAGCCACCTTGTACCAGCCCAAGACGTCCACCACGTCTCCCCGTGCACGGGCCACGCACTAAGTCACTGCACTTCACCAAGAACACCCGTCCGACAGCGCCGCTGCTCTAATTAGAAGTGCCTCTTGCCTCTCGGACCAAAGTAATCCCTCTTTGACTGAACTTCAGCAAAGTCTGCGTCCTCAGGGGTCACTTCTCCACAGCAAGGCCCCGCCGTCACTGTCAAGCCACGTTAAAATCTGACAGATCTGCGGCGCAGGGCTTAAAACGCTGCCTTGTGATTGCGGCCGATGAGGATGTCCAGTGGCATAAGCTCATCATATGACTGCATGCTGTGCACATCGGGGTAACCATGTGGAAGAGCTAATTACAGGGCAGGAAATTAGAGCACAAGGGCGGGAGGAAGCAATCTTTCAGCACGCAGCAAGGCCAATCACATGGGCTTTAGACCTGGTGCCTTGACTAGTAAGCAAGTTAGATGCTGAAGTTAAAAGAGGCTGGGTTAAAAGAGAATAATGTAGGAATAACTTAAAAAAAATCCTCCCTTCCCCATTCCCTTTTCCTCTTAAGTTTTGTTCCTGCTGGAATACATTTTGTGAAAATCTAATCATCATTTCCTAAGAGAAATGGAAATGCCCCTCGTTAATGGTTAAGCAGGATACTTAAGCACGTGGTTAACTTTAGGTATACGGATAATCTTACCGACTTCAGCAAGCTGGCAGGCATGCTTTCTATTAGGCGTACGAACAAGAAACTCGCCGAGTCAGACCCAGAAGGTTCATGCTTCCTTCAAGATCAAAGGCGACACGCTGGCTCCCACAGCGGAACCCACGAGGCTGCAGGTTATTTGCTTTACACCAACTGTGTTCAAGCGGGACCAAGCACAGTCCCTAAGCCGAACTAAGCTCTCCCTCTCTTATTTGTTGTTGACTTTTTTTTTTTCCTAAGCATATCAACAGAGCCGATTTATTTTTGATAGTGCAAGGATTTTCAGAAAAAACATTGGGAGTTGTTTGTAAATTGCTGGAGCACTAAAATACATAAAAGAAAATCTTCAATACCACTAAGAAAAAAATTATGTGAATTAGAACAGCGTTTTCATCGATGTCAAGACACCTATGGCCCCTCTTCCCCGCAGTTTAGCAAGATGGAGGAAGTGCCAGACTGTGATTCCTTGTGACTTGGGACTCTGCACTTGCTATTACCAATGGCTTTGAAATCTCTACACAAACAGGACCAAATACCAAAATGTCTTTGAAATGTCTATCCCTCTGGCCTGCCCCCGCCCTCTGCAATTATGCCCGAAGCAAAGATTTAAGCATCAATCTGCTTTGTTAATAGAGAAGCTCTGAGAATAACATCGTAGTCACGTGAAAACGGGCTTGTGTGTAGACGGCTGCAAATAACAGACCGAGCTTTTGGCCTGCTGACTTTGCAAACACTGCTCTAGGTTAAGGGGTGAAAATACCCAGAGCTGTCAGATCACGTAAGGATCTCAATCAATCAGTGATGGCTTGAGTAACAGAGGACAGGATCAAAGCATTTCCAGCATGGTCCCTACCACGGTTTGGGCAGCAAACATGCACACTACAACTCGAAAGTTGAAATCTAAGAAAGGCAGAGTGAAAAAACACAGTCAGTTCACAAGCAAGAACAGATATCCCAGAAGCAGCAAGAGGAACCTGAGATGCAGAGGTCTAGAAATTATCCTTGGATCTCCAGCAGCAGACTGGGGGCTGCACCCACATTTCCAGGGATTGAGAAAATAGGAGTTGGTAAAATCACTCATACACCTCAACTACGTGAAGTGCACTTGTGGGGCTCATATACACACAAACTTTATATATTTCTCTCTCTCTCTCTCTCTCTCTCTATATATATATATATGTGTGTGTGTGTTCAACACTCAGGCTCAGGTAGGTGTAAAGGTGTGTGTAAAGGTATTAATATACCATATTATGGACTTTTGTTGAAAAAATATATAATAGTCAAGTACCACTGACATCACAGAACATTTATGAGAAGCTGAAGTTAGCTTTTTACTTAGAAATGCAATTAATAATACTGATAAAAAAAACACACACACATAAACACAAAACCCACTCCCTTGTGGACTTGCCATTACAGTAATTGCCAAGTTAAGCTGCCTCACTAAATATGAATCAAGCTTTGTTTCTGGTTTCCTTGCAACGCAGCCTGCAAAGCGAAACTTGAATGCGGAAATCAAACTGTAGCATTTCTAAAATATGTGCCATTTACTATGCAACCAAGCACTTAAAATGCTTCAAAGCAGGTCCGAGATAACTGTCTGCTGAAGACAGCAGGATAATAAATACTATGAGAACAGCAGTTGGAGCATAACATGGGACTAGACCAGTGCTTACTGTTCACTCCAGTGCTGATGTCAAAAGCCTTGGAGAACCCAATTAATTTCTAAACATAACCAAGGGGAAAAGCCACACAACATATTTTGAATAGAATATCAACTAGGATCAGTATTGTCAGCTAGAATTTATTGCACTGAAAGGTCACTTTCTGAGGGCCATTTCACTTTAGCCTTTATCACTCTCATTCACACAGACTGACTGACCAGAAACAGGGAAAGTTTTCCACTAACACACCCATTAATGTATCTTTCCACTAGAGCAGTGGAAAACTTTTAAGGCACTTAGATGCCATGATGATGAGCACGGCATAAAAAAATGTAGATAGATAAGATAAGGCCACGGATTGTCTGGCGGGAGTCAGCAGCTGTAATTTGACATGATGATAATTTCCCTCGTGAATACTGAGAGAGGGGCAATGTGGCTCTCACATCTTCCATTAGCAGGACAACAAATACAAAATACTAATTCAAGAGTCCTGTAAAAATCACCCTATCACTTTAGCCAATATCTACAGCCACCGAGAGACCCAAATGCTGCACTCCTAAATGGGAGGCTAAGGAGCGAACAGGGACAGCATCAGCCACTGACAGCTCATCGGAGCCTGGACACTTGTAAAAATACAGCACTTCTCAAGGAAAAGTGGTTCGAATGCTGATTCTACACAGAGTTTAAGAAAAATTAGTTTTGATATATCAACTTCCTTCCCTCCATCTACAAAGACTTGAAGGAAGGAAAGAAAAACCATTGTAAAGCCATCCTCCAAACCAAGGAACCTGGCAGCATCTTATATTAAGGGAACATTGCTTTGCAAGGTACCCAGGATGGTCCAGTGGAACTAAGGGGTCAAAATACCCAGGAACATTCCCTACCATTCCCTACCCCATCCAGAAAAAAAAAAAATATGTCTTATGGCTAAAGAGAAGGTCAGAGAGAGAAGACAAGGCTTACCGTAGGGCAGCAGGGGCAGCCTCCGGGTGGGCAAAGGTCTGCGTGTTGCAGCAGAGGTTTGATGGAGGGAGGCATGGGCCGGAGCATCCCTTCGGAGTGGAAGTCCCTTTCTTGCACACAGAACATTTCTCTAAAGAAATAATTCCAGAAGAGCTTTTGTTTTACACTAAGCCTAATGCCTAGAAGTCACTCCAAATGCAGTCAGCTGGGGGCAATGGAGAAGCTCCATATAAACTGCAGACAGCCTTATTACACTTTGCTTTTACTGCAAAAAAAAACCTTATTGCAAACTACTGCCCTCCACTAATTCAAACATACTTCAGAAAATGCAAATCCACATCTTTTTACAGGGTTTCTTTTCTCACCACAGAAACACTGCACCCACAGAAATGCATCTTAGACAACTGAAAAGAGGGTACATTCATCTGCAGATCCCCAAATCTACATACAAAGGGGAAACCTTCTTACAGTTCATATAGAGAGACCAAGAGATATATTTCCATCTTGTCTTTTCCATTTAGCTGCTGTGTGAAATCATTATTATGGAAAGCTTATAAACAAATACAGAAGTTTTTTTTAAAAAAAAAAAGGTATCAGATGAACTTCAACCATTATTGTTAGATCTCAAGTACGCAGGGTTTAGGCATGAGCAATCAGGTAGCCCGGAACAGTGAAACACCTTCAGCAAAGGTGGCTCAGACTGAGATACACGAGTGACCTTGTTGGGTAATGAGCTCACCAGCCTTCCCTCAGTCACTGCCAGCTCGTTGCCTTGCTTGGAAGAGGATCTCCAGTTTTAAGTGAACTCACCACGCTGGCCTTCTCCTGAGCCTAACCGAGGTTTCCTTCTCTTCCAGAGCCACCAGGGAGCTCTGAACAGGTCCCTCTGTGAGACCCTGGAGCTCAGGGTGGTTGGTCCAGTGAAACCCCTGGGCCTGCTGAAGCTGCTGAAGAAAAGATGTGCATCCCCAGGAAGTGCTGCTGGGAAACAGACCTAGAAACTGGTAAGGAGAGGAGCTGCCTTCCCAAAAAGCAGGGCAGTTCCTACAGCTGTTTGATCAATAGCATCAGCGATGCTTCTGCTAATACACAGCATTAGTTCTTGCAACTGGGACAACATCGGCCACAGCACAGTGACATGTTGCCTCTCGTATTTTCAGCTACTAAGTGAATGCTTCACCTCCTCTCCTGATATCCTGGAAGGTGGCTGCACTTCAGCTGAGCTTCACCCAGTTCCCATGTCTAGGACTACCACAGATTCAGTTAGATACCATGAAGTGTGTTGAACTGAAAGGTTCATAAACACAAGATAACTATGCCACAGTATAAACATAAGCTAATTATGCCATAGATTATGCTGTCCTAACAAACATAACAGATGCACAAAGTTCCTGTTCATTTCTGCAAAACAAATGCAGACACAAAATAAATCCTTCTTTTACAAAATCTGAAGAAGTTACACCAGAAGTACAAAGCAATGTACCAATAACGCTGTTAGAGGTTTAATATAACATATACATATATGTGTATGCATATATGTGGATATATTTTTACAATAGCAAAGGATTTTGTTGCGGAAAAAAAATCTATCTTACAGGGGTAGAAAGGTCAAGGTATTTTAAATTAATTTTTCTACAATTTGTGTCTGACAGAAACTGATGCTGTCTAGGTAAGTACTGCTATCTTGGGATGAGCTCAGGGCCAGTAAAACAAGGTGATAAGGAAGGGACAGCATCTCAAAACCAATAAATCTCCTTCCCAGCTGGCATTTTTATCTGAGAGTGCCAAAAGAAGCTAGACAGGAAATTTGTGGGCCTATATCGTGGTAAACTCATTAAGAGTAAGTGAGTTTCCGAAAGACTAAAAGCGAGTTAATCTGGTGCCTCTGATTAAAAAAGGACCTCAGCACTTCAACTCCATCAACCTAATGTTTACAATGTATAAAATAATTTAATCCATGAGAGTATCAGTTGTGTGAATATCTCTGAAGGAGATACCGCAGCTTCCTTGCATTTTAAAGGGGTTCCCAAATGCTGCCCCGAACCCAAAGAGGACGACAGCCTCATTGGTGCTTCCCTGAGTGCACAGAGATGGTTCCTCCCCCTCCAATTCTCATAATAAGAGAATTTCATATCTTTAATCTCATAATTTAATCATATTTTAAAATATACTGGATATTACTATAGGATAGATTCACACATCTGTGGTATCCAGCTATAAAACTTGCAGTTTGGATTTTCCTTAGAAACAAAGAGTAAGCAAGTATTTCTTTTTTTTCCCCTCCTTTTCCTTTTTTTCAGAAGCTGTTAAAAACGTTTTCCATGTACTTTTGCAATTGTAGCCATAAACTATTTGTATAATGAGCGTATCGTTGGCAGGGGAAACATTTTGCTCTTAAAACTGGTATTTAACTAATGCTCAGAAATGCGTTTATGTAATCTGTGCTCTGTTACAGTGATGTATTAATAATGAAATTGTAGCTCTCCAGGAAAGTAATGAACATTAGAAATGGAAGTGGAATCAGAAAACTATAATGTAAGAAATACTGCTTGGTCAGCTGGACACAGGAGGTGCATGAGTGATCTGCGGAAAAGCGTGCAAGTCCATAATGATAATGGCTCACGTGGCGTTTGCACAGTTAGTGCCTTCCGTGCGGAGAGTGGATTTGGACTCACGAACTCCGAGCCCAGGTGCGGGAGGTGCTGAGCGCTCGCAGAGGGATGCTAAGCGCCTTCAGCCTTCACGGACCTCTCCAAATCATAACCTAATTGGGCAGGGGTGGTTCTGATGAATGATTGCCAGGAGTAAAACCCATGATGGAGAAAGGAGCTTGTCCTTTTGGCTCCCAGGAAGCACTTTGATGGCAGACAAGCTCATTCCTACTCTGCGCCTGAGCCTTTTCTCTATACACTTGGGCATTGCCTCTTCAATGCCAGCCCATTCGAAAAGGGTGTATATACTTATTCACACCAAAGCTTCTCTTGTATATCATCCCCACCTGCACACTTGTGACTAGGACCACGGAGACTTCTCCATCACCCTATCCCAAGGCAACCACAGGCTTTCGGACAGCTCTCCCACTGCGGTAGACCATGGCGCCCTTCAGGGTCCCAGCTCCCTCAATACCCGAGCTGAGCATTTCTCAGACCAGGGCAGCCTGGGCTCGTGGGACATACCCGGCCTTCTCCACCGTGAAAGGCGGCACCCAGAGGACAGAGGATCCTGGCTGACAGACCCTGGCCGCAGTTACTACATCCCTCTAGCACAGGAGCATGGAAACATTCGGCTGCTGAAAGTCAGGCAGAGCAAAGCACGCATTTTAGAACAATTCAGATATAAACATGAAAATCCATGCAGAAGAATCCTATACTTTCTTCTGCACACAATTTTAATACTACTTACGTGTTTATACATTAAGGAGCTTTTTAGTACCTGAAATACTAGGAGACAGAAAGCAGCATTAGCCAAAGGTAGGTAGGTTGGGATTGCATCCTTTTCTAGTCTGTTTGAAAGCAGTATAAGCTCACTAATGATTATAATTCAGGCGGCATCAATATTTCTATTAATCGCTACTGATCCAGATTTCAAATCACAAAAATCAAATATAGATATTTCTGATTTCCATCTGTAATAGGTAATAGGAGACACCTTTAAAAGCAGTGATGATAAATGAGTCTTCCCATACCACACATGGCATCATCAAAACATTTTTCTGTTAGTCTGGAGTTTACTGACGCCTCCCCCCACCCGCCGCCTTCTTGTTTTAAACAGATTCTAATCTTCAATTTTCCATGCATCAGCAGCCAGGCTGAATGAGCAGATCTGTTATCAGCAGCAAGGAGCCTGGGCTTACAGCTGTTGACTGATAACTCTCTGCAAAACCCCCCTCCAGCACACCAGGTCTTGCTTCCCTTTGCTTCTCCTTCTCGGAGATGCCTGGTGGAAGCTTTCTGTGAAGCAACATCAACCGCGGTGCTCGTTCCTCTTGCTTGTCTAGTGAGCCCAGAGTTTGGTGGTACAGAGCACTGGGCGACATCCGCTGCATTTTGCTAGACAAAGGGACGCAGTAGTTTCATAAAAATATAGTAAGCAGTTTTCAAAAATTCGGTTCTTGTGCTTCCCACACCACCAAAAACAGCAGTGGACATACATAGCTAATAAAGCAAGCAAGCAAGAATGCACCATATCTTGCTCGTATCGCCAGCAGAAAAAAAGAAATGCTGCATCTCAAATAGACAGCTCATGACTTCTTTGCAACAGGATGTAGCTTTGATGTTTTGATTTCCAAGATTAAAAAAAAAAAAAACAAAAAAACAAAAAAAAAACCTTCAGGATTTCCAAAAGCAAGAGCAACCGAGTGAGACACTTGGAGAAAGTGCAGTGGCATGAGGCATCCTGTACATGCACCCACACCATTTGTTTTGCATCAGTTGTCAGTCACGATCCCAGAGATAATAAATTGAATTGTCTGTTCTGCATATGTTAACGAGAGCTCAGCGTTAAGTTAAATAATGCGCCAAAACTGTGTAACGCTGAAAATCTAGTTGTTAACAAGGAGAGGGGCCGGGGGTGCTTTTCCATTTTGAATGCGCTTTTGCGTTTTCCTTCCAGACTCAGAGGATTAGGGTGATAAAGGGATAGGATTTGCAAGAAGTATTTTAGCTGACTAATGCATGGAAACAACGCAGATCGCTTGCATCCTGTTTGCAGATTAATCACTATGGCTCCTTTTTTTGTTTGCCTACGGGTGGGAACTGTGCTATTTAAGAAAGTTATATCCAACATTTTCCCAGAGCTGAAGTTTATATATAAACTTTGTACCAGATTTATACGCAGGAGAAAGAAAAGTCCTCGTTAGCTTTTATCGTACTTGCAGACTTGATGCTTCAGTGCAGCATTCTAGCTACTTACACATTAGTAATCAAAATGACAATGAGTTGCAAAACTTCAAACGTGTTTGTTGCTAGAGAAGTAACAAGTCTTAAAAAAAAATATGCATATATTTAAAAAAATATTTGCTAAGAACGAGAAGGTAGTAAGCCTAGGAAAAAGTGGCATTTTAAATTAAACATTACAGATCAAAAGAGTTAACAAAGGTGCCTTTTTAGAAACCAGGAGCCTCCAGAATAAAGACCTTGGTCTCCCTGGCACTAATGAGACGTTCACAATGCTCAGCAGGAACAGGAGAACTTGCTCTTTCCCTCCGCACACATTTGACCGACACTGACCAGAGGAAGTTGATGTTTTCCACTTTGCTTCTCATCCGCCTCATACACCGGCTCTGAGGCACACGGACACTACTCACCTGTCGCAGACCAAAATTATTTTCCCCTTATACACTAACATGTTGGTTGTCCAAAATGAAGGTTTAGACATTGTATAAAATTGTATAAAAACCTATCTGCCAGTAACTGGTATAGGTAAAGAGCATTCTAGATGTCAAGTGTCTTTTTTAAAGCTGTAAAGGGGAAACCAGAACACGGCAGACACTAGCTGTTGTTAAAAGGGCACATGAAACTGAGGTGGCATCACTGTCACTAGAGATCCTCTCTTCTTTAATGCCCAGGATGGTTCCACATCATGTCCCAAGGGAGCTCCTCAGCTGGATATTTGCCCAGAAACAAGGAAAGCAGCAGCAGCAGCTCCCATGCCAGGGTAGGCAAAGGCTGGGGCAACGCACGTACCCACTTCCCAAGGTGCAGTCAGGGTCCCTCTCCCCTAATGATCCATTTTGTCGCTCAAAAGATTATGCCTGGAGGAAATTTTCCTCCAAATCTAATAGAGTTTCTTCAGCCGACTCTCAACACCCAACTCAATTGTCAAGTGGAAGGCAGTGATTCACATCAGAAGAACAATGAGAGGCTCGGACCACCTATCCCAAGATCAGGAATATTCATGCAATCCATGGAGACAACACTTGTGGGGCCCAGCACAGGCACCAGTATGAGAAATAGAGTTTTGCGATTTACAGCCTTCATTTCCATGCTGGAACTTGGCCAACGGCCATCTTGTCTGAGACTTTTTCTTCTGGCCAGGTGCTTGTTTCATAGTGTTTTGTTTTTTCCCCCTTCTTTTTTTTTTCTCCTTTCTTTATAGATAAGGCTTTTCACTCCAACAATATTTGCATTATGATCTTCTTGCTTCTTTATTTACAACCCTGTGCGTAATTCTTTCACAGCATCTGCAAAGCATTGATATTCCCAGGCTTACATAGGAGAGGACTCATGATCCATCTGTCTCTCGGGTGCTCTCTGGTCCAGTTGAACTCAATGGACCCTTTGCTGGTAACATCAGCTGAAAACTATGAGCAGAACCTCAGACTGCAAGTGTTTAACACATGGTGGCCCAGAGGGCAGCTTTCCTGCATTTATCCTTAGGCCAGCAACCACCTTTTGTGAACAGTGGGTCCTTTTGCAAAGCACAGGATGTTCCAGTTTCCTCAACTGCTTTTAAATTTATGAAAACTGCCCAGTTCTCCACATAAACGGAAATATTCCCCTCACTTTTCTTTTTGTTGGGGATGGAGGAAGGGTGGTGAAAGGGGTTCCTGGGTGCCAGGAAGCACAGAGAACAGAAATGCTTGTTGTTTTAGGATTCCTAAACACTCGCTCTCCTCACTAGAGGAGCAGAAAATGGCAAATGCAGATTTTGGACTACACATGTGCCGGGAGCAGCGCCACAGCTTTTGGGCAAGCATTGTTAGCAAAAAACTCAAACTGGTAAGGTTAGGTTTCATAAATGATTATCAGCTGGACCTGAAAGTTATTTTCTTAGACTTGCTCTAGTTCATACTCAAGGTCTATTTGCTTCTTTTCTTGGCCATTGCTTAACCAATCTAGTTTTTGCAAAGTAAGGTATTCTACACACTTCCACATATTGGAAATATAAAATAAATGAAAACACGTGGGACTGGGGGATGGTAAGCCGAAGCTCTGAATTTTGTCTGCTGTTAGGATATATGACTTCTCTTTCAAACTCTCTAAATCCATCTCTATTCTCTCCCAACCTTGTGTCTGGCAGGTGCTACAGTACAACAGCTGGATAATCCAGGATGTGGACACAGGCAATTTTTACAGCCGTGGTCAGTGCTACTACTAAGCTTTTCCAGAGGTGGGTAGTGATGAAGCTGCAAATTATTTTAAAGATAATCAAGAAATGCAATTGTCTTCTTTGCATCTTCCCTCAATAAGAAATCTCTTCAGAAAGAATCAGAGTGGAGGTCTCTTGTCTTTGAGAAAGCTTTGGAATCTCCTATTTAACAAAATAAGACAGTGGTGCTCCTTCTAAAGGGACGTGTGCCTTTGTAGCTGGCTGCTGTCCATTTTAGGGCCTCTGTGATTTCACTGCCCCAAGAATAGAAGCCAAGGATCATGGAGCATTTCTGTTCCCTAAGAATACTGCACAAGCATTTTCTTCCTCCAGTATGAAAACCAACCTGCTTTGACATTGTACATCAAAGGAAAACACTATTTCTCATCTGAGGAATATTTCTGTCGATTCCTTCAACATTGAAATTCCTGACATGGCTGCTTCACACAAAATTCCTCCAAGTCAGGAACAGTTCATAGCATGACCTGTCCCAGAGCAGGCAATTTGTAAGCTCTACAAGAAGAGCCCTGCAAAGTAGAGGGTCCACAGCAGTCTTGATATAGGAAAGACCCCGGTGCTCACCCAGAGCACAGAGGTCTACAGCTTTTTGAGTTATTACAAAAGCTGCAAGAGCAGAACACACAGAGGCATTCCTCTACAGTTGATCCCCAGCCACAGAGGAAGGTCAAGTCTGAAACATACTGTCTCTGATTTTTTTTTTCTTTTCAGTACCAAATTTTGACCTTGGTAATTGTTGAGTAAGGACATGGTGAAAAAGGACAATTACAAAGTAATAAGATGCGATCCGAGTCGGAAGTTATCAGCCACACTATTTGCATTCTCAAGAAGTTACTTTTCTGACATTTCATGACTTGTTTGAAGGCTATTTTGATTTCGCTTAAGACACCAGCAGCAAGACAGAGAGCGGAGAGCATCAAGCACCAGCATCTGTTAGAGGCAGAGACCATGTGTCTGCTTTCCTAAACACAGTATTGAACCCTCCTCAAGACCTCTGTGTTTAAGTTTAGCAGAATAAACATATTAAGACCTTTTAGCTGACTAACTAGGAAGTATTTTTCCTCTTCACAGAAATATGCTAGAGTGAGTACTTTGAGGGGACCAGAGCTGCAGGAGTCTTTCCAGAGAAAACTACGAATTTATTTCAACTTTTGTTTGACAGAGACAGGCAATTTAAGGAAATCCAGTGAAAAAACAGTACATAACAAAAGGAGCTCAACCCTCAGATTGTGTCATTGCTCTCAACTGCGTTATCTTCCTGACTGTCATCAGTTGCTTTCTCTCTGTTTTCTCTTCTTACAGCAGACAAGTCTACTCTGTGGACTAGGTCACAGGAATACATGTCAGTAGACTTAATTCAACCCTTGTCCTACCTCACGACTTGCTCTTTGCTAGTGTTTTCCTCCTACTAACTCAACAGTCTTAATATTTAGGCTTAGGAAGGTACATATTTAACATGTACAACATGTACATGTTTGTTGACATGTTGATTTACCTGACCACAGATCCCTCTGAAATCAGCATCTTCACACACTTGCCACGCATGGCCAAGACACCATTGCAACAATTTTTTTCACAGAAAAAGCAAATTCCGATATAAAAGGTAACGAGTATACCTAAACAGAGCATACCAAGCCTAGCAACTGCACTGGTCTTCATTACAACTTCAGAATGAAGGAGGTTGCTTCAGAAACTCTTGATGAAAGAACTTCAGAGAAATGTTACCTCAGTAGTGAGGGGCATAAAGTCAAATGAAAACCATTTGGTATATCCAGAGATGATGAGACCAGCCCCCTACTTAGAGCACAGCATCAAAAAAATGAAAAGAAACTTCAAAGAGGGAAGGAAAACACAGCCCAGAAGTAAATACGTTCTGTGAAAATTATCATAAAATGCAAGTTACATCTTGCAAAGCACTAACCAGAAGAGGCTTAAACCTTCAGACGCCAGCTTATCCTCTCATACGCTACTGCTCTTCTCAACTCAGGATATGTGAGGATACTTACGGGATGCAACCCAGATGTACGTGCCATTTTTAAATTCAAACCTTTTTGAAACATTAAACCAGAAAGATGAGTAGGGTTCCCCCTGCCCTACCCCAGCCAGATACAAGTCTGTTAATTATGAAGCAGATAGGCTTATCTGACTTAGACTGGAAAAGAGAACAACATTTCCTGCTAATGAACACTGGAATAGAAGATTCAACAGGTGTTTGTACTTGCTGATGTTTTTTCTTTTATGTTTGTTTAATGTTAAGTTTGATCATATTGCCCCTCACCCCCTTCCTACCAGAGCAATCTTGCTCTGCAGTTAATTTCAGGAAGGTATGGCAACTTCTGCTGGAAATCAGCTTGTGCGGTCACTAGTAGAACCACAATTTACATCAGCTGTTGGAGCAGGCACATTGTCAGAAGACTAAAGAGAAACCGGTTAACCTGAAATTTATGTTCCAACCTGTCACCTGGCTCTGATTTGTCTCTGGGCTCGTGGAGGTGAACAAGCCAAGAATGAAAACCAGAGAAAATAATTATGATTACTTCTTGGCAAACACTTTCTCATGTATATCATTAGGTATATTTTTCTATTTTAAATGCCTGCAGAGAGCTTTAAAGGATTTGCTGGTGCTTGGATATTGGAAGGAAACCAGATGCTTTGACTTGGCATCGACTTCATATTTTTCCCCAGAGTGCCCACTTCTAGTGAAGATTATGACCTAGAGGATGTTGGCAAGAGCACCAGGACAAACGCAGAAGTGAACTACGCCGTGAAATACAGAATTCCCCCAGCATTGGGCAATGCTCTCTCTTGGTTAGAGTTGCACTGTATTTCACCTCAGTGCTGCTTATAAAACATTCCTCTCTGGATCAAACAGAAAACGAACACTTCTGAACAGATTCTCTTTAATCTTTCCAAGACCTCCCTCCAGAAGGTCCTCCTCCTCCGGAGAGGAGCGCTGGAGCCAGCTCCCCTCCAGAGCTCGGGCAGCACCTTCTCGCCAGGCAGAGAAGGGAAGGCAGATGCAGGATGGGCAAGGACATCTGCCTTTGGATTGGGAGTGCAGAACCTCATTTTGTATTACTATTTGTTAATACTCAAGCTTAGTGAGATAACACTCGCAACTCACACCGATATCCCTTCCTTTCCCCTTTCAGCTTCCATCTGTGCCCTCCACCCCAGCTAATAAGCAATTGAGTGGTCAATATATAGCAATATATAGCAGTTCTAGATTAAAAATAATAATAATAATACAAAAGTAATTACGTTTATTTTACATCCCATTTCCTTCATTGCTACCTTCTTGGAAAGTCTTATTCTGCTAGACTGATATTCTATATCAGTGTAGACTTAACTACTCAGAATATAAAATCCTAACATGTGGTAGTTACTGCATCACTTTTTTGGAAAGGATAAAAGCATACTAGGTTTTATATAAGTCCTGAACTGGTATTTCTAAGCCATTCAGCTTTGCAGGTCTGCTCTAGATGACCTAGTTCTCAGAAATGTCCTGCAAAAAATATTAGGTGTTGCAGCAAATGCTAGTAGCCAGAAGAGTAATATATAAACTACTTCATGTGAATGAGACCAAGTTAGAAAACAAAATTAAAATAGTGCCTTATGGATATTTCAACAAGCTACTCATCTAACTGTGACTGAATATATTTACTATAATGGCAAAATATTTCCTCCATTAATTTCCTTCTTTAAACTCAACAAATGCCAGGAAAATAGCAAAATCATAAATTCTGTACTAGAGGCCATATTTCAGTGGTATTGAGAAATCACTTTCTTGTGGTGGAACTAAAAACCAGCAATTGGACGTACAAAGATTTCTTTTTCCTTGCCTTAGTTTTCAGAGCAGTTGAAAAGGAAGAGCTACAGAAGAGGCCTTCTTTTAGGCTCTGGTGAAGATCACAGGCAATAAATCTTTTTTTTTCTTAAAGATTTTAATTTCTGGCTTGAATCTTTTATTCTTTTGATAGAAGCATTTCCCTGAATCAGGCTGATAGTCAGAAAAGTCATCCACAAAAAAGTTTCTCCCCACCTCTAAACTAAATTTGATGCTTCTAAACTAAAATTGATGCAATCCTTTGTTTGGCTTTTGAAAATCATCCTTCTAGATATTGTAAGAGACTATGTAAGGAACAACTTTAGGGTCATACTATCCTAAAAATTCTAAGGAACTTCTACATCCCAGAATTCATCCTGTTATTATTTATTAGAAGAACTAATAAGGCTGGAATATCCTGCCTTCAGGATCTCATCTACAACGCTTACTTAAAAGGACCACATTTATCACCATTTCTTCTCATTTTGTGTCTCCTTCCATATACTGGAAAAAGCCTACCAAGGTCTGACAGAGTAACTAATCTGTTCTTCCTATGAGTGAAAGAACATCGAAAAGATTTTTTTAAAAGCCTACAAAGAGAACATTAACCTTTAAGAACCAATAATTTTACTTAACCAGTTTCTTCAGTGAGATAGTTGCTTCATGATAGCCCTACACTTTCAGCTTAGTGGCTATATTACAGAAAACCATTTGAATTATTTAAATTTATATTTAAATATAAGTGCTAGGTATTTCCCCTATCATAGGGTGTATTCTCCCCACTAAGAGCTTTCTGACACACATCACAGGGCCCTGTTTTAATGCATGATATTCAGTTGAGGTGACAAATAGCTTTGAGACACCTATCTAAAAATGAACCTGAAACCTCCTGCCAAGCAGTCTGGATGCCAAGTTCATTCAGCATCAGTTCAAAAGTGTATCCATATCAACATGTTAAAGTCTTGTCCTCTCAGATTTTGGATACTGATACTTAGCTGAATTACCTCAGACAGTAATGAGGTTAAATGTATGTCTTCAAGGCACTCAAATTCTCCACTGAAATTTCAAAAATAGTCAATGTTATCTACACACAGAAGTGAAATATAATATTCTGTGCAAGACTGCATCACAATATTTAAATACACTTTAAGTGAAAAAAGCCTGAGGCACTTCTAAAACTATAATGAGGTGAGAACCTCAGCTAACTTGGCAAGTTTTTAGTTAAAAACACCAATGGTGAGCTATGTGCGGGGTTCAGACTGCAATGAGTGCTCTCAGTTCTCTATACTTTGCCATGTGGCTGTTACCCCATAATACAGTTATTTAAAGATCTCATCCAATGGGTTGCTGAGCTCTTTTATTTCTTCTGCTTTCATAGTACAGTAAAATCAGCACAATTTTAGAGCATTCAGCAGTTTAAGTCTGATCCCATTGACCCTTAGACTTCTCCTTCCAAAGACCAATTAACGCAAAAGGTCTTCATAAGAGAGCAACTGACTAGGAAGATGCTGGAGTCGTTTCCTAAAGTAGATCCCCAGAACTTCCTATTGTGCTTGTTCGAAGCCAGTGAAGGTACCTATAGCGCTGCTGGCTGGATTACTATTGATCTATCCTGTCACCTCCTTCAGTAGCCTTAACTTACCAAGAGGAAGAGCCCGTTGACAGTACTGACAGCAAAATAACTGGCACGTTTTCAGGAAAACAGCGGCCATCTCACTTCTTCCAGGAGCAGGAGGCCACAGCGAGCACCAAGCAAGTAACATAAAGCCAGCAACATAAAACTCGCTCTGCTCGGTCTATCGATTTGCTCAACGCAGAACACGCCACGAGGACGGTCAGAACTGCAGACCACAAGCGTTTTTAAGGGAAGCACCGCTCTAAAGAGGTCAAAAAGTAATTGGGCAGTAATACAATTGTGCGAGATCATATTAAAGCCTACAGTTATTTGTTTTATTACATTTTGCTGTAAGCCACTGAACTGACAATCTATCTAGGTTGAAGTTTATTTGGTTAAGTTTAGAAATACACAGAAAATGAACATTTCAGTGCTATCTTGGGTTTGTCTTACCTAGGGCAGAGTTCAAGATGCTCTAAGGTAGATTTCAAAGCTATTGAGCCTGCAAGGAGCAGCAGGTACCTAAACGCCCTTTAAACCCAAAGGCAGAGCTACCCAAGAAGTAGATGCTGGCTTAGAAGTGGGTGCTTCCTCTATGTCCCTAAAAGGGCCTTCATTTGCCCACAGGAACACCCTCCTCCTCAGAAAGCAGTTATGGCAAAACCGAAACCTAAAGAGGAGAAAAAAATGCCTATGTATCTTCCAAATCTGAACAAAAGGCAGCCAAGAAGCCCCAGTAGATATTTCTGATATTTCCAAGTATGCAAGAACAGTGGCTTGTCTCACTATCAGTTATTAATGCAGCCTCTCACTGGTGCAGGGCAGGGAAAAGGGGGAAATGAATGAAATAAAATTCCTAATCACATAGTTAATGTTTGTCTTTCTTGATGCTTGGGCATCCCAACTGTTTGTCTTATTTTGGGGAGCTACTGCAAAATGAAAATTTCAGCTCTGTTTCACTGATCTCTATAGAAAGGTTAACCTCAGATTAACCACCTCCATTGAGATGTCCACTAAATATTCATTATGGTTGCACATCAAGCCAACAGCATCACCTGGATTCATATATACAGAAGGAAGAGTCAGATAAAGTGTAGATAGATAGGTTCAGCCGAATTTGCCTTTGAGCATTGCATTCAGTCAGGATTGTTTGAAGACAGTTTGCTTATAACTCATATGATTTTTACTTGGTTATTTTAGCTGCAAAGCAAAAAAAGGAACCAGTACTAACTGGCTGCCCAATAAACTAAATACACGCGTTCTTCCTTATGACAGGAACTTCATTTCAGCAGGGCTGTGCGCACACTATGAAGAAAGTCTGTCCCTCTCTGGAATGACTCGTGTTAGAGGTATCTGCCTAGAGAACAGCACCCAGGAGCATAAGCTATTGCCCATGCATAAGTTTGGGAGCCAACATTTGCTCTCCTTCACCCAAATGCATCACTTCCTGCTATCCAGGAGGAGCTGCCAGAGTTCGTGCCAGGGTCTGGCCATTCCTGCTCCGCTCAGCACTGCTGCACTTTCCATCTCAGGGCGAGCGTGGCAAGCAGGCAACAGAACAAGTGGCAATTTCCAAACATCTTGGTAAATAATTTCACAGCAAGACACTGCTAACTGTTCTGCAAATATCTACTGCCTGGTGCATCAGCTTTTATCCACGATCCCCAGGTCCATAAGGGCTAATGGAGGAATCCAGAGTCAATAGCTGGGCACTCACAAACCACATTCAACCACGTATGTCACCAAAATCCAGGCCACGGGTACTGACTCCTGTATCCTGTCTGCCTTTGGCATTTCAGGGATTTACTTCAACCAGGTGATGTCACTGCAATAAAAGAAAGCCTTGAGCAAGATGGGCTTAGGTAGGGTTGAAGGGTCTCCCCCGCCACCACCAGTTTTTATTCCTAATTATGAAGAATCCAGATACATGCTAAGGTGTTAAACACAATCAAATTGGTCCACAGGCAGCTAGTGTTAACTAATGACTTGGGCTCACTTTCCCTTCTGTAGAGCAGCCCACATCTCAGTGGAGCTTTAGAATAGAAACAGAAGAAATTGAATACCAGAAAACAATGCATTCCCTCTGAAGGGAAAATAAAGCCTGGCATGATTGCAGAATCCTTATGCAACTGTGCACTGCTTTACACAGGCACTTTCACACACTGTCCCCAAAAAGTAGAATAGCACTGCTTATATTTGGTAACTTCTACACATTGTCCTCCTGTTAATATCATTTTTTACATTTATGTCCTATACTACCATTATACCAAATACTAGGACTTTGATACATAGCTGTGGTTCAGTACTCAAGTCCACAAGAGCTGTGACCACACGGCTTTTATGAGGCAATGCAAGATAAAATTTAAGGGCAGCCTCTTAAGTTTGAGAGTGGTTATGCTGCAGTGGGTAAAGCAGTCCAAGTCTTAGCAAGTAGAAAGAAGCTAATCTAAGTTACTTGTCAGGGTTAGACCCAGAAACTCTCCTCTGGTCTCCATCCTAAGAAAGGAGGGATAATCCTAACACAGTCTGAAAATTTCAAAGCCACAACTCGGTGGCTTTATGGGCCTGGTCTTCCAACACAGCAGACTCCATGCTGCAGTAATTCCATCGACTGGATTGAATTGTTCAGTAACGACTGAAAAGACACCACAGAAGTTTCAGGAAGGCATTATGTGTCACAGTGAAAGCATTTTGTCACCTTTCCCAGTAATCCTACTTCTTTAATTCACCCATATATTAGCAAGAATCCTGTTCACTGGAAGATACAATTCCACCCGCAAGGCTGCTCTGAATGAAGGGCATTAGCTTGCACAAACGGTTGCTGTCTAGCTGGCATAGCTGCAGTATTGTTTAGAAAAACCAAAAGCTAAAGGACAGGCTCAGCAGATTCACAAGCATGCAGCGTCCACACAAAAAAATGTAAACCAAACATCTCTGTAATGGCCTCTGTCATCACTTGCGAGGGAGACGTGAAAACCTCACTCACAATATTTGCCACAATAACTACAAGAGCAGTCACCTCCTGCTCTCAACCAGGGCTGATTTACAAGCCCCGGGTGACGGTCTTCCCACCGCACACGGAGAGCGGCTCCGTGTTTAGACTTGGGCCAGGCGGCGATCCAGGCCCTCGAGAGGGCTCTCGGTTCCCTGCGCCATGGGAGGTCAAGAGACAAACCAAACCGAGGCCGCTTGTAGCGAGATACCACCGAACTGCATCGGGGAAAATAAGATAAAAATCAAGAGGATGTTTGGTGTTGTCAAACCAGCATTTTAAATATGCTGCTCTCTTGAGCTTGGAGGCCAACCTGAAACAAAAGTACGTGCTGAGCAACTGTGTAAATAGCTTCAGGCTTCTTAACACAAATTGCCAACTGCAGCCATCAATATTAAAGTTCTGGGAATAAGAGCAAGGCTAGAGTTGTGTAGGAGAGTCCTGCTTCACTTGTCCCATAGCTCTGAGAGCAAGAGAGAAATGCACGCAGGTCTTCTGAACACTGCTGCTGCTGCTGTTTTGTCACAGATTAAGTGGAGAACTACACTATTAACAACATTTTACATGTGTGTTTAGTAAAGGTGAGTATTGCATACATAAAACTATTGAAAAGAAAAACAAGAAGGTGAGGATTTTATATATATTGACTCTAAAGAGGGCTATTGCTAAGGTACGATCTTTTCTCTCAGAGATTAGCCCCTGCTCCTCCTTTCCCCGAGCAGAGAAGTCAGCCAACTGTTTAGTGTGAAAACAAATTCTCCCAATGTGGCCACAAGCTGAGCTAACACAAGAAACATTTCCTCTTGCCCAACTTCTGCAGATGATGGGACTTGGTCCCAGGGCATTGTATTTGGTTTCGGTCTAGAGCTGCACTTCAGCCCGAGGCTGGGAATCCCACCCTCGCCCTGGTATGAAGGAAATGGTGTTGAAAGGAAAGCATTTGGCTCCAAGAGGGAGGATTATTTTTGAGGACTAAACATTTAGCAGTGTAGGGTATAAACCGTGTAGCGGAATTTAGCAAACCGTATGTGTTAAACTAGGGGAATAACATACAACACTTCTGAATATAGCATAATTGCTTTCGTTAACAACCGAGAGAGAAGCAAATGGGCGCTTTTCAAGAAGAGGCCCATTTTTTAATAGAGCAGTTTGGATCTGACGAAGTATGTACGTACGTACCCAGACAAAAGTAAAAGCATTTCTCAGATACATTTGAGCAGTTCTGCTACAGAACATCTTTGAAAAGTGGTACAGGCACATACACACGCACACTGAATTTACAAAATAGTCACCAGATTTCAGTCACATATGAGTCAAAGTGATCTGATCTAATGCTATTGCTCCAAAACCAAATACAGGATCCGTCCAACGGACAGAAATCCCCATGTTCAATACTTGCCATACAACTGCCATACAAGACACTCAACTGAGGATTCATGCAGCCACGGACAGCTTTGTCCTCCAACTCCCCCTCCAACAGGTCACTAACATAAAGGCAGAGTGGCGAGAGCAGCACTGAACATAAACCCAGCCTTCTTCCTTCACATAAAAAAAAGTGTTTTTGCAGATGCCCCAATTACTAGGAAAGAAAAAAAAGCCAAAACAATCACACACACACACACTCCAAACACCCAACTCTAACATACAGTCTTTTCAATTTAGAAACAAAAAACAAGTCTAAGAATTGACACGAACCCAGAGAGGCCTTCAGCATCCTTCACAGCGCCACAGCTATAACACAAAAAGCACACAAATGACTTAAAACTAAAATTTTGAGACTATTAAGTATTCTTGAATATCCCATTAGGCACCTAATTGTGTTATGACTATACTGCAGTCACTACTATAATTGCAGTTTAGTCCAGATAATATAAAATACAGCTGAGTAACAGGATTTGAGCATTTAGGTCTTTGCTGAGCTCTGACCTGAACTCTACTAGCACCCAAACAGGCAGTTTTCAGCCAGGTGAACTACAGTGCGTTTCAAATACAGCAGCAGCTACAGCTTAAGGAAGAAAAGATCAGTCCTTCATTTTCCATGGGACTTTGAGGTCCAGCCTGGGATCCGACCAAGAAAAGAGAGTTGGCTCCAAGAGGGAAGATTAATAAATAAAACTGCTTTTAACTGCTAAATAGTTTGAGGTCAAACTATTTAGCAGTTAAAAAAAAAATTATACACTGCACAGCAATCTAGCCAATTGCATGGGTTAAGTAGTAAAACAACATCAAATATTAAGATGCAGCATACAACACAGGTACCAAGCCGTATACTAAATTTTAAGACCACCTGTATGAACAGAGCTAATTGAAATAAGCAAACAAGGAGACAAAAAGCAGGAGGAACGGGACTGTGCTTTCATTGCATTATTTTTCTGTTCACTTTACTTCAAAAGTGAGAGCCTTCTGCTGCCCAGACTCTAGCCTGTGGTGGGAGAACTAAGACACATCATTTTGTGTCCGTGAAGTCCCCGGTACCTGGTGCAGCGGCTCACCCTGCTCCGGCCTCCTTAACGCTGGGATTCTGGGGCAAAAGCCTTGGTTACTCGTTCTGCCAGCACCGGGAAGGCGCCTACCAGTCTTCAAAAGTTTATTATTGCTGTTCCCTAGCGCGCAGTGTTCCACTGATGTATTTAAACAACCTTCATCTCACAAAAACGCAGGCACCTGCTTATCGGGGCCAGGGTGAGTCGTTATCAGCGCGCGCTGGGGGAAGGCCCAAGGCTGCCACACAGAGAGAGGGAAACCTCGAGCCCAGCACAGGGAACACAACCCCAGGAGACCCAGGACCAGGCTCAACAAGGCACTTCTGATCAGCCAGCTCTGCTGGAGCAGGTTGAACTACCTCCAGCTTTGCCAACGGTCCCTTTCCACGTCTGTTCCACTCCGAGTTTAGAAGTATTTTCTACCTACCCCAGGCTTCAAGGTTGGATGGGATTTAGACATTCAGGGCCTTTGAGAAGGCAGTATCTCCAGATTTAGGATTGCTGTCTCGATTTATTTGTTGAATTATGCAACCCCCTGCTCTGTCTCAAAGGTGCTTCATTGCATATTATTTCTGCCCCCTTCCTTTTCAGGAAAGTTTTCAGTTCCCTCTCTCCCACCAGCCTCCCTTAAATCCATTCTGTTTTCTGTTTAGCTCTTCGGGGCTTTTAGTCCCAAGTGACTTGCTTAAAGACATACCAGGCCATCCAAATCAAGGAAAGAGCAGTCACAAAAAGATTGCTCCAAATGCCCCTTACCTGTCCTGTCTTACACATCCCACAGGGCTGCTCCGAGGCCTCAGCCTACACTGATTTATTCCTAATCCAGAAAGCTCCAGCACTCTTCAAACTCACACTCTCCAGCAAGGGCCTCAAGAACAAGTTGCTCCCCCGCCTCTGCTCATTTACACCCATGACAATAACTCAAAACAAACAGGTTTAACCAATTTACCTGTCTTGCATCCTCCACTCCCTGACAGACCTGGTGCTGTTTAGTTCTCTGCCATCAGCCTCAGCTCCCTCTGCCCACCCATAGGCTCCTGCTAGGCCTGTGCTAACTCAGATTGTCTGTAGCTTGGAATCAGCTCCTGCCCAGTTGATGTTTTTTCAAGCTACAGAGCTCAGTAGATGCCATTAGTACTTCTGAATAATATGTTTCTTGTTATGAGGGAAAACATGACGGCATCTTTGCAAACCTCTGGTTTGTTGGGAAATGCGTTGTACTGCAGTGTTCTTGGACTGCAGCCCTTAAAGAAACAAAAACCAGCACTAATTAATTGCCTAGGACTGCACAGTCCTCTCCCTCGCTGGCATGCAAAAGGATAGAGAACAACGGCCCTAAAGTCTCTCTTTCCAAGAAGATGGATAGGTTTGTTGAACAAACACTTAAATGGTGAGCACATATTGAAATCCATCCTAAATGAGAAAAAACAATTAAGCTCACTCTAACACTGATGTTAATTAACAAGATACAAGTGCAAGTTTCTCTGAAGTAGGCTAATGGGCTGAGCCCATAAACACAAGTCTTTGCATATTCATGGCAGAATCTGGATCTGTGTGTGTAAAGCAGCATGGGCCCGAGTCAAGAAAATGTATTACACGGCTGCTAACCCGCTGCTGCAATAAACTGAACAGGGGGGTTGAAGTTTACTGGGGTAAGAACAGGGTTAGAGCTAGAGGAAATCCTCAGAAATGTTGCTTAGCAAGGGTCTGGATGACTGAAATGTAATCATGGGCCATTAGAAAAACATCACTACTCTTCAGCAGCTAGAAAAGTGCCATTACACTCCTAGGAAGAGCAAATAAAGTTTGTGCAAACTACTGCTAAGAAAAGGCATCTTCATGAGTTTGTACCAACGTGTACAGGTTTAAGATGTCCATATCCATAGCAGACAACGAATGAAAAAAGAAGTCTCGCTATACTAAGAAGCTACATTTCATTTATATTTTTATAATTATAGTTGCTACACAAAGTCATTCATTGGAAAAAAAGAAAGCTTAGTCAAACTCATTTACTTAGTTGCAAAAAATAATAGAAAACCTCTCAAAAGGAGAGAGCGAGAAAGTACCAGACTGACTTCAATTTATTTATTTGACTTAAATTTTCACCTCATATGGGAAAATAAATGAGTATTTACATATTATAAAGTCAAGTGTCTAGCCACCAAAACAATGTCATCAAAAAGTCATCAGGAGAAAAGGTTGTATTATTTGAGTAGGGTTTTTTTTACCTTCTGTGATTCCTTCTTCTTGAAGCCTAAATAAATATTAAGACTGCAGCCACATTCCATCTATTAGAAGTTTGGGAAGGTTGTGAACCTGATTGTTTAAAGTACAAAAATTTTCCTCCTGATGAGCAGCACAAGCAGGACCTCAGGGAATCAAGGGGGAGCCTCCACAGCCCCAAACAATCACCTATTCAGGCTGCTTAAGATGAGACACTGTGGGAAGGCATTTCCAGACCTCCCCAGCTGCAACTGGGGGAAAATGAGTAGCTTTAAATATGCCACCAGAAGTCACAGAGATGTCCACCGCTTACTCTTCTGTGCTACAAACCATAAAAAAGTAGCATGATGTGATGCAGAGGAACACCACCTAAAATCCTAGCTAGGACTGAGGAATTTCATGCTCATCACAAGAAATTAATTAACTGCCAGTATCATAGCTCTGCCTTTATATGCTTTAGGAAGCTGCTTTTATTCTAGAAAGCCTCAGACCGCAAGGTGCTGAGCACTCTCGGGTCTTTCTGGTGTTATATTGGCCATTAGAAGAATCACCTGCATGAGATCAACCTGTGGTGCCTCTGGCCCTCCAAGGAAGCCATTGCCCCTGCAGCTCCCTGGCCCAGCACCTTCTGCTGCTATGTGACCAGGCAGATGTCTCATTTAAACCAAGACATCTATAAATCACCTGGCACTAGCAATTCAGCAGCTGCTGCTATTTCTTCTTCTGATTCAGAGCTGATCCAGCTGATATCCATAACACCAGGAGGAACCTTGCTGTGGCCCATCAGCGGTTCATGTGGGGAGCTTGGCAACCTGTAAGTCTTGGAGATACTCGTGTAAACTTTTGGTCACTGCAGGACAAATAGAAATTGCCTTACTGAAACTTCTCAGAAAATCTCAATAGGATTTTTCCCTCACAGTGTCAGCTAGATAGAAATGCTGGGAAACAAACCCTGCCACCACCAAAGCAGGAGAGCAATCGCTTCTCAGTTTCAGGCCTGGCCTGAAGCTGGAGCCAGGCCAGCGCTTTGAGACGTGCTCTTTCATTTTCAAGAGATGTTGCCAATGTCATTTCTCAAAGCCTCTTGTCGAGGTCACACAAGCTTCATTCCCCATGTTCTTCTAGGTGGTCGGGCTATTGTTTCTGACCATCTCCAGAAAGCTATCGTAAATAATTTGCAATATCCCCAGCCAATGAAAACAGCGATGGTACCTCCGTGGCCATGTGAACATCTCAAGTGAGAGACGGGTTACTTCACACGTGACATGAAATGAAAAATAAAGACATGGACATTCCACTCATTCCAAATGTTCTCCCGACGGCACTTCTAAACAAACCTAAACTGTTCGAGGGACAGAACAGAACTGGAGTCTGTCTGCTTCGATTTAAATCTGTCTCTGAACGATGTCCATGAGTTAACAGGGAGAATTACAAAGAACGGAACAAATAAACACTACAAAAAGAAAAAGAAAACCAGACTTTTTAAACACTCAAATGCCTGGATAGTTCCCAGGCTAGTATCCATGTGTTAAAGAAAAAAACAAGCCTTCTCAACAGCATACGAGTGTTAGCAGCTCAGAGGCCGTGTAGCCTATCTGCAAATCGGGTGTAGATTTACCAGGGGACCAGAGAAAGACAATTCCCACCTTACTCCCACCAGCAGTGCTTAACGGCGTCTCAGGTCATACGTCACTGTCGTGGGCAACAGCTCTTCCCCTCGACCTGGGGTGCGAGTTGTCCTTTATGGGGCAACTAATTGTTCAGATTTGGCTTTGACAATGAGACTTGGTTCTCCATGTACCTCAGTTAAAGATTTGAGGGTTTATAGAGAAGATCCAGGGGTGGCCCAGGGAGATCTATTTCTGCCTGCACTTAAGCTACTGCAGGACGAAGAAAAAGGCCCTAAAAGGCCTTATTTCTATACACGAGATCACTGAGCTTGGAAACCCCAGCACAGACCCACTGATCGCAGAACCTGGTGTTAATGAACACTGCTGAAGTGCAGCAAGGCCCAGGCTACTGACAGCAGGTCAGCTAAGCGGTATCTAAATAGTTCCACAAAAAGCCATCGTGGTTCCAATTTGGCCCAGATTTCACATTTACGTTTTTCAAATTTATGCTCACATTTAATGCAGGAATTTGAGAGCCTGAGTGTAATTTGTGTTTGTACCTCTAAGAGCTATCCAGAAAATAATAGACAAAGCCAATAAAATGCAAAGCTTTCCTCTGTCTCTCTCCTGAAACTCCTCTTTGGCTTAACCCAATTTTCCAAGTCACTTAGAGGCCTTTAAATAAAATGAAATCCTAATGATGTCGCTGCCATGAATAATTAATTGTACCCGTACAATCTCTGAAACAAAATCCATTCTCATTAGATTAGAGGTTTCCTCAAGACACACGAGTTCATTATGGCGTTTTTACATCCTTCTTGTCTCCTATGTTTCTTTGTCTTTCCTTATCTATGTCTTTTCTTATCTGTATCCCCGACCAAGGATTCCATCGCTCCTAGAGCCTCCAAAATGGTGTGCCCGTGCCTAGGGCAGAGATCAGTGCAACAACCACAAGCACAAAACAGCAGAGGGTGAGAGCCCGCTGGCTACGGGCAGTCTGGTTGGGTAGGCAGCTCCTGCTCGCAGAGGTTAAGAAATCCCTTTAAAAGGTTCTTCTACCTCCTGCTAGAAGAACTAACTAGCACAGGTCACAAAGCAGGTTGGAAGTTTTGTGTGAAGTCTCTGTTAAACAATTTTCAGTGTTTTAAGTTATGGAAGGTTAAAGCAGATTGCCACATTATTAGTGAGGCTGTATATTTTTTTCGCCTAGCTTGGTACTCATATTAATAAACACAATGAGTTAGAGGGTCAAATCCACTGCACATAGACATCAGTTTGCCTAATATCATTTGATAGACAACACTTTCAAGACACTCAGAATTGTGTTTATTCGGAAAGCAAAAAAAAAAACTGTCTCAGAGCATAAGAGCAGTTATTCACAGTATCCTTATTGATAGTCTTTGTTAGAAAAATGTAATTTCTTTCCAAACACAACCCAGTTTAAACCCCTGACATCTAATAATTTCCTTTTTAAGCCTTGCCAGTCCAGGGCAATCCAGTAGATTTTCTTCTTTTGATAGTTACAATGATGTAAGCAATAAGAGCTCCCTGAAGTCTCCAAAGCAACTATTAGCTTTTTGGAGCTAAATGAAATCCAGGTCACCGAGTGCCTTCAGGAATCTGATTTCTCACAGAGTCAAGAATTACTTTCAGTGCCAAAGCCAAACTCCAAGCCTGGTAATTCCACTTCACTTCCTTACACGAGCCCCGTGATTTCCGTGGGATACGGTATTCCTGCCTTGCTTTGTATGATTTCTCATAAACTCATAAATCAGGCAACTTGCTCTGAGACTAGAGCAGAGAACTGAAAGGGCTGTCTACAATCTTCATTCCCCTCTCTCATCTTGGGATGATACCACTTCCATGATTAGGAATCAAAGTGAAATTTACTCTCTCTTCTTCGTTATGCCAGATTTGTCCTTTATACTGAAGAGCCCTTTAAACATGCCAGAGATTATCCACTTAACAGGATCACAAGCAACAATCACGTAACTTCTCATCTTTATTTTTTTTAGATAATTTAGGCTTCTGAAGTCTCCCAGTGCTAGTTCTCCTTTCTCCTGATTATCCTGGTGACTCTCCTTCTCTCATTACCATTTTGAGGTTACCTGTGGTGAAAACAGGTGACTCAGACTGTACATGTATTGCACAACAACAACTTGAACAGTGGTATTATTTATTATTTTCCTTCTGGCAATATCTCATCTAAGATATTTTAAGATATTAGGGTCAGAGGTTTTTTTCATGGTTACTTCACACATTTGACCTCCTGGTGAACTTGTGATCTTCCAATATTCACGGCACGCTCCGTGCTTTCTAACTGATAAACTTTTGTTTTATAATATAATTCTTGATATTAGTTACTAAACGTTTCACCTCTTTGCATTCCTGCATTTCATCCCCTTTTCGTTACTCCGGTCTACTCAACGTGTGCTACCACCCTGTTCTTCACGGTGCCGATGCCTCCTAACCTCGCGTGAGAAGCAGATGCCAGTAGCAGCGCAGAGCTTGGCCACAGACACGATCTGCCTAGGACAACCGTAACCGCGATACACAGCTCGGCACTGGAAGGGCCCATGAAGAGATGTTATCCCATCAGCTTCTGACTGCCCCTCTTAATCCATCCCTAAAATTACTGCAAGTTTTTGTGCAAGATCATGAATTGAACTATTCAATATGATTTTTTCCTCAAGGCTATGTTTCAAAATACGTCTCCAGTCCTGTAATCCTCCTGTCAACACAACTTCCTGTTATCTATTCTTTAGCTAGCTCTTGTATTAATCCCCATCTTAACCATTTTAACCAATAAAATCTATCAAAGCACCATAAAATCTGCTCTGTCAGACATGACATTTCATGTTCTGGTTGTGTCTGCAGCACTTTACTATAATTTTTTCTCTCCACGGATACTTGGGCACGGTTCTGTGCTTTGATGCCAAGAGTACCAAGAGTCCTCTCCAACCAAGTCCTTGGGTAAATCTTATTCCATTCAGTAGATCTCATGATCTCTCAAAGTTTGTTTTCTTGAAATAAACCATCTTAAACACGGTAAGTTTTCTTTATCTTGCCTTTTGATTTAAAGTCAGTCTACTGGCATTTATTCATTTGGTCGAATTTTTATTTTGAAAATCAGTTCTTTAGGATGAACTTTAATGCTCATCCTGAATAAATCTACAATAATGCTGATTCCTATTAGGCCAGTGACTGTGGCTGAACAATTCTTCTGGTACTGGATCCAAGAATACCTGGATCCTACTAACACTAGCAGCTGTTTCCTTATAGACTTTCTATCTCAAGCTTAATTATAGAATTATAATTCTGTAATTTCTAAATCTAACCCTGGATGTCTATAACAAGACTCCTAACATTAGGAACAGTAGAATTTATGTCACTGTCCTTCCAATATTGAATCCAGGATGGGCATATTTGGCATTCTTATCTCTTTATCATGTCACACTGTGAACATCAGTCTTCCCTAAACTGTGCAGCTCTTTGGATATCCTAATACAAATTCTGTTGCCAAACTGTAGCCATACAGCTACAGTTTGGCAACAGAACTGAGCTTCTTCACTGGTAAGCCATTATTATTCTATTGCAAAGTTAAAGATGTTTCTGTTAATAACATGCCAGCTTTGATCCTGTAGAAAAAGATGAAATATTTGTAGAATTATACATTACTCTGCATATACGTATGTCTTGCTCCTTAGCTGGCTGGGGAAGAGTCCTGCTCATTACCTGTGTCTTCTTTTTCATCTTTCAGTGCTGGCACTCCTGAATCTACTACTGTGTCTTACAGATGACTTCTTCTCCTCGTGTACACAGACCACCAGTCCTCTCAAATTCTGCGCTACTTAATTCTTTCTATCTGTTACATTCAGTTCCTTAAAGCATCAACTTTGTGGGTGGGGTGCAGGCACCATCTTCGTGAAGAAGCTGTAGAAACTTCCCCGTGGTCAATAACGCTGCTCCCACAGTTCACATCCTTAAACCATCAGGAGGCCTGTGGTAACTCACCTTGGTTCTTCATCTCCCATCCTAGAATCACAAAGACTTTTACAGCGGACTCCTAATACTTCAGTACATTACTGTATTTCCAGCCTGTTACTTATCTTCATCCATTCCACTGAAAGCTTGCATGAAAGGCTCTCTTCATGTTTTGAGTGCTCAATTCCTCTTCTTTCTTCTGCATCTTCAAATCTTTGCCTGAATTACCATGTCCAGCGATACTTCTTGGCCATGAGTTACCTGTTGTCTGCATGAACACTGCACACACACAACCACAGCTCTGGCATCTAGTCACCTCCGTTCTTCAGACTGCATATACTGTCATCTCAGGAACCACCTTTTCTTTTATGGTGACTTTAAAGCACAGAGAGAGCACTCACATGCCAGCTTTATGGTTCTGGGTTTCCTTGATCTGTAGTTATTTGTCTTCAGCCATATCCTCATTGACACCAACAACTGCTTCAAGTAAAGGCTGGAAATTTCTCTCAGTCTAGGAGACCATTTTTCTCAAGGACGTTTTTTGCAGCAGGTTTTGCTAACATATATGGGTACGCTATCCTGAGCTCCTCAGTAGCTCCTTAGATACGTATGTAATTGTATGCAAGTGAGTACATGTGTGTATATGTCACTACACAGTGAATCAGTGTGTTATCCTAACAAGGAAGATCACCTATTAAATTTAAAGGAAGGAGGAAAGGTATTAATGTAGCCATTAACATCAACAGCAAGTTGATTTTGGAAGTGATTGTTCTCTGTGTCTGCAATTACAGGTTTCCTCTTTAAAATGAAATTTTTTACACAGAAAGAAATACATAGCTATGAAGACCATGAATTTTCTGTCAAACTTAGAAAATCAAAATGATTCACCTGTAATGTTCCTTGGCCTAAATTCTCCCGTGGCATCACAGTGGCCAGAGAATATTAAGTGACATCATCTGTGATACAGCTATCAAGGCAACACAATCTCAGTATAAAGACAAAGTAAAATTCTACTTTTACAGAGTCAGCAAAGCTCTCTGGAATCTGTCTTGATGGTATCACTTAGTGCATTAAAATACCTGCATTTTAAAGCCTTATTCACAATCTACCTATTCTTTGTATCGCTGGAACAACACAAGCTCTCAGTGATGGGCTTGGCAATTACACTGTGTGCACTGGAAGGGCCTCTGCAAGCAACAGAGATTGCAAAGACCTCAGGAGTTTAACCTGATGTCTGATGGAGGAGCTTTTATAGCTTCCACCTCGATCAGTGGCATTTCATGTTGCCGAATTCCTCACAATAGGCTGATACTATTCAGAAGCACTGGCAAGCCTAACTCTGGAGCTGAGACAGAACTGCTAGGAGAGGGGGAGAGGGCAGAAGGAGAAGCAAGTATTTTCCAAGTGATCATTCGGTGCTTTCATACATCATAAGAGCCAACTCCCAAACAGAACTTTTCAACAGCAGCCCTGAATGCGCAAAAGAGGCCAGGATCTTTGTCCACATTAAGAGAGGTCCCAAAAGCAGCATGAAGCACTGCAGTGTCACTCCAGCCAAAGACAAATTGCCTTGGGTATTTACAACAGAATGGAAAGATACCCATTGATTTATTGTTATTGCTATTTAAAAAATCACTGTTGCCTAATAACCTACAGTTTCTTGCATAAGTACTTTTAATTTGGTTGACAAGAAAATCAGACACTGGTTTCTTTCAATAAATATTAAAATTGTGCTGCTTCTTTAAGAGACATCAGACGTCTCAGAATACTTGCAAGCACCCAGCAATAAAGAGGAGACCCTTCCAACCAGCATTTTTCCCTCAGAACATATTCCATGAGCTTCACCATCCGAAACTGTTTTGTACAGCTGCCCATCTTCATGCTACATCAGCCTAACAGAAACAAAGCAGTGAGAAAGTGTGGAATGAGAAACACAACAAGAGAGATGAAACAAGCACAGAAAGGATGGAAGGAAATCCAGCCCAACCAGAGGTCTTTTGAGTACATACACATATGTATATATGTGCTTATCTTCTAAGTGCAGAGATAAGAGGATGGAACAAAAAATCTGCTCTACGCCATAGAGCCCAAGCAGAATACAAGGTAGAGAGAAACTGAAAGATACATGGTAAATTTTGCCTGTATAATTTTACATGTACATAAAGTATCTGCCTCATGCTTACCTAGCATAGCCTTGTATTATCCTAATTCAGATAACACTGGGGCCAGATTCTTGTACAGTGCAAGCAGGCCCATATCCAGGTACCCTATTATCTTTCTTCATATGTCCCACATACACTAAATCAGTAATTTTAGGGTTCTGCCTACTTTTGTACTCACACGCATTTCACTTGAAACACAGAAAACAAGATATCTTCCAGATCATTTTAGTGTCATGAGAAGTGCATGTTATTGCCTCAACTGGACTCTGGAATAATGCTTATGGTCTCGTGAGACAGTCTTTAACAGCAATATCCTCTCAAGGTATTTCTACTTCCAACTGCCACTCCTGTGCCATGACACACTCCCCCCTTCCACTGTACCAGGTCTGCTCACGTGCCTCTGCTGAGAATCACACCAGGGAACTGACTCAGCCCTTAAAAACCCCATTTAAACAAAATGTTCAGAATCCAGCCCATATCTGTTGCCATGTTGCAACAGTGGATATGTCACCAATATTACATATTGCAACAGTGAATATGGGTACTGTTATCTTATTTTTCTATGGACACCATGAGTTTTATTAGAAACCATACCAAAAAAATGCAGTGAGCAAAACAGTGAACACTAAGAGGTATGAGATGCCTTCCACCAGCAGTGCGGTGGAGTGGTGGAGCCACGAGCACCAGTAGGTTGGTTTAGGGGGAAAGTTATTGGACAACTTCAAATGAATATTTGCTTCCGCAATTCAAAAAAAAAAATCTTATTCTAAAGAACCATACACCATCACAGCTATTTACTAGGAAGACCCATATTGTCAGGCATAAACATCTAATTATTGTTTTCTATGCAATAACTTGCTACAAACCTTCCCTGTGGCCAAGCAACCACATTAGGAAACTAGCGTACAACCCAAGGAGCTGATGATTCCACATTTCCCCAAGCCAACTCAATGTGACAAAATTTGGAGGCTGTTTTTCTTCAACCAGAGGGCAGCAGGGTGCCTAACCCATTACAGCAGTGCCTTCCCAAGCAGCAGCATTACCATGTGCATCTGAATGAGAGAACCTAACTGCTTGAGGGCAGACAGCTTACAGACAGGACGGCTTAGAGATATCCAGCCCCCTGTGTGAAACCCTCAAGCCAGAAAACATACAGCAATGGGAGCAAGTTCACAGCTCCCTCGCAATACTTACCACAGCCACTTACATGGAATCATAAGGGTTGGAAAAGACCTTTGAGATCAGCAAGTCCCACCGTACACCCCTCAACACCCTGACTGCTAAACCATGTGCCTAAGCACCTTACCTACATGTTTCTTGAACACTGTTGGGGATGGTGACTCCAACCACTTCCTTGGGCAGCCTGTTCCAATGCTTCACCACTCTTCCTGTGTAGAAATTCTTCTTAATGCCTAACCTGAACCAACTCTGGCTCAACTTGAGGCCATTTCCTCTTGCCCTATCAGTAGTTATTCTGGAGATCAAGCCCTACCTCACTACAGCCTCCTTTCAGGTAGTTGTACAGAGCGATAAGGTCTCCCCTGAGCCTCTTCCCCAGACTAAATAACCCCAGCTGCCT